>CM059302.1:1740000-2072500 GCA_030340665.1 Neosalanx taihuensis
TCTTTACTTTCATGCGTTCTGCATGTAGGCTGTTTTGAAAGAAGCCGTTGCATTTCTCATTTCAATTCCTGCTAGTGACATCACGTGAGTGATTCCTGGAATCAGCCACTGTTGGTCTCAGTTCTGATGTTGGTCATTTTAGGAAGCAGAACCTGAATACTTCTTGTATATTTAAAGCTATTCAGTGTGGTTTGTTTTTCTAGATGTTTCTAGGCATGATGTGGGCACAATGGAAGTGTGCATGAGGTGCAGGAGTGTGCATGAGGTGCAGGAGTGTGCATGAGGTGCAGGAGTGTGAGACTGGTGCCAAACTTACTGTCTCTTTTAAGGTGAATTCGCAGTCAGTCGTGGTGGGAGAGGAGGTCTTGGGCTTCATGAAGTCCTTAAAGCTGCTGGACCTCTGCAAGGTGAGCTGGGGACAGAGAGGAACATGGAACCCCTTCCCTTTAGAACATGGAACCCCTTCCCTTTAGAACATGGAACACCTTCCCTTTTAGAACATGGAACCCCTTCCCTTTAGAACATGGAACGCCTTCTGTTTAGAACCCCTGACCTCAAAACCAGCAAATATAATTGTGTTATTTTATATCATATATTTATCATACAGTGTAATAAAGAGGTTTTGTATAAAACACAGGCTGGAAATACTATATTTACATTAGAGGAAGAGGAAATTATTCTTCCCAGCTGGGGGGAGGGTAAAACTGGTAATGCAAGGTTGGTAAAACATGACATTCTAGAAGTAACACAAATATGTTTCCTAATAAGTACTTAAACTCTTAACCTGTGCCTTTTGAAAATCATCCTTGCACCCCCCCCCCCCCCCCCCCCCCACGTATAATGGTACTGCTGTTACTCTTACAATGTTGTTATTGGACGTTCTTACTTTGAGAAAACAAATATACCAGCAATTTCAGTCCATCAATAATGACTCATAAAATAAATCTTTATCAGGACTTAGTTACTGTGCTGTATTGACTGATGAGTCATAAAGGATGATCAATATGTACAGAGGTAAATGATCCAGGTTCTAATGTGGCAGGCCTAAGCACAGATGGCAGCAGCTCCCCCCAGTCTCTCTCCCTCCATCAATAAAGAGGAGCGAAGACCAGGGTTTCAGAGCTACAGGATGAAATGTGACACATCTAACAAGCCTCAACTATTAATGATTACTGCTGTCAAATATTATGGAGTGTGGAAAACTCCATTTTCCGTTCAATTTGTCATTTGTCCTGTGAGTCAGTTTTCTTTTGAGGTGATCGTGGCCACTGAGAAAATGACAGAATCATGCGTATGCATCACAAAAGCCCCTTTGGAGTTATTCATTCCAGTTCTTTCATATACACAGTGCACCCCTTTGCTTCAGTCAGTCTTCAGACCTACTTTTCAGTCAGTTCTTATCACAACCCAGCCTTCCTGCTTCTTGTTAAAACCACAGGAAGTAGACATGTTGGGCAATGGTTGGCAGCCAATCATTGCAGGCAGACAGATATCCTTGATGTCTGCTGATGTTAGGTAAACTCCAGCTAACTTTACAGAAGATGTTTGCTTTGTGCCTCTACAACCATCTAAAGCAGATAAATCAGAGGTGAATGATTAGGCATGAGAGCAGGATTTAACCAAATGCATGAATCTGCATGCATGACTAAGGATCTTACATCTCAATCAAACCTAGTTACAAAAGCTTCTGATTGATTTTTCAAGTGATTATTCATCCTGTTCTCTATAAACCTTTCTCCCTGTGATCACTATCCTGAATGGCAGCACAAAGAAAAATATAAAATGACTTCATCAATGTTCAGTCAACCATGGATGACTAACATGCTGTGCAGGAGGTCAAATAATCATATCCAGAAACTAAAGTATGACCTTTTTCTCCTGTGTGAGCTGATCATTATCATCAACGCGAGCATTATCGTGGTGGTGGTAATGAGTGGGTGAGAGAGAGAGAGAGAGAGAGAGAGTGAAGGTAATGAGATGCGTGTTGCAGCCAGTACTAATGTGAGGTGTAGGAGTGAAGCAGCCATCTAGCACAGCCAGAGAAGCCACAGACCAGGTCTGACTCAAACTGAACTCAAACTGCCTCCACCACACAGTCCTGTGACCTACTGAATTAGAATTTACAGAACTTTGTTTTACAGAGTTCTAAAAGTTCTCTCTTCTGATGTTCCGGTGTGGCTCTGTGTTTCTGCTTTTTGTTATCCATAAATAAAAGCGCACGTTTGACTTGGTTTCAGGTTCACTGTGGTTTTAGATCACCACAAAGGCTTCGTACATCCTGTTACATGAAGATGTGCTTTGACAGGGTGCTCCTCACTTTGTCTACTTGCATTAGAGGTTGATTAACGGTCTGTAACAGTCATATGGCTCTTCTAAGCCAATCATAAATTGTATTTGATAAAAACTGGTCAAAATGGCATGCTCTCATTAAAGTCCTACAGTTACCTCACCAAAGGATCCAGGCAAACCTCACCTTCTTCTTCTGAACCTGCCCTTGGTCCTTCTCCTTCTCTGAGACGTTGGAAGGTTTTCGCCGCAGCATGTTGATTGGTGGACCTGAGATCTTCAGAGAAATGTGAACCGATCAGGCACTGAAGAGGATGACACAACCTCCTGCCTCTTCACTGTGACAGCCAGGAGCTCTCAGACAAAACACTGAGAGAACAAACTTACTTCCTGTGCAGTAGAGAGCAACCCAAAGACTAGGAGGAAGTCACATGACCACACAGGAACTACAGAAGTTCACTTTTTTGGTGTGTTTTGGTTTGACTGTGCTGGGTATCCATCCCTGGATTCGTACATTTAACAAGTTAAATCGGATTGTGTGTACTGCCTCAAACTATGCGTTAAAATGATCTACTAGAGGGTAGAAATACTATGTTGGAGTATAAAATATAAAAGTAGTTTAAAGTAGTATGTGAGGGTATCAAATTTATCTTTCTTTTGTTACAGAACATAAGGCAGAAGACCACATGCTGTGTTCACTTCTTGCGTAACAACAGCAAAGACAGCTGTAAGCAGTGTGTTCATGAGTCATCAGTCTTCTGCGTAGAACACGTCTTTCTAAACCAGAGCTTCCTCTTTATTTGACCCACTGTATGGAGGTTTGGTCTGAGCTCACCCCTTTGGATGAGCGGTTAAGGCTGGTGATCAGAAGGTTACGAGATCGATTCCTGGCTGCGTCAACATGATGTTGTCTCCTTTGGCAAGGCACTTCACCTTACTTGCCTCAGAGGGGGAATGTCCCTGTACTTGCTGTTAAGTCACTCTGGATAAGAGCGTCTGCTAAATTAAATCAAATGTTTTATGTTGCCCATTTCAAACAGCTGGGCTCTTCTCTCTGGGTAGGCTCATCTTCTAGTCAGAAGCATAACCATGTCTGCTATGAGGAGTGAGAGAGGACTAATGTTGGGACAGGTAGAATGATTCTGAGTATTAAAGTTACACTCTGTTTCATCGAAATGCTCACAATGTTTCATTGAAAATACCTTGAGCCCTGGAAGTGAAAGAGATGATATGACACCAACAACTGTCTGTCTGCCTGCCTGCCTGCCTGCCTGCCTGCCTGTCTGTCTGTCTGTCTGTCTGTCTGTCTGTCTGTCTGTCTGTCTGCCTGTCTGCCTGACTGTCTGTCTGTCTGTCTGTCTGTCTGCCTGCCTGCCTGCCTGCCTGTCTGTCTGTCTGTCTGTCTGCCTGTCTGTCTGTCTGTCTGTCTGTCTGTCTGTCTGCCTGTCTGCCTGTCTGTCTGTCTCTGGGCAGGTGCAGAAGCTTGGTGCAGCCAGACACACACACTGTCAGAGCTGTTTGCATTTGAACAACAGCATTTTTAATGACTGAAGAAATGATCAGCAAGCCAAACTGGAGGGATGGTTATAAAACAGAGGAGGATGCCTGGACATGAGGCATGACACCCTGTATGAGGTGCACTGAGAGACTTCGCATGAGGCAGGCCGTGCTGGTGTAGCGTACAGGAGATGTAGTGTGGTGTGTCTGGGATGGTGCGTGTGTATTTTGGAGTGTTGGCAGATCACGTGACTGACACATGCCCTACTTTAGTTTCCTCTGTTTCTTTGTCTTGTTTGTTTGTGTGCAAAATAGTATGGGTCTGAAATAAACTCAGTATGTTGAAAGTACAAGATTGATAGAATAAACTATGTTTAGAGGCAACAAGTCTGTTTGTCTGAAAGCAGTTTTGGAAGCATCTCTGCTTTCGAAAAAAACAATGATATTGTCATGAGGACTGTCAGACATCTTGTTCCTTTTCTCCATCACAGATCCTGGAATCTAAATCCCCTCTGATTGTTCTAGTAAATTCTCTGGGCCTTTTTGTACAACATTGTCTGTACTACGCCATGGAAACTTCTCAAATGAAAACCAAGCAACCAACAGCGAGGGGTGGTTCTGCTTGAATGCAGGATAGACATCCTGGAAGAAAAACAAAACAAAAACACATTCACACCTTACTGCAAGTAAGCTCTGCTATATCTGTTGCCAGGCAACGGTAAATGAGCTGGAATAAGCTCTTCACATGTGGGACATGTAAGTCTCAAGAGTTCTTCACAACCCTGGTGAGAGGGTGAAACTATTCACAACCCTGGTGAGAGGGTGAAACTATTCACAACCCTGGTGAGAGGGTGAAACTATTCACAACCCTGATGAGAGGGTGAAACTATTCACAACCCTGGTGAGAGGGTGAAGCTCTGTTTTAAAGGAGTGCGGCAGTACTGCATCTTCATATATAGACAAACTGTCAATGACAACCAGGAATAGACAAACAGTCTTCTTTTAATAAATTATTATGATCATGTATCATATCAATTATATCAATTATCATACTGTACTGTGCAGTGGCATTGACCAAACACAGGGAATCTTACATGAGGCGCTGAACAATCTATTTCAGAAGAGATTAGAAACAGAGGGATGGTCAAATACGATACATTTTCCCACATTAACAGTTCATAGAAACCCCCAAAACTCAGGCTGAAATAAAAACACCAATCAAAAAGCAAACGATCGACAGTTACAAATCCATATTTCACCGGGAGGTTCTCTAGCGTGTTTTTTTAAACTGTATCAACACGCTCAGTCCTCAGCTCTGCTTGTTGGTACCGGACAGGTACCTCCTCCTCCTACTCCTCTGGTAGGAGAAGGAGGAGAGGGGTTCTGTTCAGAGGACGTGCTGGGTCAGGAGTGTGGTGGAGAGGGCAGCCAGGGTCAGAGACAGGGAGGACACCGCAGCAGAGGAGCCAGCTGTCTGGAAGGGCTCCGTGTGCTCCAGGAGCCAGGCCCTCTCCTGCAGCAGACCCTGCCTCTCCAGCTCTGGGACCATCAGCCTGCGGATGGTCAGGTAGTACGTGTCCAGCCACTGGAGCTGTGGGAAGGGAGAGGGGAGGGCACAGTCATCAGGATGGTCAGATGCTGTGAAAAGATCACCCTTATGATCCCCCAAGGGGACAGATGCAGTGATTCCACTGGGGCTTGAACCCAGGACCTTCTGCATCTAAAGCAGATGTAATAACCACTACACTATGGAACCAAGATGTCATGTTGTTCTACACAGTGGGTGTACAGTGGGATTGAACACTAGACTTAATTCTGCAGCTTGCTGTTGCTGATTGTTGTTTAAAATCCTTCCCAGTTCTGTATATTGCTTTGGATAAACATGTCTGCTAATGTGGACCCAGATCAACTTCTAGTAGCAGGGTGACACTGTTGTTGTCTGTTTTATTTCTAAAATGACCTCATAATGTTGTACATTTGCCATATTTCACCATCAGAAATGTTTCCATGTCAAAGGCAAGGATCTTGTGAAAGTAGGTGCTGTGGTTGTGAAACCGATGTCTTTTTTTTTTAAACATCACAGCTGAATTTCACACTTGACATGAACAGAGTTTAGAGACTCAGAAATGCTGGAGTGGTTGAGAAAAGTGGTTTTTTTTGTTGAAGGAAATAACCAACGCTTATCTGAAAGAACATCAGCTAAATTCATCTTGACGTCACCACCAGCACACTTAACAGTGCAGTTAAATGGGAAATTCCAATTTCTACAAAGAAATAAAACTACTTTTTTTTTGCTACCATATGGTGCCAGGCGATTCTTAATTAAACTTGTCTTTGATGAGTCTCCGACTCATTGTCATCATGATTTTCAATGATGTGATTTTAATTGGTGTTTTCCTCTGGCGCTTTCATGAGGAACTTGGTGGAGTGAGTTGGTGTTGTGTTACCTGCTGAGGACTCAGAAGAGAGGTGTCAATCAGTTTCCTGTCGTAGGGGACCAGGGACACTGTGTCAAAGGTCAGGTAGTTGTTGCCATACTGAACAGACAAGTGTGTGGAGAGAGAGAGACACACACACACACACACACACACACACACACACACACACACACACAGAGGAAACACACCATTACATTACAGAAACTGTATGCACAATGACAGGTCATCTGTATGAGTTCTCACTCATGTACTGTGTTGAAGTGTGTAGTAGGCAGTACTGCACCTTGGTGTTGGCAGGAACAACAACAGCCACGTCTTCAATACGGATCCCAAAATCATTCTCTTTATAATATCCTGGCTCTGAGACACAAAGGAAAGATGTCACTCAGATTTTTGGAGGAATTTCAAATCTAAGCAGTCAAGGTTTGACTTGGATGAAGGTCTTACCTATGGAGGTAAACATGCCTTCCTGGAATGGAATATTATTGGTCTGAAAACCAACAGGCCCTGGGAGAGGACGAGGCAAAGGATCAATACACATTTTAAACAAACCATGTTGACAGACAAATTCAGATTGCAACATGTGAAGGAACTGAGTTATAAGCCTTTAAACTATACTTGTACTGATAGTATGAGAACACAGGAAGTGGCCATACACTCATGGACGCCAAAGTAGTTCCCCACACCGTGACCGGTTCCATGGCCGTAGTTCAGCCCAATCTCCCACAATGCCCGGCGGCCCAGCATCTCCATGTTTACCCCTGTTTATAAACAGAAAGCAACATTAGGAACTCCATATTGTACACCCTTTCCTGTTTAAATCTAACTCTGCAAATCTAATGACTAACAGGCTGGGAAATCAGTGGGAAAATACTGCTCTCTAGTGGCTTGATTGAGCATCGCCATAACACATCATTTGAAAGAATGCTCGACGCTGTACACAGACCTCTTGTTCCTGAAGGGAAGATGGTACGAGATATCTCAATATTCCCCATCAGCACTCGTGTGAAGGCCTCCTTTAATAGCGCGAGACATTGAGAATGTTAGATTAGTGAAAAGGTGTTTTAAATTGAATTAAAAATCCTAATATGTACCCTCTGCATGTCTGTGGGCGTTCCCCAGTGTACAGTCCTTGTGATGTCAGTGGTCCCGCCCCTACAAACACAAGCAAGGTTCATGGACGGTCCGTCAGACAGTGAGTTCGAGTGTCAGTCATGTGACATGCTGTTTACTCACAGATACTGGCCACCTGAGTCCACCAGGTACATCTCATCCACGCTCAGCTTTCTGCTCATTTCCTCAGATGGGCTGAAATAATAAACAAAATGTATAATACATAAAAAAATATGTTTAACACCAAACTAGATATTGTCATCAAAACAAGGTTCTCAGCGGTTGTTGCCATGGGGAGGGCTGGTGAGTGACAGATGGAGCAGTGACAGGTGCAGACCCACCTATAATGAGCCAGAGCAGCGTTTGGTCCACTGGCAGAGATGGTCTCAAAGCTGGGGCCTCTGCTGTCCATCTGCTCACTGTGAACCAGCAGACACACAGCAAGGCACCACGCTTCACATGCTGTTTGAATGTGTGTGTGTGTTCAATGATGTGTCTGCTCTGTGCTGCATGTGACCCAGGGTACCTGTGTGTGTGTGTGTGTGTATGCGTGTGTGTGTGTATGCGTGTGTGTGTGTGTGTGTGTGTATGCGTGTGTGTGTGTGGGTGTGTGTGGGTGTGTGTGTGTGTATGTGTGTGTGTGCGTATGTGTGTGAAAGCTGTCACCTTCGCCGCTCATTGACGTAGTGTGCAGCGGTCATCTCCGTCTCCTTCCCCAGTGGAACGCTCTTCTCCAGCCACATCAGGAGCTGGATGACCGCCACAGCGTCTCTCACCTACAAAGAGCCACACAGGACACACTGAGCCCACCGTGCTAGACCCCATGGCCATGTGGGCCATAACCAACTCAACCGGAGACACACATGGATGATGTCTCCTAAATATGTAGATGCTGGATGGAGGGGTGGCTGAGGAGGGCTGATAAGACAGAGGAACAGAGCGCTCTCAGACAGTGTTGTGGAGCCTCTGGTGCCTCTGTGTGGAGGTTTATGGCTCAATAAGAGAGGGAAAGCACTGATGAGTCTATAAAGAGAAACAGAGTACTGCCCCTGGAAAAAAAGCTTTTGTGAGTGGATGGGTGCATTCGTTTGAATGTGTGCGTGAACAGGATGTGTGTGTGCATGTGCGTGTGTGTGTGTGTGTGTGTGTGAGACGCAGCGGACGGTATCATCCTACATGAGCATCTCTCAGGTTCTGTTCCTCGGTTTCGTCCTTCACAGCTTTGTTGATCAACACTGGAGAGTATGAGCTGGTCAGCAGCTTGTCCTGGGACAGGATACAGGGGGGAGGGGGGGGGTCACACAGCGCAGATGCTTCACCTCACCCTCCACAGCTGGTCCAGAGCCTTTGACCTCACCTGGGGAGTGATCAGCTCGTACAGAGCGTAGTTGGTGTACTCAGTTCCAATCCACACCTTCACGTCAGGTTTGCTCACATATTCCATGAGGTTTTCTCGAACGCTGGAATAGTCCATCAACTGAACGCAGAGGGTAGAGTTACAAGAGGAGTTCAGGTAGAGCTGCAGGTCCTCGCTCACTCTCTCTGTGTGTACAAAGAGGCTGGGAGAAACAGGGGGGAAGAGGGGGAGGATGACAGGAAGAGAGAGGAAAAGAGGAGAAGGAAGAGAAGGAATGCTTTAATATCCTCCGGTCTCAAACAGATCATTTCCTCACAAAATACACCCAACGTGCAAATTGCTCCGTCAGAGAATCTAAGCATGTTTTTTTTCCATCTCACCGGATATCGTCTAAGGTCAGGAGCGTGTAGGAGTAGAAGAAGGGGTTGAACGGGATGTCGTTCCCCCGCAGATTGAAGAGCCCTGAAACACAGCAAGGTCAAGAGGTTCTCATCAGAATCTACTTCTGTCTGTCTCCCACAGACACTCCAGCTGATTGGCTCAGGCCAGGAGTGTGTGGCGTTCGTGACCCTCCATGTGTTCTCTTTATTAGGAGCAGGGTGGAGGAGGGGCGCAGAGCTAACAGTGAGGTTACATCTCTTATCTGTTTATATCTGACTGCATGGACACAGTGATGCAGCTTTGGTTTCTAACTGTTTCTCTTCTTTGAATGATTCACTGAGTTACATGTCCAGAAGGGCAGCCACTGTTTCGTTGTTTGGTGGATGAGTGGTTAGGGAATCAGGCTTAATTTGGCCAGTTTGATTCCCAGCCATGCCAAAATGACGTTGTGTCCTTGGGCAAGGCACTTCACCCTACTTGCCTCAGGGGGAAATGTCCCTGTACTTGCTGAAAGTCACTCACTGGATAAGAGCATCTGCTGAATGACATAATGTAATTGAGAGAGGTGAAGGAAGAGTGTTTGAAGGTTGCTGGATGTCTTACAGGCAGACTCGTCCAGGGCAGACAGAAGAACGGCTGTAGGCTTGTAAGGATTGGTCCTCATTTGACTTCGTATCTGATCCACTTTCATCTGCCAGGTTCTCTCTGCACACACACACACACACACACACACACACACACACACACACACACACACACACACACACACACACACACACACACACACACACACACACACACACACACACACACACACACACACACAGGGTCATCATCAGCATCATATCCTGAGCAGTGTTTTATGATCTTACTCTCTAATGCGAGCCTGGAAGCCTTATCGCCCTCTGTGCAGTCAGACAGGCTGTGTACAGACAGCGCAGTGCTGTCTGTGTCTTCGCTTCCCTGGCTGTTCTCATCCATACTAACGTGCTGATAACGAGCCATAAACAAGTAATTCAACTTTATATGGTCCCATTTGGGATTGATGTCCACATCTGTGGTCCTGTTTGCAGGTATTTATCAGATTAGAGATAAGGAGACTGAAGTGCGCACAAACACACACACACACACACACACACACACACACACACACACACACACACACACACACACACACACACAGATACACACACACACACACACTGATACACACACAGATAAGGTAACAAGGGTGCCTTCTTGCAAGGCCATACATGTACAAAGAGCAAGCACACACACACAATTATGCACGCACACACACACACCTATGACCCTATCAGGCAGACGGGTGAGGTTATCTGGAGGAATCGAGGGCCTCTCGCTCCACACCTGGTCCACCAGGTTATCAGGGATGGATCTGAGGATCCGATTGGCTGGAGCCAGGTTCTTACTGTAGTCATCGTATGTTTCTATGGAGAATAGAAAGAGCCATTAATTTTGCTTGGAGCAACCCAATAATCAATGTCAAGTGAATAGCCTCTGTGGCTTCCTTGTATAAAACGGTCGATCAATATTTTCCAGTCTACTTTTAGTTGTGTACTCTTCACTGATGTTGTGAGTCTGTCAGTGGCAGGCAGTGCCAGAGTGTGTACTGAGGCTGGCTGTGGCTGAGCTCACTGAGGGAGAAGACAAACGGATCAAATCCCACAGCCTCTCCCTGAGCGACCTCCAGGATGAGCCAGTCTGTAAGACTGCTGATGGATGCTGTGGGAGGGAGAGCAGAAACATGAGGCAGCAGGTTCTGCTTCAGCTTTTGCTAGAGAGTGTGTGTGTGTGTGTGTGTGTGTGTGTGTGTGTGTGTGTGTCGGTGTCGGTGTGTGTGTGTCTGCTCACCATCTTTCTCCAGCTCCCAGTTGCAGTCCAGCTGGCGTTCAGCCTGAGTCCAGTAGCGACTGTCGGTCCACAGAACCGCCCTGTTCTGGGTCACCACCACCGTGCCTGAGGAGTCACATCAGCTGGGTCAGGTACTGCTGGCTGCATGCTGTTGGATGTTTAGTTGAGTCTATTGGACCACTGATGTCACACTGTACGTATTTAACTTGAGATCCTCTCACTCGTGTGACAAAGGGAGCACTAGTGGAACCCTGGTTTTTGAAGTAGAGCCAAAGACTTGCAAATACTATAGCAGCCAGTGTCAAAAAAACAATCTGACATTCTCTTTTCTCATTCTCAAATTACATTAATATCAAACAGTCTATATGTGTTTCATCTAATGAGCTCAGACCACAGAACAGGTTCATATGGTCCAGTCATGATCCTGAGCAGATCAGTCATTTCCTTGACTCACCAATCAGCACCAATGGGAGGAGAGGAGGACTGGAATGAGATTACAATGACTGCATAATGGAGAGTTGAAGGGAAAAGGATGAGAGCTGAATAACTGAGGAGCTGAGAGGACCGAAGGGAGGGAGGAAGAGTGGGACTGGGGAAGAGAGAGGGCTTGAGGAGGAGAGGGTGCAAGAAAGGGGTGTCGTGTGGCTGAGCTGTTAGGGAATTGGGCTAGTAATCAGAAGGTACCTGGTTCGAAACCCAGCAGTGGCAAGACAATGTTATGCCCTGTGGGCAAGGCACTTCACCCTATTTGCCTTGCTGTAAGTTGCTCTGGACAAGAGTGTCTGCTAAATGACTAAATGTAGAAACGGGAGTGGGGGGGGGGGGGGGGGGGGGTCAGGGAGGATGAGAGACCCACCTGAAGAACCATTGAAGCCAGAGATGTAGGCCATCCTGGCATCTCTGGAAGCGATGTATTCACTCTGTCAGGACCAACAAACCCCAAGTTAGACAAGACACAGAGACACAGAGGAGACAGAGACACAGAGGAGACAGAGGAGACAGAGGAGACACAGAGACACAGAGGAGACACAGAGGAGACACAGAGACACAGAGACACAGAGGAGACACAGAGGAGACACAGAGACAGAGAGGAGACAGAGAGACACAGAGACAGAGAGGAGACAGAGAGACACAGAGACACAGAGATACGGAGGAGACAGAGAGACACAGAGACACAGAGGAGACAGAGGAGACACAGAGACACAGAGACAGAGAGACAGAGAGACACAGAGACACAGAGACACAGAGGAGACACAGAGACACAGAGACACAGAGATACAGAGACACAGAGGAGACACAGAGACACAGAGACACAGAGGAGACACAGAGACACAGAGACACAGAGACACAGAGACACAGAGGAGACACAGAGACACAGAGATACATCCACAGTCCCCTTCCACTCAAACATGAAATCCTTTCACACATTCACATGTGCAATGTGCACACACGTACACACACACATATTTCCTCAGACAGTGACACATTGTCCATTCAGGAAACCAGCTGGATGTGATGTTACCAGGTGAGCGTCAGTTCCAGGGATGATGTAGGCGCTGATGTTCTGGGGATGCATGGCTGCCCTCAAGGCCAGCAGTCTCTGGCTGGTGTTCACTGCTGTAGGAGGCAGGTACTGCACAGGAGAGGGGGGGGGGGTATGAGGGATTTTAACCTGTTTACTCACAAAGGATCATGAGCAATTTGACCAGTGTTATTCAGCACTGTCCTGTCTACTGAGTGGCAGAACTTTGACTGAACTAGTGAACAGGACATGTGGGTCATCATACCGGTGGTTCTGTAGAACAGTTCCTCTCAGTCCTTTCCTGCGAGAGACTCTGAGCATGGCTGTTTCCTGAGAGGACACAGGCATAAAGGGGAAAAAGAACTTTTACGGTGGAACGACATGACCTTGCTGCAACTGTACACTGAACCGCGTAAGCACATTTGAAGATCAAAGCCTGAATCCCGCATTCTGTTTGCAGTGTCACCTGACGAGGAGATGTGACTATCATAATGCTGAGGGAATCAGAAGAGACAACATGGATCGATGCCAACAATGTAACTCTGTCACAGTCCAACTATCACAGGAGTAGAACACAGTAGGACTCCCAGAACACAGGCTTTTCTCCTTGTTTAGGACCAGCCTTGCTGTATGAAGATATGCAATCGTACTCAGACATTCCCAGAATACTTCCACAACACATTTTATGCAAATACATCCGATCCCATGAATAAATCAACCAGCTTGACTAATACAACAGATGGCATCCATCTAATGTCTCCTTTGCAGTTAATGAGCTCTGACACACAAAAAAAAAACATGCACTGTGTGCTTGTTAGCAGCACAGACAGATGAATTCTCTCAGATGAACTTGGTATGGAAGGAAGTTTTACCTTGGAGAGACACCCCCAGAGCCACGAGCAGGAGGCAGCCAGAGCAGGACATGGTGGTGCTACCAGCAAGCAAGCAAGTCCACAGGAGGAATGACAGCAAAGCAGGTGCTCTCACACTGTGTGTATATGGAGTATGTGGCTGAGGAGTGTGTATCCGTACTCTCTCTCTCGTTCTCTCTCTCTCTCTCGTTCTCTCTCTGTCTCTTCTTTTCCCTCTCTCTCTCTGTCTCTCTCTCTCTCTCTCTGTCTCTCTCTCTCTCTCTGTCTCTCTCTGTGTGTCTCTCTCTGTGTGTCTCGTTCTCTCTCTGTCTTTTCTTCTCCCTCTCTCTCTCTCTCTCTCTCTCTCTCTCTGTCTCTCTCTCTCTTTGTCTCTCGTTCTCTGTCTGTCTCTTCTTCTCTCTCTCTCTCTCTCTCTCTCTGTCTCTTTGTCTCTGTCTGTCTCTCTCTCTGTCTCTCTCTCTCTTCCTCTTCTCTCTCTGTCTTTGTCACCACACACTATCACCACTCAGCCCAGTGATAAGAATCATGTGCAGTCAGAGGTGGAACTCTGGCTGAAGGATCACTCTGCTCCCTGTCATAAAACCCCCCTGATGACTGCTGCTTGTCCGGCCAGCGGTCCTGCACCTTGTCCACTAGTAGTCCATAGAAACGCCCGCAAGGAAATTGATCTGGATCGCACACACCTCCACATGACAGTCCAGCCGGGGTTCTGGAGCTGGTGCCGTCCTACTGTGTGTCCATCCTCCCTCCCTGCATCTCTGACACCTTGTTTTTCTGTCCTGCCAGTAAAATGAGATCCACCCAGACTCCAGGCACGCAGCCAATTCATGCTCAGAAAACAGAGGCTAGATACACACACTAAATAAGTGTGTGCAGGACCGCATGCATGACTGTGTGTGTTTGTACCCGTACTGTAGATGTGCTTCAATTTACATAAATATATGTATATGTGTGTGTGTGTACATAATTGTATGTGTTCGTTTGCACACTGTTCTGTAGGTCCGGCTTGTGTTTACGCACAGAAATATGTACACTATATTACCAAAAGTATTTGGTCACCCATCCAAATGATCAGATGGATAGGTGACCAAATACTTTTGGTAATATAGTGTATGTTTGTGAATGCATGTGGTTGTAAATGTGTGTTGATTCACAGCTGTACCATGTGCTCTCAACAGAAAACACAATACCACCTCCATGTGTCCATGCCAGCCAGAGTGACAGCAGCACAGGGAGGGTTAGTAGTAAGAGGCTTAGCAGGGCAGAGATGCTATCAGCTAGCTGCCTGTGTTCCACAGTCTGAACAGTGTTGTACCTGGAGAGTCTCCTAAGCTCTCTGGCCAATTACCGCATAGAAACACATCCTGGGAAACCTGCTAGCATGTCTGTCTGGTGTTGATTTATGGAAATCTGATGTAGCGAAAACCCAAGTGTGTCAGGGATGGTTAGATAGTCTGAGGGATGAATGCTGAGTGAACTCTCTGACTGAATACTTGGAGTTCGCTTCTGAAGCTGTTTTAATGATAAGACTTTGGTACAGCGTGTTAAAACAACGCTTCTGCTTCACAGGAGACACAGGTTCGATTCCAGCTGGTGAATGACCACACAGTGTGCGAGCTTGTTAACGGTGTGTGAGGTTAAAGATGAACTAGAAGGATCTCTGCTGGACTTTGGCCTCAGATCAGAATAGCCTGGACGAGGTTTTGGAGAGGGAGTTATGACATGCAGCTGTTAATGTTTGGCCACCATCTGTTGTGTAGGAGCAGGAAGATTTCTGTCAGGAAAAAGACACACCCTAAATGGGATCAGCTCTCATAACCGTAAGACAAAGAAGACACACATAACATCAAACACATAGAACCCAGCTAAGGCATTGTATAGGGCTGATTTCTTTCTTTTTTTTTACTGTAAATACAATTCCTCACTACACAGCTTAGTGTATAAGCATATACCCATCAGGCTACTATAGATACGCAAACTGTGATATAATCTAAATCTATAAGGTAGTGAGCACTAGGACACTTTGGTGTAAAGTCCATAACTAGGTCACAGGAAATCATGAATGCAGAAAGTAGATCAACTAGAATTACTAACAAAAATTGTATTACAGCTGCGAAACTTGGGTATTTATGCTACATAGAGACATATTTCAATAAATCATGCTGCCTTTGCAGAAGATGGTAGATTCTTCTACCTTGCTAAATGTAGTTACAGCAAGTAAGCAGTTGGGGGCAGATTGGCTCCATGTTTGTTTCTTGTCCAGACTGGAGATCATTTAACCATTTACAGTGCGTTACATAAAAAGATAATGTAAAACATTACTCTGTAATTCTGACTACATTTATTGAGAGACATTGGAAAATGAAACAGTTACGTACGTCTTGCGGCAAAGTAAACTTTTTAGAACGACTGCAATTGCCTCAACATAATTTGTTTATTACAGTATCATGATAATTTCACATTAGAGACTTGTATCCAATAAAATTAAATGGGCAGCTGTAATTTAGATTTCTTACTTATATAAACATATCTGCCTTCCAATAATAGGGGGCGCTAGTGATCAACACAACCTGCAGACAAAGCTTCCACCAGCTCCAACGAGCGCCCTGTCTCCCATTACAATGACACCAAAGCCTGGACTGATGGGTTTGTTCATTTCTAATTCACTTACAATCGCAGCACTATAGCCCACGACATGCAGGTGTGTGTGGAAACATTCTGGAGGATTCAGACTGTCTTCCTGTCATCCGCTCACACGAGGCTCACCGCTCAAAGTTATGGACTGATATTAATAAATGGTAGCCCTGGCAACGGCTCTGTGTGTTCAGTGGGTGAGACGGAGCAGCGATCTCAGAGGCACAGGGGAGGGCAGGTGACTGTGGCCACAGATACAGGGGCCCAACATGGTGGCCCTCAAAGCAGAACCACCAGGGCCACAGATTCACATACGATCATGGAGGCACCATGAAAAACATCTCTAGTTCGTAGTATTTAATCACGTTCTACTGTTATGTGGATTTAGTTTGAATAGAACTGGTTTTGTCGGATGAAGGATGAGGGATGATAGCCTCTGGAAAAAGGAGGATGTGTGTGTGCAGAAGAGAAACATAAGAATGACAATGAAAACTATTCTGCTTTCAGAGCAAGGTTGTGGTCTTCCCTATCTCACAGCCTGGGTGACCTAACCCTCAGTTATCACTGAAGAGGCTGTATTTCAGTTTGTGGTCTACATTCCTGCTTATTGTTGTGAACATTTTCAGAATAAAACTGTGTTCTCTGGATGTTGGTGGCTTTCAGTAGAGTATAAATCTCTGTCAGGACCACAGAATGTGGACACCACGGACCTAAACTGAATGTCAAGATAACTGATGAACGTAGTTTACAGAGAAGCGAAAGAAGGAGAGGAAGGATGGAGGAGTGTAGAGTCAGATAGAGTCCGAGTCAGATAGAGTTAGTCAGATGGAGTCAGAGTCAGAGAGTCAGAGTCAGATGGAGTCAGATTGAGTCAGCGTGACGTCAGCGTCAGCGTCAGCGTGAGTCAGAGTGAGATACAGTCAGATGGAATCAGAGTCAGAGTCAAACAGAGTCAGAGTCAGAGTCAGTCAGACAGAGTCAGACAGAGTCAGATAGTCAGACAGAGTCAGAGTCAGAGTCAGTCAGAGTCAGAGTCAGAGTCAGTCAGACAGAGTCAGACAGAGTCAGATAGTCAGACAGAGTCAGAGTCAGAGTCAGTCAGACAGAGTCAGATAGAGTCAGACAGAGTCAGATAGAGTCAGACAGAGTCAGAGTCAGTCAGATAGAGTCAGATGGAGTCAGACACAATGCGACAGACACTAGCAGGGGTCTGAGTTGTGTAGGTAGTTTGCAGCTCAGTGGAATAGTGACCTCAGTCACGTAAACAGATACTGAGGCTTCCTGACGTCAGTCCTGCTGCGGAGTAAACAGCTACTGGTCACTCTGGGGTCAATCACTTCCATAACCCAGATGCCTTGGTGTTCTAGTGCCACTTCAACCTCCCAGGAAACAAATTATAAATCCAAGTATTTCCCTCTGGCTTGATACAATCTCTACAGCACTAAATACTAGAGACACTTGAAAACTGTTAAACACCCAGAAAGTTACGTATTCAAGAATAAAAGTCAACATAGTTATTGGGTATCTTGCGACAATTGGTTTGTGATTACTGGATATTGTGGCATGTCGGAAAAATACAACCTTTATTTAAAATCTGCTTTTACTGTAAAACCTCTACCGGTTTCCAACATCTTGAAGGCATTACTGATTTCAGCACCAACTGTATGAAATACGTCTTCCTTTTCTCTGCTACACAATACATAATTTGGGGCTCTTCAGCCAAGAAGGGACATCTACCCTTTTCATGGTGTTGACAAAGTGCTCTTGAATGGAGAGGGGGGGGCCCAAGTGAAACCAGACTGCGCTGAGAGATAGTGAAGGCTGAGAAGAACAGCTTATAAATCAGGTACGAAGACAAAAGCAGCGATGTTTGCAGAGAGAGAGAGCTGCAGTGATGTCTGGATGTAGTAGCTACTGATGGTAGATTTACAACCGGTGTTCATTATTCCCCATCACGCTCAGGACACCTTTGGGGTCCTAATACACAGCCTTTGAGAAAGCTGTCTGCAAATGGGATTTGGAGATTTGAGCAAATGGATTGAACCTGGCAGAATGTTTGATACAAATGCAAACAGGTTTGATGTAAAGACACATTTGTGAGTAGATCACATCCCACCTTTCATGATCTATTTTGAGATAGGGAGTCTGTGTTTGCTGGAGACCTCGTTTCTTAGAGGGCCTTGATGTTGGACAGAGAGGCGGGTTGGACATCGCTGGAATGCAGGGAGGATGACAGCAGTCGTGGATGATGTCTGCTGTCACTCTCCCTGCTGATGGATGAGCCTGCCACCTTTGATGCTGAGCCAATCTGTGGTCCTCCCTGGGAATGTGTTGGAGCCCGTGTGTTTGTGCTTGTGTGTGCACATTCGGGGGATGTCTAGGTGGCGTGTGTGTGTTTGCACGGGTGTGTGTGTGTGCGGTAATGGGGAGTGAGATAGTGAGAATGAGCGGGATTAGGAGAAGGTCGGGAGGGGTCATGCGAGATGGATGCTAGACTTCCCCCTCGGCACTCGCCTCACACACGCGGAGGAGCTTTACATAATCAGCAGACTGTCTACGGAGTTCTAACACCGCTCTGCACGTACACACCCTCGGAGATGCAACACAACACACACACACACACACACACACAAAACACACTAACATGCAGTTCGTGCAACGATTGCAGCCACACATCCTGTGAAGCCAGGCCTTAATCTGAAGATCTTCTGGCTCCTCTCCCAATCAGCCGTAAGTCATAAAGAGGTATCAGGTGATAAGTAGAGATGTGTTCTGAGCCCTGGAAAGAAGTGGGGGCGGAGGGAGCCTTTTCTCCAGTCTGTCTTCAATAACATCATGGATATTGGGGCTATGAGATAGAACTGTTAAGTCAATTTACAGAATGTTGTGGCCAAGATCAATTATCCAACCTTGACAATCCCTTCATCTGTCATCTGTTACACATGAAAAGATTGTACAGCCTCACGAATGTGTACATATTCAGGAGAGGTAGGATTTTGGAAATGAAATCCATCAGTCTGGCATTTGGTGCAGGTGATTGTGTGCATGCATGTGTGTATCTGTGTCTGTGTACAGTGTGAATGTGTGTCTGTGTATATGTGTCTGTGGCTCTGGTGGTGGGAGGTGATAAAGAATTCTGGGAGAGGTTTGTGCTATAAAGAATTCATGGCCGAAAGTGTTTCATTTTGTGATACAGGCCAGCCTGCACCCTGAATCCAGAATAACCTCAGATAACCTCCAGGAACCAGGAGGAACCTGGGAAAGTCTGAGATAGCTGCATCAAAGAGAAACGATAACCCCTCAGGATAGCACTAGTGGGTGACCAATAGTGAACATTCAAAGGAAAAGACAATGATTAAGACTAAAATAGAATTTTTTTATGGAACTATGGAAGTGTCAGTGGTGAAAGCATAATCCAAACCAGATGAGGAGCTGTGATTTATTCCAAGCACAAGAAGTTCCACAGTTTACTAAATGACTTTGGGAAATGAGCTTTCATTATTGTTCCCAACACAAATGAAGCAACAGTTCTTAAGAACGACCAGAGCTTCTGAGAAAGAACATTCGTAGTGTCCTGGTTAGCCTGTCTAGCTTCCCTCCCTTGGCCCAGTCAAAGATAACGTGTCGGCCCCTCTCTGTCATTAGGAGGTCGGATTGACGAGTGGACCTTTGTGAGGTGCTAGCATGTTTGGCAGAGGACCAGGCAGATAACGCCCAGTGTCCTTCATGTGGGCTGACAGGTTTTTACTGCACTACCCCTGAGCTGCAGACAGGCCAGAGAACTCTGCCAAAACCCCCATCTTGGTTCCCAGAGACACATTCCTAACCCCTGATGACTGTACTGCACTTGTTTCAGAAGAAGAATCTATCTTGAGCCACTATAGAGCCATGAATGTGCTGGTTGATGGTGTGAATGGCATGATGAGTCTCTGAGAAACTCTGTGGGTGTTTAAACACACCTGACTATTCTCTCGAATGTTGAGAGAGTTGATCTTGGGTACGGGTATAAAAGAAAACAGGGAAGTGTGTGCGTGATCGTGTGTGTCTGTGTGTGTCTGACAGTTTAGTGAAGAGAAATCTGGAGCCACTCAGTGACAAACTAGTTTAAGTAGGCTGGAAAAGACTGCCAAGATTTCCACTCGGTGGCTACATGCTGTGGGCGATGTGCACATGTGACACATGATGTGAGATCCAGGTATCAGGCTTGAGAGCACCACATGAGCAGTCTCACAGCTAGAGGTCATGGGGGTCATGGGGACGCCTGCCAAGAGATGTCAGTAGATGGCTGGTGAAGCGGCTATACTCCCCCAGTCCTCCTCCACAGTGCAGCAGTGCAAGTCAAAGAGAGAACCTGCCAGAAATAACATTCAAAAGTTAATCTGGAGCTTGTCTTCCAGCTGAAAGTCAGCCATTTTGGTTTAGGCCATGACATAGTTTATTATTGTTCATTCATTACCATCTGTAATTCCAACACGCTGCCATTCATTACAACGAAATTTAGTTTTGACAGTTAAATAAAGATTAAAGTGCAACTGTTTGGAAGTTTGAATTAGATTTCAACATTTAAGTCAGAGAGAGTTAGACTGTTTACAGAGGATATTGAATTTATCCTTGAAGGAAGTTACATTGTTTTATTTCACAACGATGGCGTGGGTGGAAAATAACTGCCTCTTACAGTTGAATACATTCAAAGTGAGGGAGGAGATTTTAAGCTCCTGAAATAGCTCCAAACAGAATCAGCGTGGTTTCAAAAACAATGCACAGCACACTGGACTCCATCGGACTTCCCGGGTCGATATTCTAAGCCCTTTAATGACGTCCGGCAGCCCAGAGAAGAACGGTGAAGTCAGGCAGGAGCTCCTGAGAGCAGAGGAGGATATTGACTTTAGAGAAGCAAAGAAAAACATCCAAACAAGCGGCGGGAGCGAGTCGGTAAACAGGAAAACACACGGAGAGAAGGCTGCAGGTTCGAATGCACGCTGCTTTCAGGGACAGGGGACCTACTCCCCCTCCTGTAGCGGTGCTTCCTATCGATCCACTCAACTTCCTTAGTTTCGGACATCCTGTGTGTGTGTGGTGTGTGTGTGTGTGTGTGGTGTGTTTGTGTGTTTGTGTGTGTTTTTGTGTGTTCACGCACGTGAAGGTTGGCGGTGACCCTGTTGTGTCAGTGTGAGACTTCTTGTTTATCTAAAACTGCCTATTATTGATGCTCTTAATTGCCGGTCGGAATTCTTTCCACTGTAATTGTTTAGGATGTTACTCGGCTTTGAGGAATTCCGTTTCTCTCCCTGGCCTCCATCTAAAGCCAACTGTTCAAACACAGACGCACGTGTTCTCTGATCCGGACATTATGTAGCTCAGATGTGGCTCAGAAGGCCAACTGGGCTCTTGATTAAAAGGGTATTTTTAAATGTACATGCAGTCATTTAGCAGACTCTCTTATTCAGAGCGACTTACAGCAAGTACAGGGACATCCCCCTCATGCAAGTAGGGTGAAGTTCTTTGTCCGAGGACAAAACATCATGTTGACACAGCCAGGGTTCAAACCAGGAACCTTCTGATTACTAGCCCGACACCCTAAACGACTGCACCACATGACTCCTTAAATTCCGTCCTCTGTTCACAAATCCTAATCTTGGATAAGTGGTCGATTTTCCACCCAGTCGGAGTGGAAAACAAAGAAGGACAAACTGAACTGAAAAATAACTCTACATGCACTGTAGCTGGAAATGGTTGAAGAACATGCTTAACACATTATCACGTTACAACAGGAGTACCCATCAATCTTAAAGCTGTGGAGATGAGGATGCCATACCAAAGAACTCTGTTTAGACTTTAGACCAGCGCCATTGCAGGGTTCACATCACGTCTACACATTCAAGATCCCATAATAGGCTTGAGAAGGGATTTACATGCTACTCAACCTGACCTTCGACCCCTCAAGAATAAGACGGTTGAGCCACAGAGAACAGGAGGCAGCTGTAGAGTAGGAGTCCATGATGCTTCACTGAGATAACCTTTATTTTCTTCTTCTCTCCTCCTCACACTTGCTCATCTAAGGCAGCTCTGACCCTGACACAGTGGGAGGACTGGGCATGAAGAAAACCAGTCATGTTGGCCCCCTGCTAATTTTGGTAGGGGCTTAAATTTGTCTCCAGGTAACAATTTGAGTCTCTCAAGTTTCCTTTTTTTTAAAGCAGAAACTGCATTTGGTGTTTGGCAAACAGAGGCAGTTTTGTGGAGGAGGAAAATCAAACAGAAAATCCATTCCTCTCTATGGAAACAGCCACATACAGTAGCTTGTTAGGAGCTCAGAGAGGGAGAGAGATCATCAACACCTCAAGTGACGATACTAGACTGAGAACTGAAACTGAGGGAGGCATCATTAAAACACACAATACTCTCTGCAACGTCACCCGAAAAACTGCATTTTTCAGAGAAAAGATCCTGGTTATTTTAATTTGTTTGACTCGCGTAAGAGAAGAGAGAATGTCTGGTTTGTTAGTGCCACCTGATAGGCTTCTGAGTTCATGGCTGTCTGCGGTGACCAATAGAAACCCGGAGACATGGCAGTGTGCACGCACACAGTGCCCTCAGTGTATCGCCTGTTCGATGTGACCCTTCCACCTCCTCTCACTGCTCAGGTGACACGTGCTATTCATAGCTCATTACAGCCTTGTCACCCCTTCTCGCCTTTCAATGTCCCTTCACCTAACATTTACAGCCACATTCAGACCTGGAGCTCTCGGCTTTTTTTTCACTCCGACATCCTCTAATGTGTTCATGCTGATATTAAGTGAGAAGATTATTAAACGTCAGCCTTGAAGATGGAGTCTGAAATTGAAACGCTTGTGTCCTGTGTGTCTTTACTCCAGCCTTCGCCCTAACGAGAGGCTACAGGCTGTAAACGGTTACAGTAAACCATATTTGGCTGCTTCAGTCATGTGGAGAGGCTAAGGCACTCGTCGGACAAACATGTCTTCTGTCTTGGGGCATTGAACAAATGCTGAAACCAGATGACTGGTCTGGAGTTCACCGCTGGTGGACGCGTGACCTTTCCCCCTGTCTGTTGATTCATTATCTCAACCTGCAGTCTCTTAAAGTAAAGCAAAATAAGCAAGACTCCTTGACCAAACAAAAGCATGCTCTTCATAAATCTCCCAGCAGACCCTCTGCGGGCCCTCCGGCCAGCGGTCCACTGTTGGGTGCCTTGTTGGTTCAGGGCCGCAGAGGAAAGAGAGAGGCAGGACGCGCCGCAGCAGAGGGGGACCCAGATCCCCCGCTGGGACTCTGCCACCATCGGCGAGAATTTCCTGATTGTACATCTAACCTTTCAGCGCCTCTACTGACGGCCTGTGGCGTTTAACTCTTTGCTGCCCAAAGAGGACAAAGTACAAGCCAACACAGAACAGTGACTCGAGTACGGAGCGCGAGAGAGAGAGAGAGAGAGAGAGAGAGAGAGAGAGAGAGGGTATGGCATGTTTACAAAAGTTGAATTATTGAGCCGAGGAAAGACTTGGGTCACGCAGATGGGGAAGATAAGAACGAGCTTGGTACTCTGAGTGACCCGTGAAACCTATTGATGAGGAAACAATTGGTGGATTAGGAGAACGTTTTTTCAACAACACCATTCTAGAGGCATTAGCAGTATTATAAAATAATATATAAGAAGGTCTATAAGTTTGCCAAGGCCAACAAGTATATACTAGATGTTTCAAAATCGATTGTGGTCTCCATGAAAAACTGCTGTAGTTTGGTGTTTTTCAACGCATGGATACTGATGACTGCACTTAAACAGACCATGAGTCTAGATGTGTTTGTCACTTAGGACAGCCTGTCTGACAGATTTACAGTAATGGACACTTACTGCTACCACACCACTATCACAGCAAACCCCTGCTTTGGACCTTCAGATCTACATTCAGACACTCGTTCTGTGTTTGATCTTTTGATGTGTATTTACCAAGTCTAGAAAGACCAAACAGATCTGAAACAATATGGATCAGATAAAGCAGATTTAAACGGAGGAGATTAAATGGCTGGTGAAGCTGTGATGTGGGGTGTCTGCGTTGTGCCATTGAACATCAAAGGTGCGTACAGGTGGGCATGCTCTGGCACTTGCCATCACAGATGCCCGCCCACTTATGACAGCGCCAAGACACGATGGTTTACAGCTCTGTTTGTGGAATGAAGCCCCAGTAACTCAACTGGTCATGGTGTTTGACTCTTCATCAGCAGCCAATCAAATTGGCAGGCTGAGGAAGCCATGCTCCAGCCCTACATCCATCTGCCAGCCTGTTCAACCATGAAGAAAGAGCCTGTCTATCTGCCATGACACTCTGTGACTTTTCAACAGCGAAAGCTCTGAGTTTAAATAAAAGGCTCTTTTTTTTAAGTGAACGTTAACTACAGTTTTCCTTGCTGTTTCACTAAACTTGTTAATCAGCAACTGTGGTGTGTCCAGCTCCTGTCCACTCACATTAGCCACCTGATGACCCCTGCCCTTGGATGCAAGTCAAAACAAAAGGGGGAAAACCTGGAACAAAGAAGCAGAAGAGTATATTAAGTCTACAGGTGCTTAATAGCCATGATGAGGCACCCCCCCACCTCATGTAAGACAATGGCTGAATTCCTGGTGGCCCCTGTGGACAGCCGCCAACCTAACATTCTTCACTGTTTCCTCAGCGCGCGCTGTGTTGCCTTCAGAGACTGCTGTGTGTGTGTGTGTGTGTGTCTGTGTGTGTGTGTGTCCTGCATATTTTTCAGACGATACATCCTCCACGGCCGTCATGCAGGGATTCCAGCTCCCTGTGGACAGCAGCAGGTGTGAAGCTCAGGCAGACTTTCCAAGGATGTCAAGTCCACGGAAGAATCATGAATGTTCTTCCCCCTGTAGCTCTGCAAACAAAGGGTCTGGAATTCAAGAGGATGCCCGTGGACATGCCTCAGATGGAGAGATAGGATCCAATGAATGGGACCCCAAACCTTGGGGCGAGATGTTGTGTATACATGCGAAGACTGTGTCAGACATTTGAGGCAAATGAGGGAAAAGCACAACGGTGGTCTTTGAGCATTCAGAGGCTCATTGTCTCACAGATGTTGATTTCAAAGCAAACTAAGCAACAAAGATAGTTTAGTAACTCTGTTTTTTGTTTCTCAGCCAAATTTGTGGTTAAAACTGCAAATGGATGATAGGAAAAACGCAGCTATCTTATTCTGTGAGACTTCAGGGATACATTGTTTACTGAATGGCAAGATCTTTCAGAGTAACTTCAAAGCTGTGTGAACAATGATGTGCTTTTCCTTTCAGTACTTTGTACGAGGATAACAATAATTTAGGCAATGATCATATAAAAGTCCTGAATGAGTGATCATTGCATCAAGCCTTGAATCCAAAAGCTGTAAACACAAAGTGGTCAGCAGTAAGAAAACTGAGCTCTTCCACTTCCTGTCGCTGTTCTCTGACTTTAATCACATTTTAAAAATCACCATGGTGATTGTTGGAGATGGGCTTGAAAGCTAAAATTGCACATAATTGCTCAGTCTCAGACTGAGTGAGTTCTCTAAGGGCTTAAAGTACAGGGCTGAACAAACAATAACAGTTTAAAACAGCCATGACAACAGCAAAAAAGCAATTTCTGCTAGCAACACTTTCTGTTCTCAATAAATGCACTAGGCAAAATGTATGCTTCCTCAGTAATCCTATTATATATAGGAATATCCCAAAAGATATAGGAATATTAATTCTTTATAAGATAGCAATAATTAAGTCTGACAGGAGAGAAAGTCTTGTAGCAAATGGTCCTAGTAGAATTCAAATCCAGACCACTGCAGAAAAACCAATGTAGGACCCATTCTACTAGAGCCATCTAGCATCTTGAGCTTTTTGTTGTTGTCATGTGTCCTATACAGGATTGATTTACTGTTCATGGCAGTTGGATTGGAGAAAGGGACTGTATAAGATAAACAACAACCAGATCGGCATCACTCCCAGTCTTGGTATAATGCTGTCTACCCTAGTCTGAGCCCCGACAACCGGAACCAGTGACCAAAAGAGTGAGTTGGCTGTATTTCAGCAAGACAAGCCAGATGATTACCTCAGGTTTGAACTTTGCACTGTGTACACAGAACCATGAGGCTAATCAACAACCCAGTCAGGTGTAAGCTCTGTAAACCTTACAGGAGAGGGAGATGCATTAATGGAGCACTGAGTTCAGTCAAGGCTGCTGGGCAGATTTCTTTCCGTGAGGCTTCTGTCTGTGAGCAGATTGTCAACCTTGAGAGTCACCATGGTCACTGGACAGCAGCAGCCTCAGCTGCCTTGTCAAGGCGCTTTAATGGGGCCTGTTGATGGATGACTCCATTACTGTACCGGACCACGCTGTGTCACCTCCAGCTGCCCCCCCACCAGCTCCAGACCCCCCACCCCCCTACCCCCCCAGGATACTGCTGACGTGTTTACTTCGGAGGAAGCAAATACATTTGCAAAACAAACAAACACAAATATCTTCCACTCAAGAAAACTTCCTGATGATAAGGCGAGTGTGATTAGAATGGGGGGTGGGATGGTTGTGTGTGTGTGTGTGTGTGTGTGGGGGGGGGGGGGTTGGTGGTTATTGTGCTGCTGGCTGTTGTCACCCTGAGACATATTTCCTGTCGGATATCACGTCCCTGGGTCAGGATCTATCCTAAGGATACAGACCCGGGTCTGGCGACTGCTGACAAACTTCAAGCTTTTCCACGAGCCAGAAGAAGAAGATGATGAAGAAACGAGGGACAGCTGTTCTTTCGTTTGGCCCATCTGTGGATGCAGAGGGCTGGGCTGGGCTGGAGGGGCAGACAGGGTGGGTGGGGAGGGTAGAATCGGAGGAAGAACCGCCACAACAAACAGTGTGTGTCCATATCAAGGTGCACCCCCAGCATGCCCCTGCACGCTATCTCAGCCACATTAGTCAGGCCTGACAGGCCTCCCCCTCACACTGTTAGACCACGACAGAGGAACTAGGGAGGGAAAGATCGTAAAAAACATGTGAAAAATGCCTTCTTAAGTATCAGTAATGGGAAAACGTAAGTTCTATCTTGACCCTAATATCTGACACTGGTTGAGTATAGACAGGTTATTTTGGCCTAAAACAACATACAAAAAACTTGAAATGTAATTTTAAAAACACATAACCCATAAATTCCCCATAACTCCAAACCACGGTGACCCATGCATGCTGCACCACCCTAAACAAATTCTCCGTAGACTAAACCTGTTTTTCTTCATGTAGCTGTCTGTGATAATAAATTCCAGGTGTTTGCACGTCTGTGAGGTGTTAAACCTGGAGGGGTCTGCTCTCTGAGGGCAGCGCTAACCTGGCCAGGGGTCACGACCCCAGAGGCTCCCTCACACTTTCACACTGGATCACATGCTACGCTCTTTCTGCTACATAAGGATCGCAGTGTGATGCAGATCAGTTCTGTTTAAGAGGTGAAACGTCAGGTTTAGGTTTAATAAGCTGGTGGGGAAAGGATGGGAATCAAATGTACCTGAGACAGTATGGTCAATCTGTTTTTGACATACATGGGAGACAGTTTAAAGGGCTAGGTTACTGTGTGTGTGTGTGTCTGTGTGTGGGTGTGTGTGTTTGTGTGAGTGTGTGTCTGTGTGTGTGTCTGTTGGTGTGTGTGTGTCTGTGTGTGTGTCTGTGGGTGTGTGTGTGTCTGTAGTTGGGTGTGTGTCTGTGTGTGTGAGTGTTTGTGTGTGGGTGTGTGTGTGTGTGTGTGTGTGTGAGGATGTCGAGAGGTAGTCACTCTAGGATTGATACAGCCCTACATCATCCAATCAGGGGTCCACTGAAATGGGGTGATAAAACATTTACCACACTGCAATACAAAACTTGCACTGTTCCAGTTAGCGAGATCCAGCATAGGATAAGAGGTCTGGTGGATTTATGAAACCTCCAAAACAGTCAAGTTACTCCACACATCACAAAACAAGTCATCCATTGATTTATACAAGGTTCATTGGATATTATATCCAGCCCAAATTATTCAAAGCACGTGAAACTTTCATTAAGTCTAAACTTGATTGATATGAAGCGTGGAAGCACAATATACTGTATAGTTCCCATGTGCAGTTAATTTCCATGTGAGAGTGTAACAGGGTATGACTGCAGGGTGAAAATATCATTTCAAATCCTGATTAGATCTGGAGTGAACCAAGGTTTGGAATCTCATTGCATGTGGTCAAGATGATTCCAAATTACCTGTTCATGCAATTATGTGGCTTTTTAATAATGTACTTTTAATTCATCCCTTCAGGCTAAGGCAGAAACATAAACATGGGAATTAAGATCAGGAGCCCATTTCCTTCCCTGGTGATTCCATTTCATTCAGTTTCAGTTTGATCCTGCCAATACTCTGGTATGGCAGGTTCAAGACCAACCCAAACAGAAAGACCAATCCTTTGCACCTGAAGTACTGAACACTGAACACTCTACAGTTCTCAGTCTGGTCTCTACCATGTTTCAACACTGAGGGTAACGCAATGTACGGCTGCACATCAGAATTGTAATTGATTGATGAAAGCAGACGAGAAGCATGGAAGCCCTTTGGCTGTAGATCCAGGAGAGGAGGTCCAGGAGAGGAGGTCCAGGTGAGGAGGTCCAGGAGAGGAGGTCCAGGAGAGGAGGTCCAGGAGAGGAGGTCCAGGTGAGGAGGTCCAGGTGAGGAGGTCCAGGAGAGGAGGTCCAGAAAGGAGGTCCAGGTGAGGAGGTCCAGGAGAGGAGGTCCAGGAGAGGAGGTCCATGTGAGGAGGTCCAGGAGAGGAGGTCCAGGAGAGGAGGTCCAGGAGAGGAGGTCCAGGTGAGGAGGTCCAGGTGAGGAGGTCCAGGAGAGGAGGTCCAGAAAGGAGGTCCAGGTGAGGAGGTCCAGGAGAGGAGGTCCAGAAAGGAGGTCCAGGTGAGGAGGTCCAGAAAGGAGGTCCAGGTGAGGAGGTCCAGGAGAGGAGGTCCAGGAGAGGAGGTCCAGAAAGGAGGTCCAGGTGAGGAGGTCCAGGAGAGGAGGTCCAGGAGAGGAGGTCCAGGTGAGGAGGTCCAGGAGAGGAGGTCCAGGAGAGGAGGTCCAGGTGAGGAGGTCCAGGAGAGGAGGTCCAGGAGAGGAGGTCCAGGAGAGGAGGTCCATACTGCGGACAGAAATTGGAGAACGAGAGCTCTTCTGAAACGTGAGACAGGGAGTTCTTCTGGATCCACTGAGACCTTGTCTTAGCTCTCAGGCACCTGTTTGCTGTAAACACCATCAAGCATCTGTGTGACACCGCCAACACCCCCAAGCCAACCCCCACCCCCCTCCCAATCCTCCCCCCTCCAGCCCCATAAGGCTCCCAGAGGGATTCAGACTCCTCGTCACGATTCCATGGATCCTCTTCTCAGGATTACCACCATTCCGCACCACCACCGGTCTGTAGCTGCCTACCAACACAGATGGGCGAGCAGCCTAGTTATAGCTTCCATATGTCACATAGATCCTGTGAGTCGGCGCCTTTCACACTTCTTTCTCTATCTCTCTCTCTCTATGGTTTTCTCTTTGAGTGTGTGACCAGGAAGGGCGAGGTGAAGCCATGCTAAGATGGAGGAGGTCAGGGAACTGACATATTGTTGAACTACATTTTCTGCTCCTTAATTGAGAATCTTATCATGTTCTCCTTCCTCCTAACCCACACTCACCCCTCATGTACAGCTGCAGGGCTTTTTACAGCCAAAAAGCTGATATGAGATCATTTGTACTTTGGGGCAGCGGTTGAGGTTTGAAAAAATAGGTGATTTTTTTTCTCCCACCATAACTCCTTCCCCCATTACCTGTCACTGACTTAAGACATCTTTAACCCCCCCTGGGGAGTCTGCTACATGGAGCCGTGTTGTTGCATGGTAAATATGAACCGATCGGAAGCTAAAAAGGTTGCTTGGCCTCGGCAGCCCTTGGAGGTTTTCTTGGTCTGGCCTGACACACGAGAACGCTAATATTCCCTGTCTGATTATAATCCCTCCTGCTGACCTCATTAACCAGACATCCGTGCTGAACCCTGCCAGAGCCGGGTCCAGGAGACGACCTGTCAATCAACACCAATCGCTTCAAACAAAGGGCATCGAGAGAAATAATCCAGTTCACCCACTGTGGAGCTTTAAACTAGGATGCTTTGGGATTTGCGGGTGAACGCATTTGCACCCGCCCACGCATGCAGACTTATGGAGAAGGCGTTGAGATATAAAGGCTCAAAATTCAATACAGTGTTTCATAGTCACACAAAGCAGTTTGCTACCACTTATAACATGATCTGTGGAAAATACTTTACTTACATTTAAGTAATTGAACTGCTAATTTTTGGCATTACATATTATGCTAGTGCCTATGGGATTAGTCTTAACCCTCTATTGCATCCTCTCAACTTTCTTTAGGAGCCATTGTGCAAAATAATTCATTGTAGCCTAGTGCACAGTTTAAAATGAGTTAAAACTAATGCTTACATCCTCGCAACAAGCAATAAAACCACCATTTTCCAGTCTACCAGGATTTACTGAATTCCATAGGGTTCAGATTATGGACAAAGGTTCAATTTGGGTGTTTGACAAGCTGTTATAAATGTCTGCATGTTCTCACCCCGACCATGATGACCTTTCCAGGATAACATCAGGACAGTGAGATACTGTGATTTCTGGACAGGACTTCATGGGGAGAAACAACAGCCTAGAAAATGACACAAGCCATGGGAAGTCTGAGGCTTCAAAACACAAACCTGCCAAGGTGATTTACGGCAAAGTCACTTTTCCTTTGGGTGACAGAGGGAGACAGAAGGAGAAAGTGTGAGAGCTGCTCTTTTGTGAGGTCCTCTAATAAAACACTGAGTGATGAAACCCCACTGCTCCCATAACATTCCTGTGCTGTTTGGGTAACACACTCAAACAGAATACGATACGGTCTTTTTTTTAGGGCATGTGCCCTGTCACCAAACACTGGCACCAATGTGCATCTCTATGAGAGAGAGAGAGGGAGACAGAGAGACACAGGCAGACAGGGGGAAACCCAGAATGACTTTATCATGGGAAACTATTGCACTCAGTCTAAATCGGCATTCTGTAACTTAATACCTTAACAATGTGCGTAAGAAATAAGACCACACGTTTTCCCCTCTGGGCTGAAAGGGGGCCACACACTTGGAGCCAGACAGACAGACCCATTGACAGACAGGCTGAGAGACAGGCTGACAGACAGACAGACCCATTGAGAGACAGGCTGACAGACAGACCCATTGAGAGACAGGCTGAGAGACAGGCTGACAGACAGACAGGCTGAGAAACAGGCTGACAGACAGACAGACAGGCTGAGAAACAGGCTGACAGACAGACAGGCTGAGAGACAGGCTGACAGACAGACAGGCTGAGAGACAGGCTGACAGACAGACAGACAGGCTGAGAAACAGGCTGACAGACAGACAGGCTGAGAGACAGGCTGACAGACAGACAGGCTGAGAGACAGGCTGACAGAGCCATGGGCAGACAGACAGACAGAAGGAAGATGTTTGGTAGGCCTAAGAGTCGATCCCTGGCATGGAGACAGACTCTATCTGTTATTTCCCGGTGGTGAAGAGCAGAGCCCTCTGAGTGTGTACAGGACTATGCCGCAGTAGACTGCTACCTCAGGCCAATATAGCACTGCTGGACCGCCGCCTGGGAGACAGATGGTAGGGAATAACACTGTCAGCCACCCTGAACGCTAACATCCTGGAGCCAGGCCTGTGCCTGGGCTCTGCCTTCCTATCTGTATCTCACATGAAATCACCCTGATCCTTCCACAGCCATCAAGAGATTAGGAGACATCAACTGTACCAGTGAAACTGACTGGACAGCTGAGGCTCATTAGCTTAGCACCTTGGCCTTTTTTCCAGTGGGATTAGGTGCACTTGGTTGTTCACTCGGTGCAGCCCTCTTGGAGCAGGGCTGTAGAGGACTGAAAGAGCAGGTTGACCTACTGAGGTAGACCTGAGCAAGTCCTCCTTGTTGCTGCAATGCCAAACAGGAAACTAGAGAGCTTGTTATGCACAGACCAGATTTCAGACAATTAACCATTTAGAAGGGATCAGTGGAGCTGGGATTAAACTCAGTTGCCACTGGGGAAAAAAAGACGAAAAAGATTAGGAATAGATTACAAAGGATGCATAATGTCCTCAGAGTGATTAGAAACGTAACCAGCATTTCTCACCACACGCCAAGCTCCTTATACACAGTGACAGAGAGGATGAGGATGAAAGCATCTTAGATGCCGCCTCTGACTGTGCACTCCAATCTGTTGACATACTGACAGAAACACACGCTATTATTACAGTGGTGCTGCGCGTTCCGTGTTTAGTTCTTGGCCTCTCTCTAAGAGGGTTTTTCTAGAACAAGCGCGTCCCTCCCGAGTGTCTCAGCTCTCCCTGTTCAAAGACGCTCGTCAGCAGCATGTGGCCATTTTAATATAAGCCTGCTAGACTGCTCCTTGCCCCCCCCGCTGACACCTCTAATCTGGTTGGCAGGAAGTGATTTGATCTCAGAAAGAAGCGGGGCATCCGAAAAAATCTAATAGTTTGGAACATGAAGGGAGGGCCTGAGTGTCTGACCTTGAGTGATCATGCTGATGTTGAGAGGGACAGTCTCAGGAGGGCAGACGAGCACAGCAGGTCACCACCAGTCTCCTGGTCCTGCTCAGATCCTCTCATCTCCCTCCTCTGTCTGATGTCTATCAGGGGCAGGATAGCCTGCAGGCTCACAGACCGGCTCTCTGAGCACGAAGGGAGCGAGGAGGAAACTCAGATTTGGTTTAATAGTGAACGTAATGTTTTCGCTTGATTTAGGTCTTTGACGACAGTTGTTGCTGGTGCTTAAAGCCATGTTTCCATCACAGGAACTACTCCTGAGGTAATACTTTCCAAAACACAGAAACTTTTAGGGTAGGGCTTTCAGAGCTGAATATTCCTGATTGGTTGTGTACTGAGGGTTTCAAACAATATTTCAACCACTATTTATATTATTGTATTGCAGGATTGGAGGGTTTGGAAACCTGTACGATCGATGGATCACTGACAGTCCAGCCTTTATTCAACATTTCTACTAAGCACAAAATCTAGTGGGAGTAGAAATCAGCAACCTGCAATGTCCAACTGTCCATGTTTTATTAATCACTGGAGTGCGTGGGGAAAGACACGATCCAGGGTGTCACTGGAATACAGGTGATTCATCTACACATCGGTCTGATTTAGGATGTTTGACCAATACCAGTCCTGCTCTTGCTAATGCACACCCCTCTCACAGGGCCTGACGGTGGTCACAGCAGTACCTCAGCCACAATGATTACATATAAAGTGTGGCCCCACAGCTGGAACCTCTCCCTCACCCCAGGCGCATGGGGGTGCTCTTGGCATCCTGTATCCAGTTCCCTGTAGCTGCCAAAGGGGAGCGGGATGGGGTGCATGGGGGTCGGGGGGGCACCAGACACCAGGAAGCATGCTCTCTTTGCTTCACTGGCAGGAAGCCAGGGTCCCCTTTTCAACAGGTCCAAGCTGCACATCTGGAGGCTGGAGCTGGAGTCTGCTGGCTGGGAGGACCGAACAGATGGGCTGCTGGCCAGGTGAAGCTCCTATCTTCTGCATCTACCTCAGAGAAGCTCCTATGTTGGAAGGCGAAAAAAATCCCAGGCTGTTTCCAGGGCCGTATGTCACTTCTGGTCCATCATGCCCCCGGCCTCCCAGCCTCCCAGCCCCTCAGCCCCCCACCTCCCCCCTCCATGCCTGTGGAGACTGAGGGATGTGGAGGTGGTACGGAGGTAGCCATGCGTGAGAGTCATGCTGGATGTTTTCACAACTGGGAGAGGCGCAGTGAAAATACAGACAGTCAGTGGTAACCTCAACAAGTCAATCAAACTCAACTTCCTGCAGCGACTGACAGAAGTTTCTAGTTTGTGTATGTTGAGGATAGAACCTGGTATTGTGGAACCAGCACATACCTATCTCCTCCAGGCAGACTGGAACATTTTTCAATTTGTAAGTCGAGGAAACACAGTAAAATACGTCACAATTTACTATTCCCTCACAGCTCATAAATAAGGAGGTGCAAAATTGCAGCTTTTACCAACTTATCACAGTTTCCCAAAGGAGACTTGAGAAGAAAAGAAAATGTATTCCCCTGACAGAAAAACTAAACATTTTTTAACAGAGTGGAGCATAGGATGACAAAAGATTCATCAAACTGTCATCCAATCAGGTGGGAGTGGGAGAGATACAGCGTTCTCATTGAATAAAACTCAGGATGGGGAGCAAGTCAAGATAAGCTAAGCAAGAACACTGAGCAAGAGCAACTGTGTCAAGATAGCCCTGTAAACATGGGTCTAGGCAGTTTTAGTAGATCGCATTAGGCTAAGAGCTCCACTTTAGATCATCATTTGCATATACAGCTGAGAAAATGTATGAGGAAATCTGAATGTAAGATTTGGGGGGGCTTTGCACTAATGACATACTCAACAAATGAACCACAAATGAACGTCAAATTGACATATTCGCTACGATTTTAATTACTATACTACAGCAAACACAGCCACACAAATGAATTGAAAGTTTCTTATATTTTATTTTTTGTACTTGATTGCCCATATTCCTGCGATACAATTATTTGATATAAATGATGATATTTCTCCAGTGCCCTTCAGTTGTCCACACAGAGTAGAGCACCTCCCAGGGGGAGAAGCTTCCCTGGTCCCAGAGACACGGTGATGACTCGAGCAGCTGTCCTCCTAAAGCTGCGTGTAGAAGTGCACACACGCAGGAGCAGCTTCTCATCTCCTCCTTCCTCTGCTCCCTGCCTTGTTGAAGGTCTGTCTGTTCTATGAAAACACTGTAATCTGGCCTCCATGTCAATGTGGCACATCCACTTTCTCCACTCCCACAGGAGGACAGGCTCCTGTCCTGGGAAACACGATATCAAGTCAAAACAGTAGGGGAACAGAAATAACTTACGGGGTTGAAAGTGCCTGGGACTCTTTGAAAACTGCTCTGTGACACAAAAAATATGACGGCCATCCGTCTCTCTGTCTCTGTCGCTCTCTTTCTCTCAGTCTCAGTCTCTGTCTCTCTCTCTCTCTCTCTCTCAGTCTCTGTCTCTCTCTCTTTCTCTCAGTTTCTGTCTCTCTCTCAGTCTCTGTCTGTCTCTCTCTCTCAGTCTCTGTCTCTGTCTCTGTCTCTCTCTCCTTGTCATCTCTGAAAATGTACAGCTGCTTTTCTGGCCTGCCAACCAGAGATAATAGTTTTTTTTGTTTGCATGAAACGAAAAATTCCGATTTGATTCACATTTTTTATCCTAACTGCAGTTGAATGCCCCACTGACCTCCTACTTGTCATCACAGACTTATGAAGTGTTTCTAAATCTAAAGAGGAGAAGTCTTATGTCAACAAGACATAGCTATGGGCAGCATTAGTATACCTTACACACAGCCAAACCGTCTTTCTGCTGTTTAAACTCCTGTCAGTTATTATTTTAAACCCAGGCTGCAGACAAACTTCCACAGGTGTGTTACAGGACATACATGTTCATTCATGTGGGCCGACGTGTTCAAGATCTCCTCAAACATCCATCCAGACGAGTCATTTGTCATTTGCCCTTTTTGCAGTTTGGTTACAGGGAAAGATTCTGTTCAGGAAGTTTAGTCAACACTTTAATGCCATCCATAAATCAGCCACTTGCTGGATTATCAAACCGAATCCTATGATGCTGGTTGTTGGAGGGGCTCCAGTTCATGAACAAAGAGGCTGCCTCTCTTCACTCTGCCAAGGACTTAAACTTGTTAAACCCAGCGTGAGTTTTGTCGTCTTCCATTTCCTGTCCCTGAGCACAGCAACACAACTTTGGTCTCACCTTTTGAATTATTTTCCTGCCTCAAATCTCGTTTTCTAATTTGCTGGTCACAGTTAGAAGCCAGTTGTTTGGGTGTCGGTTGAAGCACTCTTGCCCACAGCACTCAGCCTCTCACCACCAAAGGCTTCACAAGGAAAACTCAATAAGCTGTTCACAGTTAAGTATAGTCATCATTAGGCTTTTTCCATCGTAGTGCACAGAACAACACTTGTTGACAGCTTCCTGAAATAAGCACTGAAAAACACCTCCTCTCCTTAGGGAGTGGAGAATTAATGATCAGTGTCTATGGCATGGCATGTATTTCTGCTGGGAACAGGGATACACTACAATACATGAAAAGAAAATTGACTGTTTGGAACTGAATCTCCCCCCTCTCCCTCTACCCTCAAATAAAAACACAGTGAACTTGAAATGTACCAACTATAGTAAATGCACCCTCAAAATATCACAATTGAAATCTGACTTAAGTCTGGAATGTGGATTGATCTATGCACTTTGTCTTGTGCTGTGACTGAAATGTAGACTGAACTGCACTTGAGTAATAAAGGGCATTAAACGGTGAACCAGCCTTCCGTCAGAGGATTATGTGCTCATTTCAGGGCCTACTGGGCAGTACCACGAGAGCATGAAAAAGGTGTTAATTGCAAAAATGGATTCTCTGCCAGCTCAGCAGTAGAGAGATCCCCCCTTCTCCTTCCACCAAGTTCTGAACCCCTCCAGCTAGCAAAGATATTAACACAACCCAGGTTTTTACATCAAGTCAAAAGATCAAACAGAATTTCTCTCCTGAACCACTTTTCAAACAAATACATTGTTCTGCCTCTTGAGGTTTGTCCAAAACTTTGTCCAAAAGTTTTAATGCCGGAAAGTGAAAGCGATCTTTCCTCTGTGGGTTTAGCTCTCTGGGGTGTCGGTACACTCTCAGACCCTGGGATCTCCTGGAGCTCAGTGTATACATCATGACAGCCAGACTCCACCGTGAATCAAACCCGGTCGAGCTAATTTCCTGATTGTGAGTCGAAAAATGCAAGACCCCCTTCTCACACCTGGCAATGCATTCTGGGTCCCCTGGTCAAGCAGGCACACGGTGACACTCTGATGTATAGTTGGGTGATGAAACACAGAGGTTCTTTGACCTCCCATCCACCGGCATCATTAAGTCCCCATGAGGACTCTACATATTATATTCCGAGCCTCTGGCCTTGAATGAATGTCAAACTGATGAAGCCAAATTATGAGTGTGAGACGTACGCAGCTCATTTAAATAACATCAGGTCCTGAACAGCTGACACTTTCCCTCTTGTTTCCAAGGGAGCTTTAATATGATACCGTATCCCTAGCAAGCCAAGCCCAAAACCGACTCCCTGACTTGAAAAACATCTTGGCCACCATTGAGGCAGAGCGGACGCTGCTCTCTGTCAGTAATCATTACAGGGGAAGGAAGCTGATGACATGATTGGCTGCTGAACGACCGCACTTCCTAATTAAAACAGGAAGAGTGATGACTTGGCTCATCCTTGGTGAGTTATCGCTCTCCGGGCCTGTGGCCCCCCCCGACAGTGACTCAGCTCAACTGAGCGTCTTCCTTCTGATAAGCGAACCACGACACCAGGCTTCGTGATGAACCCAGAGCAAGGCAGCATTTCGTCAGCCTTGAGACACCCAAACACCACCCCTCCCGGTGGAACTGCTGTAGATACCGGTTTGTTGTGGGACAACCAAAGAAGCACGACTCAAAACAAAAGCAGCTGTAACAAACGCAAAAAAAAAGGGGATTGGCGGTGGAGAAGAAAACGTGGACTAGGACTAGGACTTTAGATTTACTGTCTAAAGATTGAATGTTAGCATGCAGAGGAAATGGGTGACAGGGATTTTGGAGGTACTTTGGGAACGTGCCTTAAGAGTCCAAATGGCCATAATTCACTGGCTATTTAAGGGTTCCCCTTGGCCTACATAATCTTTAATGAGTCAGGGTGTATTTAAACAAGAGGGTCAGCGCAGTAACTTCAGTGTAGACCACTGCTGTAGCACTGAACCACAAAACCTGACATTAATCCTGTGGGTAATGTGGTCCTTCCTGTGGCTAATGAAATCTGAAGCTTTTAAATGGCGGCACCTAATGACACTCCTTGACAGTTTTGGAATTAAGCAGCCGTGGATGCTGGGAACAGACTAAATAGCACACAGATGGCCCTCAACAAGGTTTGGCTTTTCTCTTGCCGCTTTTGCCCTCGAGCTGTTGCATACACTATCTATTCTAGCAGCACATTTATACAGGACAGCAGGGGAATTTACCTTGATTTAGACTGCTGGATAAGAGGATACTACTGATTATTTGTCTTTTATCTATTCATCTGAAGTGGATGCAGAAAGGACTGTTAGGTAGAAAAACTCATTCTCCTTCCAACGATTTCTTCCAGTTTTTTCTACCTAGTGAGTTTTTCTGGGAGTTTTTCCTTGTCTTTCTTGAGGGTTTAGGTTGGTTGGGCAATTCTATGGGCATTCGTGAAGACATTCTGTGACATTGCTTGTAAACAGGGCTATACAAATAAATGTTGATTTGATTTGATAAACACTGGTGAACTGAAGGCTTATTGTGATGAGTAGTATCCCTGATCTAAAGTGATGTATGACTTCCACTCCAGCATGACAAGAGCAAGCAAAGAGGACATTATTTAGCTGACAACACATTCACCACGACCACACTAGAAAACAAAAGATCCATTTTAATTAAAGCAACCTGTCTTTGTGGCTTATGTTTCACTGACAGAATAAGCAGATCATTATACTCACATTCATCACATTTTTAATCGGATACCTTTTATTTGTGACTAGCCTGAAACAGTTGGACAAAAACACCCCCCAAAAATATTTAACCTGACTTTAACGTCAAACTATTTTACCTGTTACCCCACTTCCTGGAATTAGGGTTGGTTGCATTAGATTTGCCCTGGGGTTAAAGTTTGACTTCCTGTGCAATTTGGGTCTTTTAGAATCAGCAGAGAGAACCAGACTGGAATAAAGAGAAGCACTGGTAGACTGGGATTCACAGAGCAGAAAAACTACATAGCATGAATACACAGCACATGTAATCTTTATCACATTATGTTCCACCACCACCCAGTTGCACAACATGCTATGCTGTAAATTACACTGAAAGTGCCAAATTTACCTCCAAGCACAAACACATTTTTTGCCAAATTATAATATTTCTTCCAACAGCTGTAATAAATACACGTTTGTGCTTAACAGACAGGGAAACTCCCTGGGATGTCTCCATTTGTTTGAAATCCATATTGTAAAGCAACAAGAGATAACCTGGCAACAAAAAAGAGCAGAACCACTACATGTTCATAATTCTCCCCAACAATGATTTGTTCCATTCATTAATGTTATGACATGTTTTTGGAAGCCAAGAGATTATATTTAAATTAATGTAATTCTATATGATGTCTATCATTAAAACATACCAAGGATTCAATAGTTCTTCTCAAACAGCGGCTGAAGGAGTTAAATGAATTATTCACTACACATATAGACTGTGAGTATGTGCTCTATGAATGAATTCATTGAATTAACTGAAAGTGTCAATAAAATAATCCCTTATTATTTCGAAATTCCATCGAGAACCTTTATTAGATTATATCTTAATTCCTCGCAAGAAAGACATTCTCTCTTGTCATTAGCATGTTTGAGCCACTACAAGTCAGCATTACCAGAAGCAAATGAAGCAGTGTTAATTTGCCATGAACACTTTTCCTGGCTTCAAAGAGCTAATAAGGATAAACTGAGATTGTTCAGATTACCTTGAGATTTTGACACAAACACATCATGTTTCTGACAGATTGCCTTTTCTGATCATCAGTTAAGCTTAGTAACAAACTACCACAGTAATTAAGACTCTGTTGATTCATCGGTTCTGTCTTCCACACGTCTGTGCATGTCTAAACTACAAGCAGATCAAACATTTCAAACTGAACACGTTGAACATGCACAGGTCTGCTGCCAGATGGCTCAAGGGAAAATCTTATGTTTTTTTGCTGAAAGACTAAAAGGTTGATATGACTATCACGGATTGCAAATACGGTCTTTAGCAGCAATCTTCCTTGCCTATTATTGCTTGCATAGTTTAAATATGTGTTTTGTCTTTTTTGTTTTCAAGCTGTCAGACAAGAAGCTATTTACTATTGTGGCGAAACGATCCAAACCCTGAGCTTGTCATAGCAAGAGCATAAACATGAAATCTGAAGCCACATAATTGCTGAAAGTTTATCCAAATATGTAATGTGTTCAACCCTGCTCAATCAAATGAATCAAACCAGCAATAAAACCACAAGGAGCGTTTTCTCTTCCAGGATTCTGGGCTGTGGCGAAGCAGCATCTGCTCAAAAGACTGAAGCTCATTTCTTTCATGTGCAACAAACAAGCCCTTCCAACCAAAACCACCAAGGCAATATTGCAACTGCAGTAAAGGGAGACAATGCGTGAAAATGAATAACAACAACCCCCCCCCCAAAAAAACGAAAGAAGACAATATATTTCATATCCTCCGGGTAAAGCTTCTGCAAGGAATGTTTTTTCGAGAAAAAACATTAGTGGAGACTTATTTTTTGTTTAGTCTATGTCTTCATAATGATACAAGTTAACTGAGAAGAGGCAAACATATCTTACCCACACAATGTATTTCATAGTAACACCAAACACACTGTACAGAAAGTATTCCAGTCTTATCTGCCTGTGTGAGCCTCCCACAGAATAAAGTACATGTGGTGTCCTGATAGTGAATAACACTGCAGGAGGGCCTCATCACAGACACATCCAGACCAGTCGCCTTAGACACTTCACCAGCCTGCTCACTCAAACTGCCTTGGCAGTGGTCAGAGTGATGATCAGAGAAGGGGAACGTGTCCATTCCATCCTGAACTCTCCAGCCCTCCACTGCTCTGCTTTCCCAGCACTTACAAACACAGCTGCCTCCCTGGATGGCTCGCTGCTTGCTTCCCAAGTGTGAGGGGGGATCACGTCATGCCCCCCCCCCCACCCCACCCCCACCCACCCACCCACCCCCTGGCAGCTCTTCTGGGTTGGGCTGGGTTGTCAGAGGGGCTGGGTGTTGGTGGCAGGGCAGGGATCCAGGCAACACTGATATGCTCAGTCCCAGAGAGAGAGAGAGAGACAGTGGAAGCACATGATCAGGGACCAGGGCCACTCATGGGGAAGGCAGGGGCCTTTTCCTCAGCCTGTACACAAGTATTCTCCTTGAAACTCTTGAAACAGCTGCAACTGCTCTGCTTTAACCAAACAACGATCATTTTGAAGGATCCTCATCGATTTAGGAATGACAAACAAATAAATACGGAATAAAATGGAGCAATAAATGTAATACATCAAGTCACTATTTACTGTATTGGAATATGGGTTGTTCCATGCAGGGGGGGGGCAGATTTGGAGAGGAAGGGGAACCAGCTAGAGAACCAGCCAGAGAACCAGTCAGAGAACCAGCCAGAGAACCAGCCAGAGAACCAGTCAGAGAACAGCCAGAGAACCAGCCAGAGAACCAGCCACGTTCCTTCATCGCTGGGTTGCACCCTACTGGCCACCTCTACAACTTGTGACCAGGGTGTGGTCACTGGGCATGTTTTCCCTGGGGTGGTCTGCATGCCAGATGGGGAGCTGAGCTGGGCTGGCGTGGATGGAATGCAGTATGACCCCTGTGGCTGAAACCTGAGGCAGGAGACCTGAGGACAGCTTTCCCCAAGGTCCCTGACACCTCAGCCTGGAGCTCGGAGTGACAGAGTTCGGCAGCTCTTTCTGTCACTGCTGAAGTGTCTTATGCATCCGTGATGACAGAGATGAATGTCAGGGCCACGTGTGGCTCTGAGAATCTGATGGGTTTTCACAGTATTCTGTTCAGTTTTAAAACACATAAAGGGCCGAAAATGGTTTGGGTTCAGTTTTTTTTTTACTGTTAAAAAACCTTTTTAGGTCTTGAGAAAGATCTACTTTGCCCCCTGGTAGTTAATCTTTTCTGGAACTTTTGGCTTTTTGTCAAGAATTTGACATTGGCAATTGTTTGATTGGGGACAATTATCGTGGAGCACCTTAGAGCGAAACAACTGAAAGTATTGTGTCTCCAGCTGGCAGGGAGAGATTGCAGAATCTATTGGGAGGCTGAAATGCCCGGTACAATAACGATAAACGTTTTCTCATAATTGTTTTGGACGGAGGCCTGAAGCCTTTGATTTTCAGTCAGTGTTGTGAAAAATGGCCTGATTCATCTGGTAGCTGTTATGCATTTCACTCATAATATCAGATTATCCTTGTCAAACATCAAGACATAGTATTAATCATATTAGAAAGCAGATCATGTTTTAATGATTCGGTTGTTGTGTGGTGGACAAGTGGTCAAGGTTGAAAATATCAAGGGAAATACAACACCAACAGTTGATCCTACCTCGGTGTGTGAGTGTGTGTGCACGTGTGTGTGTGTGTGTGTGTGTGAGTGTGTGTTAGAAGGGTGAACTGGGGCGTAAGACATTTGTCTGGTTGTGTCAGACCTAATGTCAGTGTTACAATGTCCGGCGGTCTTGAAACCACATCACAGGAACTATTCACTAGATCCCAAGCACAGGTTGAAAACATGTTTGCCTCTCTTTATAATGAAACACATGTTCACCTTAGATTTATGACCGTGAGCACGCATAGATAAAAATGATGTGAAATACAATTCTTACCATCGAAAGTCAAGTTGCTACGTAACTGAGAGGGGTCAGACACACTGTGAAGGAAGCTGGTTTCTCCAGGGAAGTCCATTTATCAAGTCCCACCAACGTGCCAAACATACAAAGGACAACACATCCCTCACTGACTCCCTTTCCCCCTTTTTTTGTCTTTCTTTCTCCTTTCTGTTACTCTTTTGAACTCTCTTTCAGAGTCTGCTCACAACACAAATGCATTGACATACAGTATTTCATCCTAGCACCCCCCCCCCCCACACTGCTTCCCTCAAAGTGATATTATCACAAGATATCAAAATGCTCTTGTGATAATATGTTCTCGGTGTGATCCAGTGAATTTGATAGCCATCCAGGACATTTTTCAGATGCTCTCCATCTTTGTTCCATTAAGTTAGAATTCACCCTGTTTAATAGGTCCCTGATTCCATGTAGAGAAAATCCCTTAGAGTCCACTGGCTGAAGCAGGTGGGGACCAGAGTGGCACGTAACAAAAAGACTGGATTTATGTCGGGGATATTTGAACTTTCAAGCCAGCCGTGAAACATTCTGGCTCATTAACAGACTCGACTTTTCCCCCCGCTCTTTTCTCTTTCAGTTGATAACAATACACAGCTGGAATAAAAGCATTGGAGGACCTATTGACTTTGACTTTATATGTGACAAATAAATAAATTACTTTTAAAACACGCCATACCGGAGAAAATGCTAAACGATTAAGTGTGAATCGGGAACTGTTATTCTTCCCAGAAAGAGCAAAGAGAATTCACAAATAGAAAAGGTGACAGCACATCAAAGAGGAAATTTCACAAAGAGATAAGAGACAAAGGATCTGTGGGTGCAGAATGCTGCCAGTCTGCCCTCTCGTCTGCAGAGACAGAGTTCATGTTTAACTCTCTCAAGTCCAAGAGGGAACAGCGACAGCAGTCGACCTCTCAAACTCTCACGTTACGATCTACGATCGTACGATCTACGTTATCAACGCAGGCCAGGGAGAGGCGACGTCACACAACAGGGACATTAAAAAAGAACAGGATTTTGGCATTGGTGGACCCGTCAGTAGTTCTTCCTGATATCAACTTTCTCTTTAACGACACATCTCTCTCTCTCTCTGCTTTGTTCACCTTGGCTTGATTCCATCAGCACTGAAATAACCTCTCAGAGAAAATTACTTCAGTTTTTGAGTGAAAATCTCTTGTTGGCAGTGACCCATTGCCGAGAGTGGAAAAGAGTGTTGCAAACATCAACCATCAGCCAATTATAAAATGTACAACATGACTCTCTTAAAGTACAGGAAAACACTCGTTTGTGAGAGAGATGAAGTCGTCTCACAGGTTGGTGGATTACCAACTTGGCAAAACATCTTGGGACATGTTGGCCACATTTTACTCTCTAAAACAACCTTTTGTCCTTGAACTTCCGAGCTGTCATATCCCAGAGGAAGAAAAATGTGTAAACAGGAGAGAATTTAGTGTAAGGTTCAGCGAATCGGTACAGAGACGCATTGATCTCCAGCTCTTATTAGCTGATGGCGGCTGAGGTTTTGTTCACTTTCAAAGACCCATTCTGTGACACCTTACTTCTGTCTGAAGCGCCAGTCCTCTCCCTCAGAAAACAAACTCTTATCTCTCGTCTGTCAGGTCACATCTCTCCGTCTCTCAGTGTGTCAGAGAGACCGAGCGGCTGCACGCACAGTCCCATTCTCTCTCAAGCCCCCAGCACTTAAAAACCAGGATCCATTGGAAACAAGCCGGCCGTTTCCAAACTGCATGCCATAGTGTGTGGACTGATTGAAAGTCCGATAAATTCAACAATATCGGAAGGGAAGAGGCTGCTATCAGCTTTGGCTACTGTATTTAAAGAGTTCAATTTGTTATGACTGTGTCAGATGTTCTGTTACAGTGAAGGAAGCACGGAGGATCAGCTTGTATCATCCGTCCGACACGCTTCCAGAGACATAGAGCAGAGAGATGTCTGACACCATGATCAGCATGGAAGTGTGTGAAAATCTGGCAGTCTCCTTTTTTTTCTCTTTCTTTTACACATTCAACTACACACACACACACACAGAGACACACACCTAGTCATACACACTGGTACAGGGGATATCAAACTAAAGGTCTGATACTTTTGTTGGCGCTCTGATATCACATGAACAGAGTAATCAGCACTTCCCCTGAGTCACAGCTCAATGTGGGTGACGTCACAGAGACAGGGCTGGTATCACCTGCCACCTGGAGATACTCCTCTGAAGATCTCACCTGTGATTAGAGACCGAGGGAGTGAAAGAATTCAAAAGCTTCCCTTTGTTTGTTGTTTTACGATATCTGGAGAGGATCAGGATCTGACAGGCTTATGAGGGTGTGGAGAATGTTTTATACACACTCCATGGGTTTTATCACGCCTTCGCTTCAGAGGAGCGCAACAAATATACTGTACATGCACTGGTTATGGCCGACATGAAAACCTGGCTAAAAAGCCTCTGTCATGTTTGATAAAACTAGTCCGATCCTGCAGGTGCAACATCACAGAGAACAGAGCTCCTCACACCCACAAATCACCCCAGAAGGAAGGAACCTGACAGGAATATGATGATTTATAAAACAGGTCTTGGAGGCTGGATGGTGGAGGGACCAGTTCGCCTGTGATCATTCCTCTCTCCTCTGGGGACAGATCGCCCCCTAAACTGTCACATGTCATATCAGGGATGGGGAAGGCTTCAGAGACAGCTGCATCATGCAACACTACAGAAAATGGCTGCCTGGGATGATTGGCCCAGAAAACTCAGGTTGAACAGGAAAAACTGGGTAGTGAAGTTATGTCCGTTTTGAACGTATATTAAGATGAAAGGCAAATATTCTCACAGGGATGGAAAGAGATGTAGGGAGTAGGAGTAGAATCATAAACTTCGTTATTTGGATGTTGATCTAAGAACTTATAACAGGATTGCATCATTTAAAAACAAAAAGCTTCTCATTTATGCATTCATCAATCCAGTCAGGAGAGAAGGCCAACCCAGATGATGTTCTCTGGGTTCTTTTTTTTACGATGGGAGGAAAGCTGGGGACTTGATTTGTATTGATGGGGTGATTGCAGAGTGGTTTCAAGACAAGGCCAGGCAGAGCTGAGGTCTAAATGAAGAGTCAGTGATTACTCTTCACCACAAAGTGAGCCTGTTTTCCTGACTCCCCAGACCTAAAAGATAAAACACTGACAGGTTGCCAGATAGTGACAAAAAACAAAGCACGTCCTCCATTTTTCTCCCCACAGGCAGCATATATTTAACCAAAAGCTCCGACTGTATTTAATACATCTAGTAGTTCGAACCAGTTCAGAAGAGACACATAAGAGCTCCGTGAGCTACAGTTTGTAAATCGACCGTCGCATGACTTCAAGAAACCTCCTTCTTGAATTGATATTCTTTATGGGTTCCAGGAAACCCTTTGCAGGAAAGGCCGCTCTTTATGCCGAGGGTGAGCTGGCGGGGGAAGCGGGAATGTGATCGCCATCAGCCAAGGTGACAGAGAGAGAATCAAAAGCTGGCAGAAAATTGTCTGCACTATCTCCTACAGCCTCAGGGAGCAGAGGGCATTGTCTCAGTCGAATAGCTGCGCCGCTGATAATGTTGCGATGAAAGGCAGATAAGCACCTACTTCAGCCCTCTGATTCTTGACATTTGTTCTACGAAGCACAGTCTGCCTGAGGGAAGGCAGAAACAGGTTTTAAATGTGTGCTGGTTGCTTGATACAGAGCTCTGCACGCTTCCTCAGATCTCTGTCCTAGAACACAGATCCAGAGCTGCCCCTGATGAAGACGTCTCTGAGCAGTTCAACCCTTACATCAGCGATCTTAAGAGAACTCTTTATCTCATGTCTCTCAGTACAGGCCTTACTGCCTGCTTGTGTTCATCTGCAGGGCTTCATAACGAGAGGCCTCTCTGACCCTGAGCTGACCGAATACTGATGACTGAACACTGATGAGGGAATGTGACCACTTAGGTTCAGTACTGACTCCAGGTTGTTGACATCTTCAACAGTACTAACGACAACAACTTCTGCTCATTTAAGTGACAGGATATCCCAACAACGCAGACAAACATCCGTCCAGTTAAGGTCAGACAAACATCCGTCTTGTTAAGGTAAAAAATAAAAAAAATGCTGCATGGCATTAGTAACGTTTTCTTGATGCGTAAAATCAACAGGAAGTTCTATATCTTGAATGGAGAAGAAACGGTAAGAGCCCCGGTTTGAGAGGAACCTGTTGATGTTTCTGCAGGTGACAGAGTGGAAAACATGTTGATGAAGAGATGCACCAATGCCTCAGCTCCTTCCTATGACAGAGCAGTCACATCCAGAACTGTGGAATGTCAAGTATGCCCTCGTATTAATAACTCAGGAATTAGGTGAACATTCTTTCCTGACCACAGGAGCATCACCAATGTCGTCACAGCTGACCAAATCTAGATATGCACGGAATTCTTTTTTTTTTCATACAGATTTCCTGTAAACATGGAGGTTCTTCCTGTGTCAGGGCAGATGTGACTGTACTGATGCCCTTTGCCTGGGTCTCAGATCCGCTGTGACTCACTCCCTCTGGGAGGACCAGACAGACCTCCACTACCCTGCAATCACGTCAGCACAGACCTTCTAGACCACCGCTGCATTACAGAGGGAAACGCCATCTGCAACACTCTCATTATAAGTTTTACTTCACGCTAAGATAATTAAACGTAATATGGTGCAAATGTTTGAACTTTATTAGCACCTTTACGATGTCTCGCACCTTTCTCTCTTTGCGTTAAGACGTTTTTACAATCAAGACATTCACGTTGGGAACTCTAATGGTCAGATCAACACCTGGATCCCAGCAGCAGGCACCTTGTTCACTTTGCCCTAACAAGGCTGTTCACCTCTGCTGTCCTCACGCAGTAAATTAACCCTAACATGGTTATCCCAACATGGTTATCCCAACATGGTTATCCCAACATGGTTATCCCAACATGGTTATCCCAACAGACCTGAAACATGATGCATCTCACGGTAACTCGGAAGGAATGTGACCATGCCTGACTAGCAACCATGCAGGGAATATGCTGTTACTCAAAAGCATCACTCACAGTACACGCTAGAAAACAAGCCATTTTTTCCCCCTCTGCTTAGGAATCAGGAGTGCCAATGGGAGATTGTACAGATTTGTTTTCAAGTGCTTGAGCGAATTATCTATCATGCTAAAAAAAGGCCCCGGCTTGGATAAGCATCTTTAGCTCCGGCCTCAGACACTCCTGAGGCGAGAGGATTACTTCACATGAGGTGAAGGTTTCAAGTGCAGCATGTAAAAATGGAAGGTGCTTCTGTTGTTGCCTCTTAAGTGGGTGGCAGGGACATGCAGGCCCCTGGGACTGGGGCTCAGCAGAGACAATGACCAGCCTGTGTGAGGGGGGACAAAGACACTGTTCCCAGGTCTATGCCAGTAAAGTCACTTTTTGTGACAGCACACAGGAGTGGGGTCTCTGAGGCTGGGGGTCTCTGAGGCTGGGGGTTGTGACCAAGGGCAGTCCATCCATCATGTGTCACTGGCCTTCTTTAGGGACTCTGGTCAATGGGCTGAGACTTACTGGCATGTGTGCAGCAACAATATAGACCATACAAACCACTCAACCAGCATGGTCTGCCTTTAGGTCTGCTATTCATACTTTGTTTTTATTTTTCAATAAGTAGTAAGAGTATGTTTCTTTGTAAGATGTTGAATCGAATCAAATTTGATGTTGTCAATTTACTCCAAGCTCAAACTTGTATATGTTTTATAAAAAAGAGGTTGTGTTGACTTGGGTCTGCATTTATTGGTTCTACTGTAAAAGCTGAACATATAAAAAGATCAGCACCAACTGGTTGGTCCATAGGCATCATCAAATGTTTTTACTTTAAAATGTAACATTTGATTGGTAAATAAACGATGGGATTCACTCCATATGGGAGAGACAAGAGAGACAAGTTGGGCTGATGTCACAATGTTCTTTCTCGTATCTGTGGTAAAACAAGATAAGAGAGCTTGTTATAGTTTTACTGGTACATGCATACAGTTCTCACAATTCAGCACCAGAAATGTGGGTCTTTCCTGTTTACGGTGAGATAAACGAATGAGAACATATAAGACCTTTCCTTCAGAGTAGCACAGGGAGGTGTTTCTCTGCCAGCTTTGTTTTTCGTCGAGAAAAATAAATAAATCAACCCAGCCAAATGAAACCAAAGAGTTTTGAGGTGGTAGAAGAAGCAGAAAGTGATGTGATCAGTCATTGAGTCTGATCAGCTTCTCCTCTCTCTACTCCCAGTGTCACTGAGAATACTTTGATGTGGAAGGTACATCATTTCTTCCCTCCTTGTGGACAGGACTGCCATGGCTGCTGTATAAGGTAGAGAAATAATGTCAGGAAGCTTATTTCTACCCAGCTGTGGAAAGACACAAAAGCAGGAAAACATGAACGTCTTTTTTCTTTTCTTTCATCTCCCACCTTCCCTTCTTTCATCCTTTCCCCCCTTTAAGCTGGTATTTTGATTGGTAGATTTCCTGGCATGCAACCTCTTTGCAATTCAAAGAGTTTTCAACAAGAGCATCTGTTTGGGTATTATCATAAACCTGGACCCCCCCCCCCCCACCACCACCACCACCACTACCACACACGAACACACACACACACACACACACACACACACACACACACACACTAACACCACTCCTCCCCAACCCCCGCTTCTCTTTCTCTCTATCTCTGGCTCTCTTTAGTGGGAGGGTCAATGAGTATGTGTGCGTGTGTGTGTGTGTGTGTGTGTGGGGAGAGGTGGGGGGGGGGGTGGGTGGCAACAAGGGGGGGTGGCAACAAGGGGGGTGGGGAGGCCCCCTTTTCCGTGACCCATGGAGTCAGTGATACATAAGCCACGTGAGTGACGGAGCTCCTTATCCGAGCCAAACAGGACTCGTACGCAGACCTGCTGCAAGCTGACGACCAGCACGTTCCCAGCTCCAGTGAACCTGTCCGAGGCTGCCTGCGCTCAGAGAGAGGAGAAATAACACACACCTCCGCGGCTCAGCTCCGATAAAGACGTGCCTTTAGTCCTGGAGTGGCGCTGTCACACACTGATACACAAATACGCATTTAGACTCACACACACACACGCACAAACAGACAAACACACACACACTGGCAAGGAGCCACGCACGCACACAAACACTTACCACCGTGCGCACACACACACAGACACACAGGGGAGCAAACAGTCTCTCTCTCTCCCTCCCTCGCTCGCTCAACTGCTCTCTCTGCCTCTCTCTCTCTCTCTGTCTCTCCCTTTCTCCAATCCACACACACACACACACACACCACTACAGTATATCAGAGAGCGACTAACGGAGAGCCAGAGGGGAGTGCAGAAATGAATGTGAAGATCCTGAGTCTGGTGATTGTGCTGTTGGTGTGTCTGCTGTCTTCTGCCAGTGCTGGTAAGTGTTCCCCAGCTTCTCAGGCAGTCGCCTTTGGCCTCTCTCCGCATTCTGCATGTCTTTTCTGGGTATGTTTCAGTCTTGGGCTTGGCCAGGCAGCTGTAGTTGATCAGTTACTCAGCATGGTTAGATTTCTGTTGGCTCTGAAAGACAAGCAATAACAGCACCTGGTTTTGTACAGTACTGCACTGCAGTGGTTTCTACTGTTATTGTGGCTAAAAGGGGGGGTTTGATGTGGAAGTTAAAGGTGCTGTGGGATTGTCTTGTACTGGATTCTGTTTGAAGATATGCAAGAGACTGTGGCTGATGTGAAATATTTAGAGGCTTTTATTGATGGCTATTGCTGTCTATGCAGAGTGCCATGCCTCAGCGAGAGGCTGGATATGTGGAGGGCTGCTGTGGCTGTTATGAAAGATGTGCACTACACATGTACTGTAAGGTGGTGTGCTACACTATATTCCATGATAAGGTGCATGCTGTACAAGCTATTCAACCTGGATGAATCCCAGTCTATTGACGTTACAGGATCACACATGATGCTTGCTAGTATGCGCTTGTTCTAATGGTAATCCTTCCATCGGGGTCGTCTCAGTGATGTCCGTGACCGTAGTCAGTGTGTCTCCGCGGGGAGGACATACATCCCAGATGTACAGCTCCACCACACAGCCTCTCCTGAGGAGCTCATTTGTCACAGTACATTTCCGTAAAGTGCCGTTGCAGATCTGGTGCCATTGTGTTGGATTCCTGAGTGAAAAGAATATGTCTCTCGGCTACAAATTGTTTGACGAGTAACGATTTCTCCCGGGGGGGGGCGGGGGGGGACATGGCACAAGCCTGGCAGGGGGAGTGTGTGACGGGAGGGGTCAGATAGGTGGCCAAGCCACAGATGTGGTTCAAGTGACAGTGTAGTGTGAGGAAACAGCAGTCAGCCTTGTGTAAATGTCTGCTGCTCATTCTCTGAGGACTGACACCTACCTATGAAGCACTGCTGCCAGGCATGTGTGTGGAAGGCGCTGTCCATTGTGTCTGTTTGTCTGCAAAGCTGGATCTGCATGTCTGTGCTTCGCTGTGTACTGTATGTATCCCTGTTCACAGTAGATATTTTCCTGGATGCCTACCTGTGTGTGTGTGTGTGTGTGTGTGTGTGTGTGTGTAAGATGCTGTCCACTTTGCCTATATCCAAGTGTGAGATGCAGCTCTGTCAGTAGCCATGCTTCCCAGCACATTCATTACGGCGACATGCTATTTTAGTCTCAGGCTCTCAGCACACAAGTAAATGGGAGGCAATTACCCTGCATTACGGTCAGCGTGTTTTTTTCCTCTCTCTCTTTTTTTTTTTTCATGCCCTGCGTGTGGCAGAGAGAACGCTCGCCGCCTGAGAGCCCCGTGCTACGCGTGTGCTCCGATTGAAGGAGGAAGAGGAGGCTTGTGCCTCCAGGCTTGGTTCTTCCTCACGTCTTTCAGGTCATGCTGTTTATGTGCCGGCCCCGGTCCCTGTCTGCCAGCGTAGTAATCCAGCCCTGAAGACAAGGAGCGAGAGACAGAGAGAGAGAGAGAGAGAGAGAGAGAGAGAGAGAGAGAGAGGGAAGGGGAAGGAGAGAATGCTGTGGTATTGCAGCGTCGGTGGGTGCGGGGAGGGATGCTAGGGCGGAAGGCTGGAGGCTGTTCGTGCAGCACAAGTCTCTGCTGTACGGCATGCGCTGTCGCGGGAAGGTGTTGGAAGAGACTGTGTGTGTGTAGGCAGCGGGTGTGAAGCCTTTCATGTTCAGACAAACGCTTTTCCAGTTCACCGGGAGTTTGCTAGGCTAGGCTCTTTCTGGCGTGCGTGTGCGTGCCAGGGTGTAGCTGCTGAATTTATTTCCTGGAAGCATCGCAAGCATCAAGGCTCATTCAGGCAGAGAATGGGTGGGGACGCGAGTGTGTGTGTGTGTGAGAGAGTGTGTGTGTGTGAGAGTGTGTGTGTGTGTGAGAGTGTGCGTGTGGCTGTCAGAGGTGCAACAGGCAACAGTGACTAACCCAGCAACCTCCATCCACCTTCCCACTCCTTATCAACAACACAAACTGACTGTGGATCTGTGGATGACATATCAGCATCTCTGAACAGTGTACTTCAGCAGCCCATTTCCAAAGAGCACTCACAGCCCAGAGTGCCCACTGCTTCAGACGTGGCATTCATAATTCATTGGGAGGGCGATAGCGCTTCCTTCTTCCATAACTCTTAGAGCTGGTATGTAAACAATCCTTATTGTGGAAACATGCTGGCCTCTCCAGCCTGTCAGCCCTTCAAACATATCAAAGAGCCATCCTTCACAGGCTGAAGACATGGGCTAACTCCCCGAACACCAGGGAAGAAAACAAGCTGTCTGATACGCACACACACACACACACCACAGACACACACCACACACACACTAGATAGCCTGTGAGGTGTGTAATTTTAATTGCCCAGTTGACTCTGACACCACTGGAGCACAATTGAACAGGTGAGGTGTGTGTGTGTGTGTGTGTGTGTGTGTGTGTGTGTGTGTGTGTGTGTGTGTGTGTGTGTGTGTGTGACTTAAAAGGACATGAGGGTTTTTGGATCCCTGACATTATCTGTGAAAGAAATGGTTTCCGTAGAGAAAGAGGGGTGGGGGTGGGGGTGGGGGTGGAGGCATTTCACCAAAGCTGTCAGCACTGCTGGTATTCTGTATAAAACTTTGATGTGCTGTAGGGCAGAGGAGGCACAGACAGACACTATCTAGCTCCTTTAGGCTGTTTGGCTCCAAGGGTCAACATTAGGGAGCGCAACAGAGAGGCGGGCTAGATAAATACAACACGTCCTGTAGCTACCTACACACAACCAGGGATTCTTTGAAAAATAATAGGCTATTTGGTTAAACAACACCTAAAGGACCTAAAGTAACATTGGGCAGGAAGTCTTGAATCATCATCTCTGCTCTTACACACTGACCCATATAATGTACAGAAGATGATTGTGTCAGCCGTCGTGATTATAGGGGCCTCGAAGAGAAAAGAGAAACATGCAAACTTTTCCAGATGTCCTGAAATAACATAATAACAGTGGGCAATCTGCTTCTTCTGAGGGGGCCATGGGGGAAAGGTTATTACAGGATTATGAAGAATCATAGAGACGCTCTTTGAGGCACAGGGGCTTACTGGGTGGAGACTAAGCCACACACACACATAAATAAATACACACACACACACACACACACACAGGTCAGTGGATCAGATGCACAGGGTGCTGATGCTTAAGATGAGGGTGGCTTGTCTGCAACAGACAGGACACACACACACAAACACACCTACACACACACAGCCTCACACACACTTACACAAACGCACGCACACACATTTGTCAAGTACATACAGTAATCAGCATCTGTGTCTACTGCATTTGACAACATGGATTGTTCCTATCCAGCACCTGGTTTGGGCTAAACATCTCGTACAAAAGACTTTCCGGAGGACATAATTGAAGCCAACTGTGACACTCCAATGTATTGTCTCCAAGTGTTGTCAAGGTTATCCCAGGTTATCCCCCCATTAGAGCTGATTTACCGTCAAATATGTAGCCCATAATAGTCTGAGATTTCCTGAGGGAGTTTGGACAGTGGGCTTTTTGGGATAAGCCACCTCATTCATCTACATTACTCCCCTCACATCAGGCTTCCTTAAAAAACAATCCTCACTTAAGAAGGCAAGGGGAAGGGAGGATCTGTGAGGGAAATCATAAGTCATTTGGTAAGGATATGAGGCTAACCTTCAGGCTAACACTCCCCTGAGGATTCAGATGGTGAAGGCTTTGGCATGTGTGACTGCTTGGTTGGTTGTAATATAATTCAGAAACCCCTTTGAATGAATGAATAAATCCACTCACTTAGAAACTTGGTAGGGTGCACATGGAGAGGGAGGAAACTGAAGGATGAAAGAAGGGAAGGGAAGAAGGGAGGAGAGAGGTGAAAGGCTTGAGGAAGAGAGAGCAGCGAAGGTTTGGAGCGTAAAGGGAGCTCACCAACCCTGAACACAGCTGGTGGTCTCGTCTGACTTCTCCAGTTTTGCAGATGGACAAGTGGGGGAGATATTTAAAAAATAAGAATTGTGTTGGAAGCTTCTTGGGCCTGTTGCTGGGTCTCTGTGACCCCTCCCCTTAGAGTGCTGAGCCCCCTGCCCGGCGCCCCGGGGGTGAGGACAGCCATCATGATAACCAGGCTTCCCCGGACCACCAGACCTTATCCTCAGGCCAGCATAGCTCCAGTGAGTCTGTTTCCCCACAGCTTAATTAAAGCCAGATCTTTTCAAACGGCACACTATTTTACATTGGGGCCCAATATTACCGTGATTTATGACTCAATGTTTAAACATTAAGTGTTAGATTTATAATGGTGTCTCATCTGATAGGACTACAGCAGGACAGTTTTATTAACAGCACACCAAACCGCAGAATAAATATCTGGAGTTATGGAATGAATGAGCTTTAATTACTTTCATGCTCAATTTGCGAGAACATGGAATGGCAAAATATTACTCTAGAAATGAAATACTCACAGATATGGTTTCCCTTATGAAAATACATGTTTTTGTTTTATGTGCCGCTCATAATTCAACTGTTTAAATGCAGAGAAGCAGCTGGACATCACCTAGGAAACAGAGTGAACTTAGTACAGGATCAAAAGGTGTGAGCGTCTCTCTAATATCACGTCTATTTAGAAGCCATTAACAATTCGTCATATTTCATTTCACAAGTCCAAAGCCCTTAACAGCTGGTCTGTGTTATATTCTGTTTTAAACTGGGTTTGAGGTTAGCTCTGGAGATTGCATCAGGAGCTAGAGATGGTTCAGAGGGACTTAGAGAGAGTTTTGGGAAGGTTTGCTAGCATCCCCACAGGGATCATCCTAACCACAGCGCCTCAGGCCACAGGAAATCCTAGTCTCACCTGCACCTTTTACTCTCCCAAAGACAGACAGACAGGCAAGGTGCGCCTAATGCTAGTTTATTCACTTCGATTGAAATGAAACGCATGAAAATCAAAACCATTAGATCCACTTCCTTCCTGCGCCCTAGTGGCTGTCTTCATTCGCTACACAGGAATCATTCATTTATGAAAAAATAAATTATTCATGTGTGAGGAAGTTGATGTCCCTCCCCCCCCTTTGATTACCAATGATATTTTACCTTGAGACTATTTCATGCATGCTAGCGAGTGTTCAAAACATGGGTCGATAAAAAGATGGCGTCTGATTTCCCCTTATAGTGGAGAATAGGATTTCCTGGGAGCTATTTCTGGGTGCAGGCAGGGCCTCCCACTGAGCCTGTTTCCTCCTGGTGGAGTGTCTCTATCACTCACCTCCAGATCCTGACGATGAACAGCTGTTTGTTTAAGTGGAGGACAAAAACAAGACATCTCATTTATAAACTTGTAGCTGGATAAGACAGGCAGGATTTATTTTGTATTTTTTGGGGGGGATATCAGCCAAAAAACTCACGTTGATTGATCAATGATACTTTAGGTATCAATGAAAGGTCTTCTGAATTTTATAGTTTCTATGATTGGATAGATTTCTGGAGGTATCATTTCAACATGATCCAGGGTGTATTTTTACATAACGCATGTTGTAAATAAATCCCACAGTTGCTGAACAGCGAATGTTGGAAAAACAGCAATATAACATATTCAGGTAACTGATGTGTATTTGTCTCTCCAGACCTTTCTTGAAATAACTGTTTGTCATAATGCTCTTGTTGGCTGGGAGATTACACAGCCTGATGCAATGGAGATGCTATTTTCCTGTAAGCTCATCCTCCAGAGGGGTTCAATGGTCCCCACAGACTTGAGAGCTGCAGCAAACCTTGCTCAGTAGCATCAGACACACACAAACGCACACAGACTTCTCCTCCAATAGAAGAGCAAGCTTGCCGGCTCACAGCAGGGGGGACAGTGATGACACAGGAGAGGGAGGGGCTATGCTTTCGCATCTGATTAGCGTGCCCATGGAAACGGTGTGGTGGAGGATCTTTTGCCCTTGGCATACTGTCCCTGGAGATTAGAGCTGCGGATGGTGGCTCTTACCTCCCTGCCTACCCTGCTGCCTGGAACATCCAGGTTTAGGAGGCCGGCAAGACACGTCCTCCCTTACCTGCTTACCTCCACCCCCTTCAGGGTTAAATCCTCTTTGAGACAGCGTGCCATTACCCTGGAAGCCCATTCAGGAAAGATCTCACTTAAGACGCTTTGCATGATCACCTCTTTGATTTCCTTCTGTTTAGCAAGACCCATCCTACTGTAACCTTTAGCCAACGGTTCACCCCCAGAAGCAGAGAGGGAAGGGGGGTGGGAGGTGAGAGGAAGCAGTGCTGTTGGTGGAGGGGGCGGGTGATCCTTTGGCTTCATTAGTTTGGCCCAGAGCTGCCACCATCACCAGTGCAGGCTCTTTGAAGGCACAGTGCTCTGATCATACCAGAACAGCCTGCCTCACACCTCATCACCACACACTCTCACTAATTTGGGAGCATGTGTAGTTCACTGAGGGTTTGGGGACTTCATAGGGGGTAGAGGGACTCAAAAGGACATCTGCAGGAACACAGAGTGTAGAGGGGGCTGCACAATTTGCTTTTAATTTGTTTCCAAGCCTTTAACCAGAACGGAGAGAGGGGTGGGGGCTGGGGAGGGGGGAGGGGGGGGGTATTTTTTTACAGGTTTACAAAGGGGTTAAAGTTAAGAGCCTGGGCAACGGGCAGAACTTTTCATGCACTTTCGTTTCCTCTATGGAGTTGAACGAGACAAAGGCGGCCTTTGCTTCGGCCAGAAGCTCGGTTCTATCACTGCATAACAATGCTGCATATAAAACAGAGAGCAGAGAAGCAGGGGACACAACGTCCACCACCAAAACAAACATCCCAGAGAAACTAGCAGTTTTTCCTCCATAAGGACAAGCTGGTAAAGGAAAGAAAAAGGGGCGGAGGGTTAAAATACAGCAGCTGTAAGTCAGCCTTATCAAGGATTCAGGCCTCGTGTGCTGAAATTTGTACACTGGAAACCTGATCCATTCCAACTGACAATGTCATTCTTTTGCTCCTAACTGAACGCTTTTCACAGTGGCTGCCATGGTAACGTGGTCTGAAAATCGGCTAGAGATTGGTACCAGTTTCTGCCAAGGCTCTGATTTACTGGTAGGCATGCGATAAGCAGCACACACACACACTCAACAGCTTCAAAAGGCACGGGAGAATGGAGCCTGTCGACTGTGAGTGCTGGAAAAAAAGGAGAGGGGGGGGGAGTGTTGTTTGCTTGTGCTGCATTTCCCTCTCTGAAGTTGTAGCAAAGTGGACGTGCAAGGAGGCTAACAGACGGCTAGCAAATCCACCGCCTGCAACACGTTGTGGAGGCGCCGTCAGAGGCTTAGTCTAGGCTAAGCTAGGAGAAATGCGTTTGGCACGATTAACACGTCTCCTTTCTGCCTAAACGCTCCTGATCCCCTTATGGGCTCCTGGAGGGACACGTCCCCTGCGCCTGGCGTGTGAGCGCGCGGCTCTGGGTCTCTGTGTTAGCGTGTCTGTGGAACACGCTGCTAATGATACCGTGCTAACACTAGCTCCTGGCACTTTGGTGAATGGACGATTCGAATCATGTGATGGAGCCCTCCCGATGTCAGGAGAACAAGCATGGCTCCACACAGTAGGGCGTTTATTCCACATAAACACTGTGCAGTGTCCCCTGTAAGGATTATACAGGCTTATGCACAATAACGAGTAACAACATCCACTAAGTTTTCAAAAGGTTGTTCAAGTGTGAAATATCCATGCTTTGTTTGGAACATATTTCAGTAGCAATCCCTCACATTATTTCACAACAAACCATTAGAGCCATGTTGGCAATTCAAACCAGAGTATATAATTATTACAGTACATTACACAGCTAGTGCTACATTGAGTAAAGATGCCTACTTGCTCGTTCCATGAAGTCCTAAACATGAATGCATCCTCTGTGCACCTGACATGTCCATGTCGCTCTGCTGTAGGAACAGGAACATCATGTGCTGTAATGTGTCCTCAACACAGGCCTCCGGTCATACAAGTTTTTAACGGATAATTAATCTGTGGATGGATGAAGCTCATTATGACGCCCCATCATCTGTGACAGGAGGCACTTTGCTTTTGCCAAGATCAATTAGAAGCCTCATAATGTCCCCAGAAAGGAGCGCTGCTGCCCTGTGGAGGCTGTGGGCCTCCCATCCTCTCCTGTCAGACGTCAGTTCTAAGCCAGTGCTTTCACTTCCCTGTGATGTGTGTTCATACATCAGAAGCCTCTTTGACTGCGTCACACTGTGTGCTCGGACATGCTGTTGGGAGCGTGGTGAGCAGAGATGGATTATAGGAGCAGAGAGCAGGGGACATGGAGAATAGAATGCCCCCACCGTTCAAGGAAAAGTCGGATCAATATGAAGGCGCGCAATCGATTGATAATCAGTGTAGCGCAGCAATCACCACGACTGTGTCCGTAAAACAAACAGATAAGATTGAACAGAACGGTCTATCAATTCATGGTTACACTCCTGAAAATTAAACACAGCAAGATTCAATTTCTCCAGCTCTGCATGATCAAGCACGATCATGCAGCTTTAATCAGCAAACAAATAAAACAGACCTCTTGCATATTGCTTGTTTATCACTGCCAGCCAGAGATTGAATCTCCCATTCCCAAAGGCTAGAGCTAGAGAGTGGCCTTATTGGTTCTGCTTTAGAAGTTTGAGACATTCATCATGCCCACTGTGCTTCTCCCCATCATCAGGCCATATCCTGGGTTTACTGTGGATCAGACCATCCAATGGAGGAAAAGAGTGGGGATGGGGGGGGTGTGGGGTGGTGGAAATCGATGAACCTGGCAACCAACCAGCGGGTTCCCATTTTTCTTCTCTCATGACAGACAAGCGCTCTGAGATGTACAACTCGCCAAGGGTGATCAGGGAAGGGTGGAACTGACAAGGAAAGACTGTCAGAAGTACTGGGCTAGAATTAGATGGAATGACAGAGAGAAAAGAGAGAGAGAGAGAGAGAGAGAGAGAGAGAGAGAGAGAGAGAGAGAGAAAGGAGGGTGAGACGAAAAAGGCAACATAATGGATTGCACCTCAGGAGAGTGTGGAGGCGAGAGCAGAGAATTAGATATCTGCTGACCAGCTATTCATCATGAGTCTGGACACTGTGGCCAGCCAGTGACACTGCCGGTTCTCTGCTCCCTCCTTCCTCCCCTCCCCTGTTCCTCTCTCCTCCCCTCCTCCTCCTCTCACCTACTCCTCTCTCCTCCTCTCTCCTGCCCCTCCTTCTCTCGCCTGCTCCTCTCTCCTCTGCTCCTCTCTCCTTCTCTCACCTGCTACTCTCCTCTCTCCTGCTCCTCTCTCCTCCCCTTACCTGCTCCTCTCCTCTGCTCCTCTCTCCTCCCCTCCCCTTCTCCTCTCTCCACCCTGGAAATACATCAGTAATAGTGGCAATGGCCATGCATTCCTGAAATTCCCTCTTTATTAAACTTTAATTAAGGAATTACCAATGGGGAGGGGGAAAAAAAACATTGGGATTGGTGGGATGAGGGCAAAGCCTGGGCTTTAGGTCAGCCCTGAAGATAAGGTGCTGCTATCGTGAGAACTATCTTATCAGACCAGATTGTTTCCTCAGTAGCTTGTCATGTCTATAGGAACACATGGAGGGAGGATCACATGGCATACACAGCCTGGTTCCAATTCCACAACAATAAAATGATTCGTATTTATTTATTTTATTTTTTTAACAGATAATGTAGGGAATCAGGTGGCTAAACGATTAAATCGTTGGGCTTGATCGAAAGGTTGCGAGTTCGATTCCTGGCTGTGGCTACATGATGTTGTGTCCTTAGACAAGTCACTTCACCCTACTTGCTTCAGGGGGGAATGTCCCTGTACTTACTGTAAATTTCTCTGGATAAGAGCGTCTGCTAAGTGACTACATGTAAATATCATTATGCATTAACCAATGATAACAATAATGACCACTCAATATCGCATTCATTTGTAATGGCTGCTGCCTTGCTGACGTCGTCATGACTGTGGACATGGCTACAGTGGGAAGTGTCTACATCATGTCTTGCCCAGTTAATCCATAACTGTCAGTCTTATCACTGGGACCGGGTGTATTTTTAGCAGCTTTCATTACACTTTTCTTTCCTGCAGAGAGACGACTGGGGCCTGAGATTTGTCAGGAGATGTGCTCCCCTCAAAGCTGGGCTCCAAACAGAGGCTGACAGCTCGCCTTGGCAGGAAACATCTAAATTGTCTCATTATAGCCCAGGGTCCTGACAAACAGAGCTGTCCAGAGGAGAGCAGAGGATGAGTTGTGTTCAGTGCAGTCGACCCAGGTGTAATTACTGTATGGCTTGGCTTGCCTCGTGTGAATGTGTGTGTGTGTGTGTGTGTTTCAGAGTGTATGTGTGTCTGTGAGCCCATGTCAGTTCGCTTTAAGGGGCGGGGGGGGGGGTTCTAGTTTGTACTGTGCAGAGCCTGTTAAAACAGCCTGCCACTCACATGAGTCACGGTGGGGGGTTGCGGGGGGCTGGTTAATGGTTGTACTGTCAGGTCTGGCATGGTCCACACTTGGGCCTCCACGATGCGGTTCTTCTGTTCCATTGGAGAGGGTGTTTCAGGGGGCAATCCTAGATGGGGCCCTGGGTGAGAGCTTCTGTCAGACCCTAAAGCAGCTTCCATGTGGCAATTTTCTTCACATTAAATCCCTCAGATTAGAAAGAAACAAGCTGAACACTGTCAGAATGTGTAAACGTCCGTGATTCATTCTGTATCTGCTACAATAACATGAGAATAATGTGTGGATTAGAGTACCCAGGGAAAAGATGGGGTTTATATATGATATATATATATAGATATATATATGATATATGATATATAGATATATATATATATATATCATTTTTTATGCAGTCTTTCACTGGCACAAGTGAATAAGCCCACTGTTCAGCTGCAAATATGTTACATATATGTTATGTTATGTCTAGAATTTTTTTTTATATATGGAATTGGAACTTGAGATGTTTGGTTTTTTAGGGGGCTATGCTTTGAAAAGGTATGAAAATCGAAAAGTCGTAGATTCTAGACCAATCATTGTGGTTGGCAACTATGCCACCCTTAGCGATCCCTCTCCCTCCCAACCTTGTCAGTGGATGTACTTAGACACTGTGTCTAGAGGTTTGACGAGTAGCTCTGTATGCATGTAGACATGCTTGCTTTCTTGCTTATACTCTGATGGTACGCCCATTTTAAATTCTGCTGAAAGCTGCAGAAAGCTGCCTTCCATTTAAATGAGTTTCCCATATCAGATAGAGGGAAAGAGAGAGGATATGACATGTAGAATGCATTAGAGAAGCATGTGTTGAACCTTAGTCTGAAAGCTCCTGTCAGAAAATCCCTTCCTATCGATAGGCTATGTTAGCGCCATGTCTGTCTCTGCCTCCTGGTCTGTTTGTGTTTGCTGAATGCAGGATGTTCGTCATGAGAGAGAAGATCCAGGACGCAGCGATGTTTCTAGACACTTTCCACAAAGCTGCTCAATTAAGGGAGCGTTGAAGCCTGTAGCATCATGGAGGTTTGGACAGCTGCTCCAGTGCTGGCTTAAGTAACCCGGCTCTCCCCATCGTTCTCACCTCTGTGGAAGACAGAAGAGTTATCTTTAGGAGGTTGATGGTAGGAGAGCATCATAAAACCAAGAATGGTGGCTCTCTGGAGAATGCTAAAAATGGTGCCAGTCTTTCTCATGGGAGGAGTCTGGAATGTCATGGTGATCTGTTAGCGATGTAGGCATGTGACAGGTCATCACTAAAGGGATTTTCTTTTTAACCTTTGAGTAGGAAACTGCATCTCTGAGTGGGATGATGGTTTTGTTTTTTAAGATCATTGTAGTAGGACATCAAGTTTAAAATCAATCTGTGTTTGATTGACTATTAAAGGGATTTTATAGGAACAATAATCTTAAATAGCCTGCTCCATTGACCTAGAATAAACTGATTAATGAATAGCTTGGCCAACTCAAGGAGATTGTAACCTTACTTCATTCATTCATGTAGCAGCCTAGGAAAGTAAGGGAACATTCGGATGAGAAAAACATTTTGCTGCAGTAGAATTTGGGCTGTCAAACTGGAAGTTTCCACTCTGAGACAGTCAGTCTTTCTGACAGAACCTTATAAAGAGTCTTACTAAAGCTAACATATGAAATTCATTGGACTTCAGTTGTAAATCTGCGGTGTGAAAGATCAATCGTGTTAAATATCAAATGACTTATCAAGAAAACCACCCAAAAAGTCTCCGGGTTGTTAGGATGTCTGGCGGGTTGAAAGGTCACGGAGACGCTGAGGAGGATCAAACTATTTGGAAGCATTTGAGAGAGAGAGTGGCTTATAGGATCAGACCAAACTTATTGAGAGATGACTAAAAACATCTGGAATAAGTCACTCCGGCACGCACAAATCATGCTCACGCTACCACACAGCCAGTCTTATCTTGGGTCAGACCTGGGGGTGGTGTGAGCTGCACCTCAGGAGAGGTTTGGTGTGGGAGATGTGTGTGTAATCTTAAGCAGAGTGACAGGGGACAGGACACAGCAGGGTTGGAGTTTCTCAGCGAGCTCCATCTGCCCTGTTCTGGTTCCACTGCGTTGACTTGATGAACTTTGACGCTGGGTGGGCTGAGAGAAAGCCCACACACACACACACACACACACACACACACATGCTCTTGTCTATACATATGTGACTACCTCATCCACCATGTCCATGTGATGTTTGAATCTCAGTACACACACTCTCCAGACTGTCCTGCGTTTGCCTAAACTGACTTTATGCTACCTCACACCCAAGTTTAGCACTGGGTTTTGACGTTTCAACGACCAACTAACTCTTTCTAGCTGTAGGACTATATTTTGCTAATGTTCTGCACCTCTCTTTTCACCAATCGTCCCTGGAGGAGGGGATCCCTCACTGAATTGCTACCCCCAAGGCTTCTTTCATTTTTTATCTTCTAGCGGGTTTTTTCCTGGGAGTTTTTCCTTGTCTTCCTTGAGGGTTTAGGTTGGTTGAGGGGCAGTTCTGTGGGCATAAGTGAAGCCCTCTGTGACATTGCTTGGTAAAAGAGCTATAGAAGTAAATATTCATTTGATTTGACACTATTGTGCAGCTGAACCAGCCCACCACCATAAACACAGGCTGATGACGTGGAGGTGAACATGCGTGACATGTAACAGCCTCCTCCTGTGTTTCTCCTGCAGGTCCCATGACCTCCACGGAGCATGGCAGAGAGCTGGAGGAGGCGGCCACCGTGAGGAAGATGGTCCAGCAGAACCCCGTCAGGGGCGGTCAGACCCACAGACCGGCCGGCTGGAAGAGGAGACGTCCACGACCCCGTCTCTCCCACAAGGGGCCCATGCCGTTCTAAAGCAAGGTGACACCAATGCTACAGTCACAGTGTGGGATTTGGAGGATTTCTCTCAACACAACCTTCTCACCAATGGCAGTCTATCATAGTTAGAGAGAGAAGAAGCCAAAGGGCATGTGAACCTACTGTAGCTAAATCGGAGTGGATTTCAATGTAGCTAGTGTGCAGTAAGATCCACCAGGCTGACTTCTCCTGGCAGCATCCCTAAACTGCATTTAGACAGTAAGTGGGAGAGTGAAAACTGTTACAGGAAGTCGGGAAATCTGTTAATGGACGTCGCAGTCCCCTCTCATAACTCAACCACAACACAGGGAGGCTATTGTTGGCACTGAGAACTACTATGTACAAAGCAGATTACTGGACCTTGGCCGAGCCATTTCAATGTCTTAACAGCTCTCCAGTTGTGTTTACGTGATGAAACTGAATATGTTTATTCTTAGAAATAGTACCTGTGTGTCAACTCAGGATCTGTGACTATCCAGCCAAGGTCTGATCTAGTCAATTAAAACGCTTCACCAAAGATAATACACGCAAGAAATTGGGTTTCTTCCATGATGCCTCCATGACGAATCCTTCACAAGAATTATTTTACTTTCTGTTAAAACAAATAAGCCTCGCCTGAAAGTTCTTTCATCCTTAAACGAAGGTAAATATTGATGTTTTCACCTATTGTGAGTTCTTATCTGTATGAACATTTGGACACGCCAACTAAAACAAATCCTGTGTCATGCAATTACTGTAGCTCAGAGGCAGGTTTCACTGCACAGCTCATGACATGACCAGTAACATCACTGCTAATGTGGAAGATGTGGAAACTATCAACACTTGATTCATACACATTCAGAGCGGCTAGCATGAAGCCTCTGTATTTGCACTCGCTGACCTTTTTGAACAACCGTTAAATAGAGGACCTCAGTTCAGCTTACCCATGTGCTAAGAGAAGCTCGGTCCATTTATCCATCTCTCCTAGACCCTGTGTGAGCCTGGGAGCTCGGCAGGGCATAATACCCCTGCAGGTGGTACCAACCACACAGTATCACCATAGGCCCACCATAAATTAACCTCATACCAGAGAGGGCTATGTAGGGACTGACAGACAGGCCATTCCCTCCAGGCACGGTTAATCAGATTGAAAAGAACAGTGAATAAATGGGACAGAAGGTGAGCGGCTCCAGACTGACAGTCCCTACTTTATAGCTTTTATAATCTATGATGATTTTACGGATTGTTATTGTTGTAATTCATTTTTGGGGAAATGTTGAGGGTTATTCCCCCCCCCCCCCCCTCCCCCCCCGTCTCATGCCCAACAGAAACCTCAGAGGCAGTGGCATAACGATTGTGCGTTTTAGGGAAAACACAGCACTTGACGAGCTCAAAGCTCTGCAGGGCCATTAAAAGGAGAGCTTTCTCTCTGCGCGTCCAGCGATCAATGCTTGTTTTCAACATCAGAATGGTGACCACACAATGAGGGGAGCTTCAGGAAGTTGTGAAGCTCTATAAAAGGGAATGGCTCACTGACTCACAATGCTGTCTCCACAAACACCACTTCAGTCACAACAAGACGAAGATTTTCTCTTTTTGTTGAGGCCGTCTACAGCTCCTCTCAAGCCTTACTCAGGTTCAGAGTTCATCTCATTCAGTGAATCTCTTCTCTTCTGCTCCCACCATAGTGCCAACCGGACCTGACCAGAATGCCAATCAAGATACTGGTTCATGTTGATTGAAATATAGATTAGGACACACAAAAAGAAGATGGTCAACTGTCCTTAATTGAGAACATAATTACCCTGCTAAACAACATTTGAATTAAAGGTTCAGTCACATTGGAGACTGACACATAATTAACTAAAGTGTATATTAGTTTGAGATTCCGGATAATCTTAGCTGGTGCTTCGTCTCCATGCTGGGAAAAGCCCAGCCTCCCCAGTCCGCTTTAACCAGCTGAGTGCATTAATGCAATGAGTGCATCGAAGTGTCTGACAAGGGGAATGAACTCTTCACAGGGCTGAGAAGCAGCAGGAAGCCCTCCAATGGAACACACTGAGACCATATCAGCTTTAAAGGTTCTCTCTTTGTTCTTGGCTCCTGCTTTCTTCTTCTGCTCCTTGAGTTGGAAGGCATGTGGGATACACACAAGAGGAGAGATCTGACATCGGAGACCAAAAAAAGAGGGACTTCTTCCCTCATTCCAGATACATGTGGATAAGTCGTAAGAAGATCTCTTCCTCATTAGATTAGATTAGATTCAACTTTATTGTCATTACACAGGTACAAGTCCAGGGCAACGAAACACAGTTAGCATCCAACCAGAAGTGCAAAACAGTTATTAACAACAGAATATAATAAATATGGATATACTCAGAATATACATATTATGAACAGTATAGTCAGAATATACAGGGTATGTACAGATTCAATCAGGGTATGTACAGATTCAAATTAGACAAGCAGAAATTACCGGGTAGCATGTATATACATTTAGTGCAAATGATGCAATTGAACAAAATGAACAGATGTGCAAAGTGAACAAAATGTGAACAAAATGTGCAGGTGGTGCAGTAACAGATGTGCAGATGTGCAAAATGGACAGATAGTGCAAATAACAACTCACATATGCAAGAGGTGCAAATGGGGAAGAAGCTGTTCCTCAGTCTGCTGGTTCTAGACCGGAGACTCCTGAGGCGCCTGCCGGAGGGCAGGAGGCTACCGTACAGCCGTATATGAGTTAGGGTTCGAAAAAAGGTGCTGCGCTTCAAAAGTTTCTTCTTTCTTCCCAAAACCCCCCCCACCGCTCCTCATTTCGCTGTCAACGGTAGCTCAAACATTCTATACTGACACGTTCCCCTATGAGCAACGTGAGAGATGAGCAGGGCTTGGATGCGTGACATGATCCAGATGTGAGGGAACACTGGGAGAAGAGCAGGAACTTCAGACTGAGAGGAGTCTGGGAGCTGAAGAGGTGCTGAGAGATGGTGAACTAGGAGAATGTTTGAGAACCCCGGCCACAGCACTGACACTAACAGCATACAGGACATTTGGTTCAAAGTCTCTGTAATTGAGATATACGTAAGTGAAGTGAGACACAGCTTCCATTGAAACAATGTGCGGAAAGAGATTTCATCTCAGGCTTTCTCTCTGTGATGCAGTCAGAATGTCTTATCTGAACGAGCAACAATGCACATATTATGTAGTTCCAAAGAGTAAATAAACAATGTGTAGACGCAAACAAAAACTACAACTGGGAGATATGATATGGTTTGATATGGCATTACACAACCCCAGAAATATGTCACATAGAAACAAGCACTGTCTGTAATCAGTCAAAAGACCGCGCTAGTTTGTAACAAAGATGACGTATGCACTAGCCATCTAGCATCTAGGTCTATCTTTCTATCTGGGACAGTACACTTTTATCTGTGTGTTTAAATCAGCTCAATATCTGGGTCTGAAAACAATAATGTTCTGTCGCTGTTTTTCCGATGTAGCATTGCATTATTCAACGACAGAATAAGGAACTTCTGCAGGTCCAGGTTGCAGTTTTTTGTTGCTGTTACAAAGGTGAAAGCAAAGTGTCTGCATGACTCATGTAATGTTTGTGAAAAGCAAAGGAGTGCTCATGGCTGTCTTCTGTTCTGTCTGTTTCAGGCACTGCTTGGGGCGCCCCCTCCCCCAGGTTCTGTTTCCTATGCTCTTCCTTTGCCTTGGGGGGTCTTGCAACCAGGGGCCTATGCTTGCCCAGCCTGAAGAGTGATGTCCATAGCACCTGCTAGTTCTTCAAGCAACTCTTCTTCTGTCCACAAAAAAAAATTCAGGACAAGCCACTCACCCACTCAGCTCTGAGAAGGATTGGGGGCAAGGGACAGGGGAGGGGGGGCAGGGGGCTGGGGGGTTGATGAGCCCGAGCTACCAGATTCTATTTCTCTGTCTATCTCTCTCACTCCCTCCCTCCCTCTCTCTCTCTATCTCTGTCTCTTCCCCAGTGTTTCCTCTATCCTTTGCTTTCTAGAGCTCTGTCATAGTCGTCTCCCTCGGTGTCGCACACTTTGCATGACGTGTGGCCGAGGGAGAAGTCGGACCAGAACAGTCTTAGTCTAAAAGAGCCAGTCACTTATTCATGGTGGGGTATTACCATTCTCTCAGATACCAAGGTAACCACAAGCCATTCTTTCCATTGCCGTGTAGCTCCATCTGGCTTTCCTATTGAAAGGGTGGTGATTATGAGGAAGAGTAGTGGCAGAGTTCCCAAATTTGATGACTGCAGTTATCCAACACTTGTACAAGATTATACAATGGCAGCCAGTTTAGCCTGTTCACCTTGGAGGAAGTAGATCCAAGGTTGTTGTTTTTTCAGAGAGTAGAGAAACATCGAAACCATTACATTCATTTCGGCTACATGACCATTGTTGTTGGTGCTTGTGTTTCTGTAGCAACATTCACATGTAAAGGTAACAAAATTGGGCTGAGGTGAGGATTCCATTTTGCCACTTTAAACAGCATGCGTTGTCAAAAGAAAATATATATATGCTTTGAACAAACTCAACAATTCCTTCATCCAAAAGAGATTCAGTTCAAAGCTCTTTTCATGTTTTGAACCCATTTCAATGGGGGGGTTTAAAGATGAGCTCAAGTTTAATGCTACAGTCCAGTAAACTGATTGGTAATCAGAGTCATGTGATCCCAGTCCAATTCCCCGTCCCTCTCATATTCCCTGGCCTCCTCACCATTCTGTTGCCATGGGCAGCTGTTCTACACGACTGTTAACTGGCAGGGGTGGTCTGCTTCAACAGACAGACCAGCTCGCCTTTTAATGAAGTGCCAAATAATAACCTACTCCACAATGCTGCCAGGAACGACAGAACGATAGGAAGGGAAAAATAAGAAACACATTACCTCTGGTTTGAAGTCTCGAAACACTGACACATATGCATTATATGATAAGTTTCTAAAACGAGAAATAAAAATCCCATTTATAAAGGCAGTGGTAGCAAGGAGGACAGTTAAATTAGACCAAAAAGAAAACACACACACTTTTAAAGCTGTAATCTGTCAGCTTAGTAAATAAACCACCGTGTTTAGCCTTCCAGTAGTGCTCTGTTGTCTGACTGTTTAGCATGAGGCTGGATTGACCCTTTGACCGAGATCTTTGATTGACGGAATGCTATATGCCTTTCCATCATACTGGAATATATTACTGTTTTTTGTTTTGATATCTTCGTTCTATTTTAAATTCTTTTTTTTTTCTCAGGGTGCTGTGATAGAAGCCTGTATCAGAGCAGTCTCTATTTTGCGCATTTATTTTAAATAAAACACACAACATACATTTATATATGAGCATATTTTCGTATACTGTATCTTTACTCTCCCTGCCTATGTATACATCACTATAGCCATGTATCCATACTCAGTCCTTGCTAGTCATTACGGTTCTATTTTCCTCCGCTGGGTACAGTTGCCTTTCTCGCTCACGCTTCCACAGCACAGGTGGTCATGGCTTTGATCGTTAGGGTCATTAAATCCCATGGCTAATCTTTTTCAGATGGGTTTCCCCCAAGCCTGGCTGAAGCCAATCACAGTCTGAGCTTATTGTCAAATTGACTTAGATTGGAACCACACCCACCCACCCATCCCCCCACACCCCACCCCACCCCCCCTCTCCAACCTCAACCCCCTGATGGTCTATGATAAACTAAGTAACAAGTCACAACTGAGACCCCACAGAGCCATACAGTGCCGTAAATTTCCATCCTGTTGATTATGAAACGTGTGGGGCACATGGGCAAACCTGTTTTTCGGTTATTCTCATGAGTAAAAAAAATCTGGTTTTAACTACAGTATAATTGACTTTTACTATCAGACATTTACCAAACACTTCAACGTAAACAGCGTAAATAAAATGACCATACAAGGAAACTAGAGGTTGTTTTCCAACATGTTTGGTTTCAGTATCCCAGTGTTATGGTAACTTCTCTCCCCTCCCTTAACAGTTCCCTCTCTAACACTGGAAACAAGTATTCTCAGGCACCTCTGCCTCCGAGCACGAAAACCCTTTCATTGAGAGAGCATCTAAAATCATAGTTCTTATTCATCCAACCAAGCTTACCTTTTGATAATAAAAAAGAAATGTATTACATCTTAGGGCACTGCAAAGAGTAATCGTTTTAATGGCACCATTATTATTTAATACCCTCTCAGACAGACATGTAGATTTAATGCTTCTTGGGACTGAGACAGCTTTGCTGGGTGTTTCATGTGTTATTAGAGGTTCCTGGTGGGAGGATGGAGCTCTTAGACAAGAGACACAAACCACAACATTTAGGAAATTGAAACAGGGTCAAAATAATTGGCCAAATCCGCAAATTCTGCCGCCCCAAGAAGTTGTTTAAGGAGCTGAGCAAAGCCTGTATCCACATTGTTCTTCATGAATGTATCCTCACCATCTGTACCAGCCAAGCTGCCATTCTAGAGAGTGGAGCAAACCAATATTAATGTAGAGGATCAATCAAAGTCTTGGTCCCTCAAAACAAATCAACACTCTGATCACTGCTACTGCAACCATGATGACGGTTATCAGTCGGATCATGCAAAACCAAATATGACACGACCCAAAGCCTCCAATATTCATAAGTCCCATCAATCAACCAGACACAGCTCTGAGACCTTTCTGTATGGGCACGCAAGGCTGCACTTTGCAATTCCATTATGCTGCTGGAAAAGAAACCGTGAAAACAGGAGTAGCTCGCTATGAAATGGTTTTCCAGTGTATTTTCCTTTGCAATTTCTTTTGTCTGATTCCTGTCTAGCTGGTTGTCCAAAGCTTACTTTTACGAAATAGCCTATAGTGTGGAAAGCTGTATCTTTTTGCGATTGTAACAATGATAGAACATTTTGTCTGCAGCTTAGTATTGTCGTGGACCTGAGAAAGATTTCAGTTATCCTGTTGGGAACCCATTGCCCACAACCTTAACCTGAACATCAGGTTAATGGGGCTTGTGGTGTAAAAAGACAAGCGTGTCCAAGATCAAACTGAAATGCTAAACCAATACATTATGCTTGCACAGCATAACCCTTTCCCCCCCTAATGGTCTTTTCTAGCCAGGCGTCTACATGAGAAACTATGTCCATGTTTTTATTATGGTTCCCTCACGATTCCTCTTTGACATCACAAGGCCTGAGTAATGTTCCTATGCACTTGTTAGCATGTTTCCCTGGTATGTTAGCTCAGAAAACATTATTTTTTGTTTGTGTGTTTAGCTGTTTTTCACTTGTCAACATGTGTGTTTGGCTGGGAGTGTGTAACAAGCAGGGATGATCAGGAATGGACATGAACGTGACTGGTGCAGACAAATAGAGAAGAGGTTAGCAGTGAGCGAGCTATCAGATAGCTAGTGATAGTTTAGCCATGAGTGACTGTTTTCCTCTATCTGTAATGTAGACAGTCGGTGAAAACTTTGTGATTTGTTATCTTCCAAATTTCTGTTATCAACTCTCAATTTTCAAGCAGCCCAAATTGATTCCTAATAACAAGAGTCCAACATTCTTAGTCACCAAGGTAGAAGAAGAGTTAGTGTGCAAAAACATTCCATAGTTCTACTTGCATTCTACCTTGAACATCATAAAAATCACCACATGTTCATGGTATCTGCAGGATCAAGTGACTTGAGATTCAATCCAGTACATTCACACATTATCACTGGCTGGGCAATCCAATTCAGGATAACTAGATTGAAACTCTTGTGGGAAATGCGAATGATCTGTCTTTTTCTCCCAGCCTCAAGTGAGGCTCCCTAGACCCAGAATAGATCAACCCTCCTTCATTTCTAATGGCACATTTCTAGTCCTTGTCGAGACATACTTGTCCACAACGTCCAACATCAAAATCATTCAGATCATTCTGAGGAGAACTGCAGAGTCTGTAGGCTTACATACCATTGCAACAGTGTTAAATAACTTTAAAAATACAATGTATTACTTCTGAATCCTGTTTAATCCTGTTTAAGGTGTGTGTTCATATTACTCACCAGGCCAAATGTACAGTCCCTGTCTCTGTTTGATGTTGAACTGGGCAAAAATAAATTAATAAATAAATAAATGAATAAAACAAGTGTATCAGAAATGGTTGAAATACTGTGTACATATTTGAACTTTTGGTTTCTAATTTATAAAAGATAAGCTTTAGCTCTTGGAGTACTTATTTTATTTTTTTCCTTTCATGCGTAGCTTTGTGTTTTTATTTTCTATTTCTGTAAAGTGTGTAAATATATCTTTATGATAATAAGTAATATTAAAAAATCTTATTTTAAGAAACGTTTGTGTTGTGTCCATTTTGTATCAGTTAAAAATAATACTTTCTAGTCATGAACTGCCATGGCAGTGACTACCATTTGTATCTGCTAAATCAATTTAAGTCATCATGCTACACAGTAAAATACATTAAAATGTTATTTTTGACATTCATGGAATATAAACTGACAATAACTTTTCACTATTTACAAGTCCTGAAACTCTTTAGTGTACAAATAGCCTCCCTGACAAAGAAGGGTTGTCCTCATCATAATGGTCTGGGCTTAATGCTTCATGCATAGCAGTAGAGCCATGTTTAATGTCCATCTCTGATAGTATGAATCAAGCCATGGGCCATCAGACAGCGCCGCACTAGTGACAAGCTGTCGAGGCTTAAAGAGCTCAATAAGCATCATTTACATTTAGTGCATAACTGCAGAGTGTAGAGGTATTAGCATTTAGCAAATGTGTTACTTATTGCTCCATTGGCTCCCCAGTTCAAAGAATTATGGACACTCAGCTAGAGGATAATCTTCAAGGAATTTAGCTAAAACAATTATTGTTGACATATTGAGTCAAAATGTTTCCCATGAACACTTCACACATTATTGAATTAGTGCCTCAGGCTTAAACCTGCAGTGTGCCTCGTTAAAACCATCAAAATTTAAAAACAGGTTTACAACAACCACAAAAAAGTGGTCCGCTTCATAATGTCCTTTGATTTTGTATTATAAAATCATTATATTTATTTTATGATTCTATTTGTAAAATATATTTTGAACTGATCCATTGAATGGTCCAAATAAAATGTTAAGGTCTATTGACTCAGAGGAGATCAACCATTACACTGCAAGATTGTTAACTGTCAACTCTTGTTCCCCAGCGCTCATGGGGGCCAGCCTTCCTGCCCCAGCTCTCATGGGGGGCCAGCCTCTTTGCCCCAGCTCTTGTGGGGGGCCAGCCTCTTTGCCCCAGCTCTTGTGGGGGGCCAGCCTCTTTGCCCCAGCTCTTGTGCGGGGCCAGCCTCTTTGCCCCAGCTCTTGTGGGGGGCCAGCCTCTTTGCCCCAGCTCTTGTGGGGGGCCAACCAGCCTCCCTGCCCCAGCTCTTGTGGGGGGCCAGCCAGCCTCCCTGCCCCAGCTCTTGTGGGGGGCCAGCCAGCCTTCCTGCCCCAGCTCTCATGGGGGGCCAGCCTCTTTGCCCCAGCTCTTGTGGGGGGCCAGCCTCCCTGCCCCAGCTCTTGTGGGGGGCCAACCAGCCTCCCTGCCCCAGCTCTTGTGGGGGGCCAACCAGCCTCCCTGCCCCAGCTCTTGTGGGGGGCCAACCAGCCTCCCTGCCCCAGCTCTTGTGGGGGGCCAACCAGCCTCCCTGCCCCAGCTCTTGTGGGCGGCCAACCAGCCTCCCTGCCCCAGCTCTTGTGGGGGGCCAACCAGCCTCCCTGCCCCAGCTCTTGCGGGGGGCCAGTCTCCCTGCTCCTGCCCCAGCGGGACCACTCAGGGAAGTGTCTGGTTAGCATGCACCGCTGACATGGCCTGACAGACACAAGGGGTGCCCCTCTGAGCTCCCGAACCCCATGCTGCCCAAGGTTATGTCATCAAGCCTGGGTCAGCTGTATAATTGGGCTAGGGGTCACTGGGGGCGATATGGTGCGTGACAATGAGGATATAGAGTTACAGTGCTGCAATGCAGGACATAGAACGCCGCCAGTGGGGCATTGCAAGTGCCCCAGACGGGCCTTTTAACAGGTTCAAGGTTCAACACAAAGAGTGGCACCAGTCTGTTCACTGTCAATGCTAGAAAATGTGCGTCTCTGCTTCGCGGAGCTGATGAAAGGTGGGAAGAATGACGGAAGGAGCCCAGGAGTGGTGCATCAAGTGTGGGTGATGTGGCGCAGTCGGTTAGGGTGTTGGGCTAGAAATCGGAGGGTCTCCGGTTCAAACCCTGGCTGTGGCAACATGACCTTGTGTCCCTGGGCAAGGCACTTGCCCCTACTTGCCTCAGGGGGGAATGTCCCTGTACTTGCTGTAAGTCACTCTGGATAAGAGCGTCTGCTAAATGACTACATGTAAAAGTGTGATATGGAACATTTCAAGGCATTGAGAAAGGTACTTTAGGCAATGATTTTTAGACACAGTCACTAACTTTCCTGTGACTCTTTTAATAATTGATGATCTCCCCGTGGCAAGAGAGGAATGGCAGGGGGCTCTTTCATGTAGAGGGACACAGTGTTCTGTGTTAAGCTGCAGTGCAGAGCTGATGGTGTTGGTGGAACATTCGTGGAACATGGTGGAACATCTGGAATGCTCTTGGCCCTCACTCCCTGGTTCCCCTTCTCCTGCATCAACCTCAACAGCAGTTGTATTTCCCTCTGTACTGCCAACAAAGCCTATAGAACCACTGTCATATCAAGACCAATGGATGTTATCCAATCAGTCAGTCTATTTCTCCCACCTGGACGTCTGGTCAAACTAATTGGTAAACAAGTGGATCTGGCTTCAGAGTGCTGGAATACCTCCAGTTCAAATGTCAGAGAAGGTCTGATTGCGGGGGAAAAGTACTGCAACATCACAAAAGTGCAAATTCACAGGCAATTAACTACACAGGAGTGTTTGAGAGGTGCCACTTGGAGCTGGTAGCTGGGGGAAAGGGGTTGTGTGTGTGTGTGTGTGTGTGTGTGTGTGCATATGTGCGTGTGTTTGTGTGTCAGCGTCTGCTCCAAAGAGAAAGGGAAACACTCGTGACTGCAAACGGAGCCTGGAGCCAGGTAAGAGGCTGCAACAACAGTCTGTCTAATGCACCTCAGCTGTGTTAACACCAGCGGGTCCGTGGCGGCAACGGATCACTGGCGTGGTCATAAAAACAAGCCCCCTGCTCAAAGACTGGTCAGAGCAGAAGGGGAAGGGGGGGGGGGGTGGCTGGTGGGGGAGGGGGGGGGCGAGTGGGAGGAGAGCTCAACTGTCTCTTCCTTTGTCAAGATGGAGACTTCCTCCAAGTAATGATCTGCACGCAGTTCTAAAGCCAAAAAGCGAACTTTACAATTCTGATGCTCAGTTTGTCTGAATGTAGTTAGTTGTTCGTCGGAGGAAGTAGAGTTAGAGCCTGAGAGAGGATGGAGAGAAGGAGGCTTCTAATGTCTGTGTACCGGGTTGGAGGAGCCCTCCAGGTGATGATGTAAGCAGGTAGGGACTGAAGGTGTCTCGTTCAATCATGCTGAGTAGCTTTGAAGTTGGAGTGCGGCACTTCTAGAATGATCCTGTGAGTGTGCGGTGTCAAGGAGAGGGTCTGCACCTTTCCTTGAACTCATTTCCCCCCATCACTGAGCCAAAACTGTCCTCCAGGATTAAACCACACACTGCACAGCTCAGACACATTACCCTGAGCTGGGAGACTGGGAACAAAGCTTGTGCAGTGGCCCGTTAGGTAATGTATTCAGGGTCGTACCTTTCCCATCATTAGATTGTTGCAAAGTTGTGATGGGGGGGAGACAGAGAAAGTGACCTTGCTCAGATCCTGTTTACAAGCAAGCTTTGGGGCAATTGAAAGAGGACACTCTCTCTCTCTGTCTCTATCTCTGTGACTCTCTCTCTCTATGTCTCTGTAGGTCTCTTTCTGTCTTTCTCTCTCTCTCTCTCTCTCTCTCTCTCTCTCTCTCTCACACACACATGCAGGCACACACACATACACACCAACAAAGAAGATGTGCTGTCGGTGCCTGTCTCCCTGTCATCCCTTCCTAGCTGTGGCCACAGCAGTAGAGTGTTGGGCTGTGGAGGAAGAAAACGCGTTGTGATCTTTACTGCTGCATTTCTGCCAGTAAACAGCTATCTCCTAGGGGATTGGGTGACATTGCAAAACACACCAAGGCCCTTGTGATGTGCTGTCAAAAAACTAGCACTTTATTTTACTGTTCAGTGAGTTTTCTTTCTTCCCCAAAGTGTGTTGTGTTGTTTAAAGGGATCTAGTAACATTAACACTTCCTGTTTTTCAATGTTTAACAGGATGCCATTGTAAGTAGAGCAGAACAACATATGAGGTGTCTGTTTGCCCTTGAGGTCCACTTGACAGGTCTATCTCTAACTCCACTGCACCGTAACAAGCCTAGGAGGACCCAACGAAACCAGAGGGAGGCAGGACATCACTCAGAAGACGGTCATCGGTCATGTGCATGGGAGAGATAACCTGTCTCACAGAAACACATCTGGAGGTTTAGAGAAACCGTTGCTGAATGCCAGTCAAGGTCACACCAGTAAACTTCCACCCAGTCCAACCTTCCGACCCTCCAACATGTTAAGAAACAATTTGCTGCTGATCACGGGAGACTTGCGGTGTCATTATCTTGTTAGGGCTCAGTTAAGAGGTCTGGGGCCTGGACTGCCCCTGTCAGGAAACCCTGTAGTGTTCAGGCTGTCAATCTCCTTGGCAAGCATTACCATAACAACCATAGCTAGACCGACAGACAGACCAACAGACAGACAGACTGACAGACCAACCGACAGACAGGCAGACACACAGAGACAGACAGACAAACCGACACACAGATTGTCAGTTTATGAAACATACATTGTGGGAAACCAAACATGTGCCAAAAAGGAAGAGCCACAAGAGCATTCAATGATACAATACAAAGTAGTATTGAGTTCTACAAAAGTAGTTGGAATCAAAAAGCATTCAGACTGAAGACAATAATGATGATGACACACAGTGACATATAATTGCCAGCAGCACAGGGCTACAAATCGGGCAACTGGCCTGTTTTGAGGGCCTGTGGCTCTGAGGAAGAGAACCATCATGAAATTGCAGAAAACCAGTAAATCACTGTCAGATGGTCACAGGCTAAACCGGCCAAGCTCACATTTCCATTCATTTCAGAGAGTTTACCCAACGATAACAATAAGGGAAGAAGCTAGCTAAGAGCACCATTGTAAGTGGCTCACAAGGCAGATGTCAACTTGATGAACTTAGAACACAGTCCTTTGATAAACTCAGAGGAGGACGAGTGCTTTTAATCTGAAGAGTACTCCTCAGAGTGACTGCACAATCCTGGCTAGGGACTTTCATTCATCCAAAGAAACAGAAGTTCTTCCTCTTTGTGAATGCTGGATGGCTCAAAAATGCATTTGTAGCAATAGACAAAACCCAAGCGAAGAAGACATATTGGGAAACATCCAGACAGCTCTAATCTGTCAACGTGGATTAAATAAACCCTTTTACAGTAGATCGTGAACAGAAAATCTCCTTAAATAATTGCCAAAGCTTTGCACTCCAACAAGCTTTTGAGTTAGTTCATGAAGACCATGTCTCTTAGAAGAAGGCAGACTGCTGCTGATGTTTTAGTAATGCAGTTCAACTACAGGTCTCAGGCAGGAAGGGAGAAAGAGAAAAAGAAACAGAGCGAGAGATAAACGAGAGATGGATGACACAAAGATAGATCCCAAATGGAGACAGTGAGAGGAGCACAGGAGAAAGAGTGACAGAGGGAGAGAAGGAGGACGGAAGAGGAAGAGGGGTGGAACATGCCCAGAAACAGCTGCACTCCCTCCCTCCCCCCACCCCCTCTTCTGCCTCTTATCTGTCTGCCCAGTAAGCTAAGACGAACACAGCAGACAGACACAGCAGTCTGAGACACAGCCAAGCTTCCCTGGCACCTCTCCCTCTCTCTCTCTCTCTCCTCACACATGAGTTTGTAGTCCCAGCTTCACCTCAGTGTGAAGCCCCGCCCACAGCAGGCAGCAGACGCTCTCCAGCACATCGTTTACTGGCCAGATGTCTGGGATGTGATCCGAGGCACTGATTGCCTTGGAAATGGCAGAGATATATACAGAGAAGACCAGCCATGAGCGTCTGTGATACACAGAGAAGACATGTGATCGTGCCAGAGGGATGTATTGATGAGCCAGACAATGCGTGTGGGGATACACAATCTAGAGCTACAGCCAATGGCCAATGTTCCCCCAATTCCTGGAGAATGGCAGAAAAAAACAGTAGTCACCAAGGCCACATTGCAGATTGCACTTTTGCGCAGCAAACCAACCATGTCTGAGCCAATCAGAGCCCAGACAAACAGAGAGGATTATTGTATGTACACACAGATAAGAGTGGAGACTGGAGAGGAGCAATTTGGCTTGCTGGACCTGATCTCCAAAGGTCAAGTGTGTGTGTGTGTGTGTGTGGGTGTGTTTGTGCGTGTGTGTGTGTGTGCGTGTGTGTGTGTGTGTGTGTGTGTGTGTGTGTGTGTGTAGGATGGGTATCTGTGTGTCTGTAAACGTGAAAACAACTGGGGAGAAATTCCTGCTTCTTGAATATGTAGAAGACATGAATAAGACTATACCACAGCTATCTTGATACTTTACAGGAGGTTAGTTCAGACAACTATTGTCTCACATGCCAACAAGACAGTAAAGGCACTGCATTACAGGATAATTCATCTCTACGGTGACTTGCCTGTATAACAGTACGGTGAGAGAAAAAAAACCCTGAGATGTTGGCTGTTAACAGTGGAGTTACTATGCACTTAAACTAAGGAAGGTTCACCCACACGAGACCTCTCTTCAACAGCTACTCCACTCGTGTAAACATGAGCCCTGGTATACTAACAACCTGAAATATTGTAAATGTAACCTCATTCCAGGAGGACACACTGTAAAGCCAGACATGACACTGGAACATTCCCAAGCCTGTGTGATACAAACACTGGGCTTTACCCTGATAAATTAAAAGGGAGCCAATCCAATCCAATAGTAAATAAACACTTTGTCACTTGCTTTGATTAGCCTTAACTCTGCAATGTCACGCATTGGGACTGCAAATCTCTTTCAATCCAATAAAGATACATTTACTGTGCCGTATTCTCACTTTAGGGCAATGACCCTCTACGTAAGCGCAGACTAGAATAAATAAAGAGTGACAGATTTGTGTGTGTGTTTTGGGATTAGCAATGAGTAGCTCTGTTGTCCTGTAGCTACAGTTCAGCCCCCAGAATGCAGAGACCCTGTCTCTCTGGCTCCTGTCTGCTCTGGACTGAGCCCTGTGTCCAGCTCAACTGACAAGACCATAAGGACAACACACAAATAAGCAAGCCAATCGTTCTTCGAATTCCACTCAGTCAACATCTGCTGAAACAACAATGCAGATTTATGCTTTGGTGATATATCTAACACATTACCAGCCCATTGGCTCCACTTCATTTGCACTCTGGTAAACACAGGGAAGCTTGGGGTGGCCACAATTGAGGAAAACAGTCCAAGATAAAGATCTGCTTTCCCTCGTGTGTAGCTGGTACTTATCGGTCGTTCCCAGTCTATTTAACGCTAAACTCAAAGGTCAGCCTCTACGGACATTTCGGGTCCCAGTAGTCCAGTTTGGTGTGGAGACAGCCACAGGCCTTGGCGCTATGCTGCAGAAGTCAAGCTTGTTTTTGTTTTTTTCCAGAGCTTCATTCAGTGGACATGTGGTTAGAATGTTTCCTGTTCCTAAGAGACTGACTGTTTAGAGATTCTGTCAACACTATGACCATTGGTCTTCCATGTAGAGGCAACAGCATGCAGAGAGGCTGTGAACCGTGTTGAGAAGTGTGAAGTTGGCGTGAGGGCCTGTTCACATCGTGAATCCCTGGACTCCATCTTTACACTGCTGGGAGGGATGTGAGTGACAGTGATACTCTGCACATTATGGACACGCTTTAATCCCTCAACCGCCAAGAGACTTGATGGAATTACGGAAAAAAAGCATAAAAGATTCAAGTAGATGATTCATGTGGTTTGACTTATTTGGAACTGAATTAGTCTGTCATCAAACATATTTATCGCTTTAGATATCACCTAAAGCATTAATGGAGAGCGATTGGCTATTGGTTTAACAGAGGACTTGGCTTGACTTGACAGTAGCTCTCGCTGTAATGCGAATGTACACATTAATCTAACTGAGCAGCATCTTGCAGTACTTCTGCACACCAGCTTGTCTCTTCCCATCTATAATAACCAGGGTCCTCCTACTGTTCATGAGCTATTCTCCACAGACCTTCCCTTCAGACGATCGGAGGTCTGATGTTTATGCAGTTGCCATGGCAAGTGATGTCCTTTTGAGGGGGAGCAAGGAAGGTGACACACGATCCACATCCTTCTTCCAGGAATATGAGAGGAGCCCAGGTGTCGACCAGAGAACAGGAGAGGTTTCTCTGCGGTCCTCTGCCTTGGTGTGAACAGTGGGTAAACGGATGCAATCAGACATCCAGACTGAATTTATTTTCACAGACGTTGCTGTGCCACCCAGAAGCAGAAGAGGAGTTATTGATAGACAGTGAACATGCAGCAAGAACAATATTCCCATAAATGTGGAATGTATACTGCTGTAGCAAACATGATATCGTATGAAATCATTATTTTTAGCGTCTAGCTTTCTTTGTTTTTGTTATGAAGGTTCACATCTTCTCTGCTTCCTTGAGGTATTGCATTCCACCAAAACTAGATAAACACAAAATACATTGGTCAAATAAGCTTCATCATTGAAAATTGCGGTTAAACAGATAAATGGGGACTTGAAATGAACCGTCTCATGACGAAAGCTAGTCATGTAAGTTCAATATAACCTTCAGCTGTACTTAATGAGGTTGTGTTAGAGTGTATATGTTTGACTAATTGTCAGTTTACGGGTTAATTTCTCTGTGTTTGATCAATCAGACCTACACATTTGTGTGTGCGTGGGCAGTGTCTATTGTTCCCATTTAAGACAGGATTGTAAGGCTACCATACGCTAGTAATTTCCTTAAAAAGTTCCAATGCATCAATCTTTACTGTACTCATTTAATGGTAAAACAACATATATTTTTAGGATCCTCACATGAAAACAATTAAAAACATTTTAAAAACCACTAAATAAAAGTATACTTTCCCTGAAGGCACTTGGCAGGGGTAAAATGAAATCTTTTTTTCTGCTTTTTTTAAGGTGAATATGGCGTTTCCCTCCATCCCAGCCCAGCCCAGTCTGCTTCCACACATTTGTCTTCATCTCAGAACAGTTATGGAGTCTGGTCTGGCCGCCAGCTCCTCTCTGTTCGTTTGATGATTAAATACATTTTGATTTGCCGGGCTGCGTTGTAAACTTCCTGTGTGGTTTTGCCATCAGGTCTGCGTTCTCCAGCGTCTCTCTCTAAAGGCCTTGTGAGAACACCATTATTATCCCTGCAAATTAGCCCTGTTAACCCTCCTCCGCTCCTGCTCACTCTTTTTAACCCCTCATTTTTCACTGAGTCTGGACCCTGAGTTGAGGAGGGCTGAAGGGGGGGGGGGGGGTGAGAGAAGGAGGTCTGGGTGTTTTCGGACACCCGCCTTCCACACTCCCCCTGCTCCATCTCTGTCTAACATATCCAAGCCCCTGTGAATATTAAACAGCAGCGACTGCAGGAATGCCAGGGGTAAATCACCAGCAGATGTTGGTGGGGTAGGGAGGTGGGGGGGATGGGGGGTTGGGGGGGGGGGGGGGGGGTTGGGGTGGCTGAAGACGTGTTTTGTCTGCAAAGCTGTAAAACATCACAGGTCTGACATCTCCTTGGGGTGTTCCTTTGCTGAGCAGCAGCCCAGCGGAGGCACCGGCCCACAGGCTCCTGAGAGGATCACCAGTGGCTGAACACTCAACCAGCCATTTAATGGTCACTCATGAGAGGTCTTAGGAAACAACCGGAGCAAGAAGCAACTCCTTAATGTTGGAAGACAAGAGAGTTTTGGTTCCGTGCAGCGAGCTTGAGCCTTTCTCAATTATAGGTGCCATAATGGAAGGACGGAATGCAGAGATTAATTGGTGGATAAACTTCTTACCACCACAGAGTAATCTCAATTTGCTCCATATGTTGACCTCTTTTATATAGGCCCTTGAAAGGTTTTAAGTAGATAATCAAAGACATGAAGGTTTGGTCTGGCACGATTTAGTCTCTGGAGCTTATGTGTCTTACGTCAGTTAACAAGCAGTTTTATTTGGGATTCAAGGTGTACCAGCACTTTTTCATGAAGAACGAGAACACTTGAGAACATGGAACTAAAGCTGAGAACTGACCAGGTACCTGCTGGCCTTGTCAGGGCTGAGAGGAACCAGGCTGAGTGTGTCTGGGTGTCTGGGACAAGGATGAATGAGTGGTGGTCGAAGAAAATGATCTCGTAGTTTGTTCCAAATACTAAAAGCAGCTGTACCTTCAGGCTGTGGCTGCTTACCTAAACTGTGACACGTGTGATTTCTTTCTCCCAGGACACATCATGATAGTTAGATATACTGAGGCACTCTGGTTCTTGTTCTATATTTCAACAGCAAACCTGGAGTCACATTTGCAATGAGCCAATTCTCAATAGACCGAAACGGAGAAAAGAAAGGTTCCACTTTAACTTTAGCATTTGCAAGCTAAAATGAGGCAAAGCCAAGTCTATAGAATGAAGGTTCAAATACAGCCAAGTCTTTAGAATGAAGGTTCAAATACAGCCAAGTCTATAGAATGAAGGTTCAAATACAGCCAAGTCTATAGTCACCCATCCCAAACGTCAGCATTTAAAAAACACTGACATCCTCAACAAGGACAACGTAGGAGGGTCTGAGAGGAGAGGTGTGGCTCTGTTACACCCACAGTTCGCCATTCCAACCATCTGCCAGGAGTCCAATACTGTAATTGGGTGGTGGATCTGCGTAAGTCCTGGCCTGACAATAAAGTCAGCGCTCGGAGACTCACGCTAACACCCTGTAATGGACATGAAAGCCGCTGCCACAGTGGAATACAAATCCTGCCTATTAACAAGGCTCCCAAAAGCCAAGACTTTTATCCGCTTCCATTCATTTCACCCTCTGAAGTTGATTAATTGGACACTTAGGGAAAAGGTTGACCTCTATCAACTTTGGCTGAGACTAATTTGCTTCATGAGGATGAGAATAGGAGAATCTAAGCTAAAACGCCACACTTTGTCTAGACCATTGACATTGATAAAGAGTTGGAATCTGGTTTACATAGAAATGGAAAAATAGATATCGGACACAGGATTCGGTACCCAGCAACACATAGCAGAGGGGTTTTCCACCTGCTGTGGGAGAGAATGGGGCAGCATGTTGTGGTAACCGTGGAACCATGCTGTCAACAGTCATCAGTTACACACACCCAATGGTAACTGAAGATATGAGGGACACAGGGATGACAGGATAGGGGACAGGAAGTTCTCACCACCAAACCACAGTGATTCATATAGATTTATGCACGACTGCATGAGTAAATGGATGCATGTGTTGGTGTGCATGGCCTCATGTGCTTCAACAAACATACTTCTAGTATTTTCTCTGCATCAGGGTCCATGAGCAGTGGTTCTTGTTCTTCTCCCACAGTGGAAGTCCATGACCCCTATAAAGAGAGAGCAATGCCCACTTCCATCTCCCCTCAGACCAGGACAGTCCCAGAGGCACAGAGGCCCCATCATTTATTATTTGTTCCCCTCTTGTTGAGGAAATACTTTCTCAATAGTTCCCGTGAATTTGTATATTTTTACAGTCCTTATTTTCTTCCGTGTTTCAAACCCCCCTTTTCTGGTATTTATTTGCAGAATAAACACCAGGTTGGTCCTTTACTTCCAGACAGCGTTGAAGAAACCTTAAAAAATGACTTTTGTTCTCATCGAGGACAGTGTTTATTTGGTTGGCTGATGTGGTTGGGATAAGGAGAGCATGGGGTACCTGGGGCAAGGTGACAGATGAGTCAGCCAAGCTGGCCTGGTTACTGTTACCTCAAGTCTTAATCAGATTCCTCCTCACCTGCCGATGGAAGACATGTTGACTGATACAAGGACAGAGGTTTAGATCGAATGTCATCATTCGGCATCAACAGCCTTGTCACTCTTGTAACCAGGCATTCTTTCACCACATGAAGTCAAAGGGAAGTTAAACACAACGTGACAGAGTGTGAAATAGTTCACGTCAGCAGGGGTGAGTCGTGAGCAGGCCGTGTTCACAGTTTCTATCCTTTACTTTATACCATCCCGCTACAAAGGGTTCCAATGATCACTTATACTCAATTATCTTGTAGTTTGTTGATGTAGTTTCTGGTGCTCCCCCCCCTCCCTCCTCTCTGAAACTCATCAAGGGTGACAGGATTAAAAGACCAGGCTCGCCACTGACCACTGACCCATGACTCAGCTTTGAAGACCGCTCCCCCTCAAACCAAATTATCCAGCACAAAAAAAGGGGTGCTGGAGGTCTGGCCCGGGGACCCTCAATGTCACAGACTTTGCATTCTGAGGTTAACGGTCATTTTTCTCAGCTGTCAAGGACTTCTGGAGGGGGCGAAGGAAAACAGTGAAGGGGGGGTAACAACTCCACACCTCCAAGAAACACCAATTCCAAACCATATGGCTCTTTGTTCAGCATTAGCAGGCCTTACTTATAATTAGAATAGTTATAGATATATATAGTTATATAGATAGTTAATATAACTATAATTATATTATTATATCTATACATAATATGTAATTCACAGAACCAATGTGTATTCACTACCCTTTTGATTGGGGTATTATAGTGAAGATAAACAATAAGGATTTTTAGTCAATACTTTTCATGTACTCATTTAAAATTTAAAGGTTGATCATGTTTTTGAATTACTTAGACAAAACTCAGAGACAAAGATATTCTACAGTCTGCATTCAAACATTCAGGATGATAATGGAGATTTATGTCCCTGACCAAAAATGGAAGGGCTCGACATTTCCAGGCTTGGAGCAGTACCTTCAGCTAGGGCAAGCTGGGGGCTGGCAGAATGATGTTGTGTGTGTATGTGTGTGTGTGTGTGTGTGTGTGTGTGTGTGTGTGTGTGTGTGTCTTTAGAGGGGTGAGGTTAGGGGGGTCGTAGGGCTGGAGGGGATATAAGTCTTAAGGATCCAGATCTGGGAGGCAGGGGACATGATTAAGCACTGTGGCCCTGAGAAAATAAAGGCTCCACAGACCAACCTGCTTCCTCCCCAGCCTTCCATGTTTCATGTCCATCCAATTAAACAAGTCACCCAGACTCTCCAGCCCGGCCCAGCCAGTCCCCTCCACAGCCCAGCTCCTTCAGGGTCCAGCCTCCATTAACCAGGAGTCTACTGGCTCTGGCTAATCTTATCTGATCCATTATTAGCGACATGCTTCATCTTTATGCCAGGGCTAACCAGCCTTTGATACTGCTAACAGCCGAGAACATAAGTAAAGCATGAAGATGAATGGGAGAGGAGTCCAGGAGAATCATTTAGCCTGTTTAAAATGTATGGTTGTGATGGCGAAGGAGAGACACTTAGGCGAAGGAGATGACACAAGCTTATTCTACAAGCACGGCACTGTCAGTGTTCTAGCACTGAGCTCATAAAGAGTTCAGGAAGGAAAGTCAGGTTGTCAAGCTAGCTTTATTTGTATGCCAATTATGTAAATATACATAATACAGCACATTTTGGGTAAAACACAAACAATGCAAACTAAACCAGCGGAGCCAATGGATTTGAAAGTCTTTCAGGCCAAAGGGTGTCTTCAGAACTACCTGGTTACACACATGCAGCCCCTCACAGGTCCTGGACCAGAGCAGGCTGAACAGCCCCTCACAGGTCCTGGACCAGAGCAGGCTGAACAGATACAGCTGTTCACTCAAAGTCAATCTTCCTAATATCCAGGTGGTAATTTTATTTAAATCATGACAAATGCTATAATAATAATTTAAAAAAAACGTTAGCAATACTTGTACAAAATAAGCACTGCAGAGAAGTAGTGAGCACAGTGGTCCTAAACATTCTCAAGCTCATGTGTTCAGTAAGGTTTTCCTATGGATCAGGGAAAGAGCCATCGGCAAACTAATACACTGACTACAAGTTTGACAGTGTAGGTAATGTTAAACCCATGCAAAGCTAAAGATAGGTGACCTGCTAGGTCTAGTTAAGATGGCCTGACTGGAGGGCACTGGTGGGGGGGGGGGGGGGGGGGGGGTAAGAGTGAGAAGGACGGATGCTGTTTGAGTGATGTGGATGAGAAGGTGACTGATTGCACAGAGGTGGTCTCACTGTCTACGAAAGGAGGGTTTTTGGAGGGAGACTAAACAGTTTGTGTTCCCTATATCAGTGTCAGCTTCAAACACTGTAGCTCTGGAGGATAGGAACCACTTAGGAAGACCCCTAGCAGGACCCCCGTATTTGACTCCTAGATCACAGAAACTGAATGAAAACATGCTCACATGTTGGACTCCATCCCCCTCACCCCGGTTGAAGACTGTCCCATTACTCTTGTGAGACAGGGGTCACCTGCCAATGACCTGTTATCAATGGTCCTGGCCTGGCCTCCAGACATCATTAATCTGTCATGATAAGTTTACATCTGCTCCAGAGGTTGCATGGTGCTGAGCTTTATGTGAAACTACGGCTGATTTAAGTCTGTTTTTTGGTGTTTTTCTTTGTCTGCAGCGAATCTATGTCTGTGTGTGTGTGAGGGGGGGGGATGGGGGGGGGGGGGATGTTGGGACAGGGGACGTTACGCATTGCTCTTCTCCCACAGCGGCCGGTCTCTCCAGCGTACTCTCACAGGTAGCACAGCCTCTCATCCTCTTCCTCCACCAGTCCCCTGGGGCGAGAGGAACAGGAAGACGATGTTAGCATGATGTGCTCAGTTACACAGAAGATCCACTGTTCTGCAGATCCCACTTCCTGTGGAGACGTTTCTCCTTGTGCTACATCAACAATCAGGGCACAGATTTGACATGGAGGGCAGCAGCTGGGTGGCTGCTGAGAGGGCGTTTATCGGGCAAAATTGTGCCGGTAATTGTGGCCAAGGGTGTCAGGGTCCAGGTTACAGGAGCACAGAGAGCGAAAACAACAGTTTTCAATTTTGGCTCATGTTTTTTGTCTCGAAAAGCCAACTAAAATTAATGAAGAAAAGTGTTTATGATGATTTGCATGTTTGTGGAACTGTTTGATTCGGGGACATGAGTGTTTTGTAAACCCCTCTGGTAATGCATGCGTGTGTGTGTGCATGCGTGTGTGTGAACCTGACATGAACAGGCCACCACTGAGCCTGTCTGGCAGCAGCCCAACATACGCTCTGATACTGCAAAGTGCTTTCTGCTGGCTGTAAGCAGGCGCTGGCTGGGCAGCCTGGCCAGGGGGGGCTTTGTGTTCCTCCTCCTGTCCACCTTGAGGGTCAGCGCCGGTCAGAGGGGAGCGGAGGGGTGTCAGAAGCGAGGGGTCAGGAAGGACGGAGTGCGTCACACGACATACCAAGACGGCAGATGGTCTGAGCATCCTCACACACGAGGTGGGGGGTGTGGGGAGGGGGGGGGGGGCACACGCAACACCAATGTCTTCAAGGACACATACAGGAAACGACATCATGCTTTCTATAATTGCTTGAGAACCTGTTTCCTGTGAGTCCGGCCAACAAAGGAAGTTGGGTCTTTGTTTTTCGGTCGTGTCTTAATATGGGTACGGCGACCCCTTCCCTAGTGACATCATCATGCATGTTTGGACTCATGAGGTACAAGTCAGAACCATGAATCACATCCAACTGCCAACGTCATCAGATAGTAGAGAAAGAAGCTCAACACCACTGCAGCCAAGCAGAGAGACACTGAGGGTGAACCCTGACCTGTAGGCTGCGATCTCCAGGTCTCTGGCCATCTTCTCACTGAGCAGCTCCTTGTACTCCTCACATTGTTCCCTCATCTGGAGGGTGAGGTCCTCCTGCTTGTACTGCATCTCCTCTATACGACACTGGGGGGAAACACACACACAGGCACAAACACACACAGACACACACACAGGCACAAACACACACACACAGGCACAAACACACACAAACACACACACAAACAGACACGCGAGCACACACACACAAATACACACAAACATACACACAGGCACAGAAACATATACAAACAAACACACACACATACACACACACAAACACACACACACACGGCATGGATATAAGTTGGATGTTTGGTTTGTTAGATGTTTCTGGCAATAGGATGGGGTGTGACCCTCTCAGACTGGGCAGTATCTTCACCTCCAACTCTTCGATCTGTTCCACATATTCAGCTTTCTTCATCTCCACCTCGTCCTCCAACTCTTCATTACACTTCTCCAACTCCATTAACTCTTTCTCCAGCTCAGCAATCTACACACAAACACACACACACACACACACAATATGATGTGTTGTTACTTTGTGTTGATCAGTGGTGGCATTCTATCGTGCGCAGACATGAACCCTGACAATCAAGCAGCAGCTTCGTGACCAGACACAACGTTGCCACATTAGAGTGATGCTAGCCTAAAACGAAGACAATGTTGTTTCTTCCATCCACACAGCAAAGATAAACCTCAAACTGTGCGTCTGCAGAGCACAACCCCCCCCCACACCACCACCCCCACCTCCTCAGACACACTGCGCCTCGCACTGAGGAATCACAGCAATCAGAGAAGTTAAACAGTTAGCTGTCAGAGACAGATGGGGATTCAGACAGCTGGCCTCTTTCTCAGGTACACCAGGAGAGGCCCAGTGATAAAAACCACTGATGATGATGATGATAGCTTCCTAACCTGGTCTTCTCACTAACTCACTGAGCTGTGGCAGGGTAAGTGAGGCCTGGGAGTGTAACCTCTGCGTGTGTGGGCAGTGTGTGTGTGTGTGTGTGTGTGTGTGTGTGTGTGTTCAAGACTGCTGTGTGTATTTCAGACTGAGTGAGAAATAGACACAGCACAAGCGATAGGAATAGTGAGAGAGAGAGACAGAGAAAGACAGAGACAGCGAGAGAGAAAGACAGAGACAGCGAGAGAGACAGACAGAGAAAGAGACAGGGAGAGACATAGTGATGATAGAGACAGAAAGATATGAGAGAGGGGTGAGACAGAAACAGAAAGAAAGAGACAGCGAGTGAAACAGAGAGAGAGAGAGAGAGGCAGAGAGAGAGACAGAGAGAGAGAGAGAGAGAGAGAGAGAGAGAGAGAGAGAGACAGAGAGAGAGAGAGAGAGAGAGAGAGAGAGAGAGAGAGAGAGAGAGAGAGAGAGAGAGAGAGGAAAGGAGGAAATGAAGCAGACCCATCAGTCCATGGGGCTCGGCCGGGCAGGGCAGGGGCTCGTGTGCTGCACATTAGGGAAGAGGATATGCTGTTATGAGATCATGGCTGCGGTTCCAGAGGGGACTGTTTATTTAAAGAGTGGGGGCTAGGACCACAACCACAGTAATGAGAACCAAACCGCCATGTTTGTTATTGAAATGGAAAGGTGTCAGCTGTGGTCTGACCAATGACGGTTCGACACTGATGTGTTGGATGGAAGAGCTATGAGCTGTTACTGTAATGTCTTTAGGCTCGCATGACTGCAGCCAGAACACATGGACTGGTTCCATGAGGTGTAATTCATGGCAGCTTTTGAAGGATGTTGTGACCAAGTCACCTTAAATGTCTTTAGATTCCCAGCAGCATTATTTTCTCAATAAGACAGAGAGATGAAACAGGGGGAAAAAAATAACAGACGATGGTCTATTTCTTCTCTCTAGTTTGGTCTGGAGTCTCAAAAGACTGAGTGGGTGGATGTCTGTGTGTCTGTGTATATATGTGTGTGTGTGTGTGTGTGTGTGTGTGTGTGTGTGTGTGTGTGTGTGTGTGTGTGTGTGTGTGAGAGTTTCAGAAGTTAAGGATTAGGGGAGAGAACATAGACGCTGTGGAAAAACTCGGTTCTTAATAATGAAAAACGGTGAAGAAGATAAATCCTATTTGGAACTGGTCCGAGTGCTGTCTGCTTCTGAAGTATCTCAGAGTAAACACTGCGGTCATCTGCCTGGCCACGTACACTTCCTGTCAATCAACGTCTCACACCTCCGAAATCCGCCGAGGGAAGCCATTCATTCTGCAGCGTAATGCCTGATTTAAGGGGCCGACGTTTTGACGGAGAGCCCATGCAGAGCGTCTCTCGCCTGAGAAGAAACGGGAGAATGTTCTAGAAGGAAAGTATAGGTGAGGGAATAAACTGAAGCCAGCTGAGACTGCAGGTAGTGATGGAGGGGCGTTCAGACGACAGTTGAACAAAGGAGAGAGAGAAAGGAGAGGAAGTTAAGGTTTCGCTCACCAGCTTTTTCAGTTCACCGACGTCGGTAATCTTGGAGACGTCCGCGCCCTTTGACCCGGACACTTTCGCCAGCTCTCCTTGCTGCAGGTTTCCAACGGCAACCACAGCGGACGACGCACCACACTCATACTGAAAAAAGAACACACATAGAGAAGTACTGTTAATGCCTGTTTTACTATACGACATGGTCGGTCCATTCAGTCATTTGAGGGAGGTGGTCCTTCCATAAAGAAAACCTTTTTATATTTTGAACCCTATAAACCCCAGCATGTACTTCAGAGAGACTGATCCTAACGCCCTCTCCATACAACATGATACTGTTTCTTACCGCTGAGACTGGTTTCGACGTAGCTGTAAAGTGTAATCAGAGTCTTTATTTGCTCGGCCCTCACACACGATCCTGACCACCGCCCCGCCCCCCCCCCCCCCCCCCCCCCCTCCTCTTCATCCCCGGGCCCCAGACCCCCAATGACAACCACATTTCTGATTAAGAAGAACAAATGGATCAGCAAATGAGCGGCACACAGGCTCACAGGTGTGTCGTGTGTCACAGTTAGCCAGCAATCACGATTACGGTTCAAGCCCAATGGCAATCAGGTCTGGATTGAGACAATTGCACCTTGTGAGACACTAATAGAGGCCAGGCTCAGACAGGGCTGAGTCCAGCTGGCAAGACATGAAGGAGGGAAGAGGAGGAGGAGGAGAGGGGAAGAGGGGAAGGGATGAAGGAGGCAGAGGGAGGGAGAGTATGAGTGTCTGGATTAGGAAAAACAAGAGCTGTAGTACATGATGGGCCAAAAGTCTACACACACAAGTAGTCACATACACACACACACACTTACACAAATTAAAATGCAAACACACACAAATTAGCATGCAAACACCCCCCCCCCTTCCTACCCAGGCAATTAGCTCACTCTGGACCTCAAGTTTAGCCTCCAGTGCTCTCTCAGCCCCCCCCCCCCCCCCCCCCTTCATGCCCCCAAACCCCCTCCTGCCACTACGCAGAGGAGCCTGGGAAGGCGGCCAGCGGTCTGATTACAGCCGTGACCTTCCTGAGGGGGCCAACATCCTCGACCCTGAGAGGGTCAGACCCCCCGGAGCTGCAAGTCGAACCCAGCGGAGCACTAAGGCTGGCAACACACACACACCCACACACACACACACACACACACACACACACACACACAGACACACAGACACACATACGAGGGGACAAGGCCGTCCTATTCGGGTGTGAAGCAGGACTTCAGATTCTCAGGTTCTTCCCCAATGTTTGTCAGGAGGCAAAGAAAACAAGCGGGGCCGTCCTTTAGCGATGTGTGAAAGCTCCGATTTATGTCTGCACTGACCAGACGCTACCAAGAGGGAGGAGGGGGCTGCAGACAGTCCAGAATGTGTGTGCGCATGTGTGTGTATACATCCAGTTCAGTACATGCTTGTCTACTGTACCTGCAGGCTCTCGGCCAGCTGGCAGTAGTATTCCTTGATATGCAGGGCCGGGGTGGTGTCGGGGCTACAGAACTCCACTGCTGTCCAGGCTCCCTCCGCCCCCTCAGCCGGCTCCACCAGAGTCTCCACCGTCTGCCGAGCAGAACAACATTCAGACCCCCTGCACGAGTCCCATAACTTCCATCAGAGACGTCTGTCCATCCATCATACGGAGTGTTGGACTAATGCCCACGCAGGCCAACGCTCCGATCTTTTTCCCACATTTACGTTTGACGATCTACCAGGGAAACATGAGGTGCCTGAACATGCAGGTAGTAATAATAGCAGCTCCTAAAAACGAAAAGGGGACTTCTGTTTTCATTCGATACACAGCCGTACGTCCCAGGCTGGGAGTTGTGGAGCGGATCCCAGGGGGGAGCGGGTCCCAGGGGGGAGGGAGTTTAAACGGCGGGCAGCCAAGGCGTCACACAGAAACATACTGCTGCCCTCCAGCCTCCACACTCCCTCATCTGATACCAGGATGGATCTGTCAACTGCTGCACAGACTAGGGGCAACTGGGCTGAGGTGTGTGTGTGTACGTGTGTGTGTGTTTGTGTGTGGCACTTCTTTTGGCTACCTGCAATGTTTGGGACCAACAGCAGCCAACAGTGCTGTTTATCTTCAAGATCATTCCTCTTTTCTGCTGTTTTGACTGTGTAATGATGTTTAAGGTTTAGACCCACCCCACCACCCCACCCCACCCCATCCCACCTCTCCCAACCCCACCCCTCTTACCATCGCATGTTGGGCCTCCATGTTAGCAAGCTGCTCCTCATAGATGCAAACCTGCTCCTTCAGGGCCAGGCAGTCAGCGGTCACTGCATCCACATCCTACAGGGGGCAGCAGAGAGACAGAACCAACTGTCACAGCAGTAGAGAAGCCCCTCTAAGCATGAGAACATTAGTACCAGGAGACAGATACTGCAATGCAGACCTGAAGGAACAGGAGGAGGAGGAGAAAGGGAAGATATGACAAGAAGGAGATGTGATGGGGTAATTAGACAGAAAAGACTTGTTCTCCATTAATTCACCAGCAGGGGTTTTCAGTGGAGCCAGGCTGATAAGGACCTGATTAATTGGTGATGAATTCAATTAGTGTGGGGTTTTTCATTTGCATTTGAATGTATGCGATAGGTCTGCCTTACTGTGTACTAGGCATCTCCCCCACAGGGATCAATACAGCTCTGTATGTTTGAGATATACATATATATCTAAAGATCTATTTACTGCATCCATCTATCCATCTAGATTTGGATCAAAACTGCCTGGATTTCTAATGGAGTTAGATAGTCAGCAGTCTGTTACTTTATATCTTCAAGACAACCATGACATGAGATTTTAATCTGGTTAGCAGAGATTAATCTCTATGCAAACGAGCCAATAATGAGAGGGCCTTGGTCTCTCTGGAGACTCTGGGTGAATCTCTTCTAACTCAATGCTCCTCTCATGTTGGACGCTGGTTCAGTGTGCTCCTCATGTGTCTTGCTGCGAGACATCCTACTGTTTCCACTGAATCTTTCAAACATAACCACCAATTGACTCCACACTAAAGAAGCCCTAGATCCAGATGAAAGCAGAGGGAGACACTCGGGAGGAGAAGGCTCACAGGGCGCAGCGCCATCCAATAAGAGCCGTCTGCCACAAATCAAACGTAGGATACTCAATCAATAGCTAATGGCAACGCTGCCTCTGGAGCAGAGCTGTGATGCTCAGCCTGCCTAGCCACTGTGCCTCCATGCCACCGGCAATCAGAGTGCCACCATGTTGAGAAAAGCGCAGTGTGCAGTACAGTTCTGTGTTAACCTCTTCCTCCTCATTTTCCTCTTTCTCCTCTTCCTCCTCCTCCTTCTCATTCTTCTCCTCACCTCCTCTTCCTCCTCTTTCTCTTTCTCCTCCTCCTCCTTCCCCTCCTCATCATTCTTCTCCTCCCCTCTTCTTCCTCCCCTTCTCATCCTCTTCCTTCTCCCCTTCTCTTCCCTTTCTCCTCCCCTCCTCCTCCTCCTCTTCTCCTTCCCTCCTCCTCCTCCTCCCCTTCTCCTCCCCTCCTCCTCCTCCTCCTCCCACTAACTCCATCTCCCTGCTGCTTTCCCACCAAGTGTAGCTCTTTGCTCCAGGCTCCAGCTGCTTCCCATTGACAACCACAGGACCGAGCCAGCCAGCGCATTACTGCAGAACATTACTGTCTGTGTTACATCTGTACGGGAGGATCTAAGGCCTGAACGACTCAATAAGGACACAGGGAAACAGCTCGGCTCACAAGCGAGAGCGAGGCGGGGCGGGCGAGGAGATGGGCTGTGACGTGTGTGGCCAGCCAGGGAGGTTTGCAGATCAGATTGTGTTGTGGCTTTGGGCCCAGACTGTGGGGCAGTTGGAAGTGATGTTGATGGGCAGAGCTTCACAGCAGCAGCTGTTCACAGCTCTAATGTACAGAGGTTGGTGTGAGAGGCAGACTCACAGGAGACTAGGTCAGCTATGGCAATAGTGCCATCTAGTGGTTTGGACTATGTAATCACAGTTACCGTGGGTAAAAAGGTGGGAGATATTAAAGGCTGTTTTATGCCGTTTTAACTACTATGCCCTTGATATATCTGCAAGGGGTTAAAGGTTACAGGCCTGCTACTTTGACCAATCCAGTACAGAAGGCAAACAGATGTGTAGCACCAAAGGAGCATTGCCAGAGAGCGTGTTACCAAGGCAACGTCCTCCCTCTCCTCCTGTATGAGAGTCCTCTGCTGAACAGCATTCTGGTGTTCCTGCTTCAGACAGTCCAGCTCGCTCCTCAGCTCCTCTGTGACACGCTGGGCCTCCTCCTGGGGTCAGGGAGGAGGGAGGGGGTCAGTATCTCACACACACACACACACACGCACACACACACGTAGCTCGTCAAAGCACCTTGTCTTTGCGCAGTCTCTCCACCACGGCCTCCAGGCTGTAGCTGGGGACAGCGATGGTGGTGGAGGAGGCTTGCTGCTCGCCCATCCTGTCCTCCAGAGCCAGGATCTGAGTCTCCAGGAACTCGTTCTCCTCCTCAAAACAGCGGGCCTGCCGCACGCGCACACACACACATACACACACACACAGACACACACAGACACACACACGCACACACAAACACACACACAGACATGGTCATAGTCATATAAACAGACAGATACACATCCAGGTACAGACACAGGCAGGATCCACATGAGCATGAATCCTTCCCTGACTGTCTAAGCCCTCCAGTCTGGACGGAATGGAGATCAGCTCTCACCATTTCAATGAGGCTGACCAGGCGATTGTTGAGGGCAGCAAGGATGGTGCGATCCTGGGTGAAACGGCTCAGGCCTTCCTTGTTCATGGCCTTGGAACCCACAAAGTCGAGCTGCTCACACTCACACTTGTGGCCAGCTGCACCCCTGGAAGTAAGGCAGACTGCAGTTAGGACATGCCAGGGGTTTGAACCAAAATGCTGTAAATCAAAGGCTACAGGGGAATCAGTGGAGTCATGGGCTCAGCGGTTAAGGTGTTGGGCTAGTGATCGGAAGGTTGCGAGTTTGATTCCTGGCTGTGGCTTTATAACATTGTGTCCTTGGGCAAGGCACTTCACCCTACTTGCCTCAGGGGGAATGTCCCTGTACTTGCTGTACTGTAAGTCACTCTGGATAAGAGCGTCTGCTAAATCACTAAATGTAAATGTAACAAGTAGATGGACATAATTCATCCTTGCCCTCACTGACTCCACTGAATACTTGGAGGCTGAATTACTGCCTCGCCCGAATCAAGTGAGTGTGAACGAATGTTGTGATGTCATTGTTTGGTGTGAGTACAAAAGGCATTTGTCACGGCCCTAACAATTTTCCTTCTGACACAAGCAGGCGTAACCAGAGACCGAGCGCACAACAGCCAAATATATAACACGTGATACCAGGAGCCAATCAACACAACCCTTCAATGACATGGATCAGAATACATACCTGATGAGTAGAACCAGCATATTCGCCAGTATTGATTCATATGAACTGAGATTGAACATCAACATAACTTCACCCGACTGATGTCATCTTAAAACAAGTCATTTCTAACTCAACAGCAGAGTCCTGTTTCATTTATTTTGAGAAGCATGAGTCTTTTTACATCAATCAAAGTGCAACCATTCTGTTCCACCATAAGTATCCACCATGAAAAACGCATCTTTTACAGGTGCAGATGGATGAGCAGGTGTCTGGTAGAAGCACTACCTGGCAGGGGAGCGATACTCATCACCACACTGCATACTGGAGCACTAACCTGGCAGGGGAGCGATACTCATCACCACACTGCATACTGGAGCACTAACCTGGCAGGGGAGCGATACTCATCACCACACTGCATACTGGAGCACTAACCTGGCAGGGGAGCGATACTCATCACCACACTGCATACTGGAGCACTAACCTGGCAGGGGAGCGATACTCATCACCACACTGCATACTGGAGCACTAACCTGGCAGGGGAGCGATACTCATCACCACACTGCATACTGGAGCACTAACCTGGCAGGGGAGCGATACTCATCACCACACTGCATACTGGAGCACTAACCTGGCAGGGGAGCGATACTCATCACCACACTGCATACTGGAGCACTAACCTGGCAGGGGAGCGATACTCATCACCACACTGCATACTGGAGCACTAACCTGGCAGGGGAGCGATACTCATCACCACACTGCATACTGGAGCACTAACCTGGCAGGGGAGCGATACTCATCACCACACTGCATACTGGAGCACTAACCTGGCAGGGGAGCGATACTCATCAGCACACTGCATACTGGATCTTCCTGACCGAGCCCACTGCTCCTCCTCAAACAGTCTGCGGTACGACGACACTCTCAGCATGGCCATGGAAAACACTGGAACTGGCTGGAACAGAGAACTGTACACCAGAGAAACACTAGCAAATGGCAGCAGAGTCCAGGCAGGGTTTATATATGAGGAGGAGATGGGAATGTGGCGAGGAGTTGTTGGATCTCTCAGGAGGAGCGGACTGGACTAACTATAGGAGCAAGTGTCAGAGATGGAGGATTTCACACTGACTAGACAATATAACCGCTATGGTGACCAGATTTACATTTAGTCCTTTATCAAACGCAGAGCGACTTAAGGAAGCAAGTAAGGCACAATGTCATGTTGGCCTGGCCAGGATTCGAACTGAGAACCATCTGATTACTAGCCTGATACCCTTACCGCCATCTGCACCATCAGCAGATCACTGTATGTTTGTCTTTTAACTAAATGTGCAGTTCTCTGTAGCTATCTAACTACACTGTCTAGTTGTGTTTCCACTGAAGCTTTAATCCACTGAACAGAAGACTGATACAACTGTTCAATGGAAGAAAAGTCAAGTCCAGCCAATGACTTCTTTGTACAGTTTTATTTTTGTTAAAATAAATTAAAAGTACCAAAAACAAAACTGACTAGTTGAAAAACTAAAAAGTGTGCAAAGTTTTCATTTGCATGTGTACCATATTACTGGACAGACCGTTACAAAAACCTTAAGCATGATGAGCAGATATGACAGCACAGGAAGAGATACAGAACAACAATAAAGACCATGAACGAAGACCCCCCCTCCCTCCCGTGACCTGTGTTTTACACAAGCAGTTCAACAAACGCTAAATTGAGTTGAATGAATTACGATCCCAAAAGTCTTAGTTTAGGTGTGGAGAGCAGATGACAGGGTCTGTTCCTGCATGTGTTACTCATGGTTTGGCAGAGTAAACAGCCAGGCTGTGTACCATCCCTGGGGGATGCAGAAGCACGCCTGGCCCATTCTAGGTATTTACTCTACGAGTCTGGAACGCCACACAGGAAGCTGAACTGTGAATGGGGACTAGTCAACAAAGACACTGGAACACCTGACTGTCAAGTCACATGACATTAACATGTTATGAATATAAAAAAAAATGTCTGACAATAATCATGAATGCTGCCTGTATGGCCTCTGTGTTATGTGCTTTGATTATTTACTGACTGTTGATGGAGGACTGTGTCTGTTTCCTGGGGGAAGTGGAAGAGTCATAGCCTGTGTCATGTAGTCCTGTTAATAGGAGGGTTATGAGTAAAACCCAGGAGGAAACAGTGTCATAACTGCACTGAGAAACACTTCCTGGTTTTGTGGTTGCAGCGTGTTCCGTGACAAGAACGAAAACTAAAAAGTCTTTAGTGACACACTGAAATGAAGAAAGAAAAAAAGATGGCTACCCAACAGTTTTCCCTTCACAGATTATAAACCCTTTAAATCCACCTCAACTGTCGTAAAAAAAATCATATAAAAAAAAAAAACGAATCTGAGTTCCTTAGGAGTCTCACACAGCAACTGGGCATGAAATGACCTTTGCCCTGTATCAGGGACATCAAGACACATAAGTGATCCCACATTAAGCAGGCCCAGAACAAAAACCCCAAAAAGCTTTGATGTACACAAAGGCTCAGTTTACAGCACAGGAGGCGGCCAGAAAGTAAGAAAGCTGTAAACAAACACATAAAGACACACACAGACACACACACACACACACACAGAGTGGGTACCAGGTATGAAGACACATATGACACATTCTAAAGACACAAGGACACACAACGCACCATCACAGCAAAAGGCAACAGCAGTCAAACACCCACAAAGGTCTAATAGGGACGATGGACACTATTTATACACAGACACAGACACAGACCAGTTAAGACATCATCATCATCATCGCTTTGTGAAGGATTCTGCACATTTTAAGAAACAGCATCTGGACGCGGCAGTGATAATGACTCACCACTCGACCAGGATGTTAGTGTGGTGGAGAGTTGGGTCACAGTTGTAAAACACCTCAACACAATATGCCGCCATTATTACCCAACTTATAAGGCTCACGGTACAGTAACATAGAACCAGGGCACATGTTTACCTTGTGTTACGTGATGGCTTTAAAAGTGTTAAGATACCAGAACTATATCGCTAACAGGGTCTTTTTAAAAGAGGTAAGAAAACATTAAGGAAACCTCATTCACCAGAGGAAAGAAAATTAAAACTATAAAGATGCTGCAAACATCATAGAGGAAGAAAATAAAGGAAATAAATAACATTCAACTGTTATTACTACAGTGGATATCCCACTGAAAATCCCAAACATGGTTTGATCCCAAGTGTCCCGATTGTCAACAGTCCACCTTCCCCTGGCTGGATATCTTTAGACTACCTGATCTAATGGAATCTGGATTCCCTTCCTACAAACATCCTCGTGTACAGAAGCTTACCCCAGGGTCCAACATTTAAAGGAGATCCATGATAAGAATTCTGAACAACCTTCCGGAAGTCTCCTCTTTTTAGTGTAGTGAATTATCTTTCGCTTAGCTTTCGAGGTGATGCATGAATATCCCACTCCCTTCTCACATTCATACAACTCAGGGTGAGCGCTCTTGAGTTTTGGCATGAAACACCCCACTGAGGGTATAAGGGTTACAGGGAGGAGGGGGGTGGGGAGGGGGGGTCATGTAAGGACCAGTGACTCCATATTTACGAGGTAAAGGACCTTTGGGGCAGCACAGGCTGCCTAGGTAAGTGTGTGGAAGAGGGGGGAGGTCTTGTAGTTGCACAGTAAACTGGGGGGTGGAGTGAGTAGAAGGAACTTGGTGAAGGCTGACATTTTTGACTGACTTCAAGGTCTTGGACACCGGAACAGTCCGGAAGAGGGAGGAGCCAAAGTACTGTCCTCCCACCACTGTCAGCGAGAGTGCGTCCAATGACGGTCACACACACACACACACACACACACACACATGCTTCATGTCCTAAAAGGCCCGTTTATGTCACCTGACCTGTGACCCCTGACCCCCACCCCCAGTCCTTCCTCACTCCTCGTCTCCCGCCATGAGGAAGCCCAGGATGAAGTCGATGGCTCTCTGGCGGTCCTGGGGGGTCTGACGGACCACCAGTTTGGGCGGGGGCCTGATGAGGAGGCTGGCAAAGAGAGTGGCTGAAAAGGGGGGGGGCAGGAATTGTAGTTAGGAGGAGAGAGAAGAGACAAAAGTCCTTTCATGGTGGTGATAAACAGGGGTGTGTTTGTGTGTGTGTGTGTGTGTGTGTGTGTGTGTGTGTGTGTGTGTGTGTGTGTGTGTGTGTGTGCGTGCATGCAGTGAGACATCACAGACCTATGAGGCTTGCAGTGAGGTTGTTCTTCAGTGAATACTTGAGCAGCTCCCTTAGGAAAGCCATCAGGTAGCGGAACACGTTGCGGTGCGCTCGGGGCAGCTGGGAGATCAACTGCAAGGCAGCATAGAAGAGAGCGTGAAAACACTTCACCCTTCCACCACACGGTGGCGCCGGAGAGGGGAGCCCGGCGTTAGTAGGTCACCGCTCACCTGTTTGCAGAGCCGGCTGTCGTGGGAACACTCCAGGCAGCGTTGGTAGAGCTCGTAACACAACACAGGCTCAGGCAAGGCCTCCAGGAAGATGAGCAGGGCCTCGGCCACTGAGTGGTTACAACCAGCTACACACAGTTAAGGACCAACCAGAAGACAGCTGGCAAAGAGTGTGTGTTTATATGCCACTACACAGGAATGCTGATAGGATGGGTGGGTGGGGGGTGGGGGGAGGGGGGGATAATCATCTAAAACTAAACCCTAAGTATGGTTCACACTCAGAGGTCCAGCATGAAGCCTGACAGAGCTGTAGACCAGCTGCTGGGTGGCATGTCAGTGACTGGATCCAGTTCCAGGTGGGGCCCTGTGGAGCCTGGCCAGCAGGCTCTGTACGAGGGGGCAAGGATACGAATAGAGTCTGGTATGGTGGTGTCCAGGCAGTCAATGATGCTCTGCAGCTCCCCCTGCAGGCCAGGGGTCTGGAACAAGTCCTCCTAGGAAAAACGCGTGAGAAAAAGGGTTTTTATTCAGAATCATTATTAGAAAATGTCTCGTTAGTATCGTAAAAGCTTCTTAAACAGGCTCGGTTCCAATCAGAACAGGTTTAATTGTTTTAATTGTTTTTTAATGACAGGTTGTTGGAATGTGGACTTGCCTGTTGGCAGGACTTGGTGAAGAGATGGTTGACCAGCAGCCACACCTCTTTGGGGATCTTCAGGGGCTTGTCCTCAGTCCCAGCACTGTCCACCAGGAGGAAGTTCACCTTGGACTTCTCCTGGAACAAACCCACCATCGTGGTTAGAACAGCGGAGCACACACAGGTCAGCCACGGGCAGAACGACCAGACAGGCAGGTGATTGACGAGAGGGGGGGGGGGGATCAGGCTTGAAGACAGGGCACTGATCAAAACAAAACTGAGGCAGCTCAGATGATTCCATATGACACTTTCCTTCACGTTAAGTTAAGGACCCAGGCAGATTAGCTCAGAGGGTTAGAGGGAGCGTTTGAACCAGAGCCATCTTACAAAAGAGCTGCACATCACTTTGTTTTAGCCTCTGAAAGCAGATCTGTGGGAACTCAGAGTACGGGCCAAAAATAACCTCTGGGGGCCAGCTTCCACACACACACAGGCTGAAGAGACACCAGAGAGGGTGAGGGGGAGCGCCTCCAGAGCCCAGGGCCGTTCTCCTATGTCTTGTGGAGTGCTGGGTTAACTCTGGGAGCTAACTAGAGCTACTTAGGAGTCATATGGCTGAGCGGTTAGGGAATCAGGCTAGTAATCTGAAGGTTGCCAGTTCGATTCTCGGTAGTGTCCTTGGGCAATGCACTTCACCCTACTTATCTCGGGGAGGGGTGGAAGAGGAATGTCCCTGTACTTGCTTTAAGTCGCTCTGGATAAGGGCGTCTGCTAAATGACTCAATGTCAATGTAATGACGGGAGCATGTGAGGAGGCGGGGCTAAGCAGAGCCACTCTGGTACATCACTAAGGGACTGTGATGGACTGCGACAGATCGCATAGGAGCTGAGGACGGCCAGATTAGGAGTGTTTCCACTAGACTGGCTGCTGGGCAGCTCGGACATTGGAAGGGGAGAGAGGAGGAGCACAGATCTCAGGGTGGATGGCCTGGCTCAGCTCAGCACGGTCCAGTGCTTCAGCCCACACTCTCATTAGCCTCCATCATGTGTGTGACGGCCCTGGGCCCAGGGTGACTTGCTGTGAAATTAGCTTTGGGTGGGTTAGGGTGTGTTTGTTTATGTGTCTGATCAGGGCGGAGGGGAGGTGCGTTAAAAGGACTGCAGTGGAGGGACCACATGGTGACACATGGTAACACCCACACACATTTACACATAAACACCCACACAAACTCCCCCCCACACACACGCGCGCGCACACACACACACACACACACACACACACACACACGCACACACAAACACACAAACACACAAACACACAAACACACAAACACACTAATGTAGAAAGCTAGCTCTTATCTGATCTGGCTGCCTATCAATCTCAGAGCCACAGTCTGCACTCTAAAATATGAGGCACAGTAATATGCGCTCATGCCCTTTTATAACAGGCTGTCACAGTTCAGCTGCTCATCACAGTGCAACTGGGACAGACAAACCTCGTTCCAAACAATCTGCTCAGGGGCGTTTGTCATGGTGGCAAACAAAAACACTAAGGACTAATGCCCTTAATGGACGCCGTAAAGGGAGTCAGGTGACAGAGCGGTTAGGGAATCGGGCTGGTAAACTAAGAATGTTCCTGGTTAGATTCCCGGCAGTGCGAGATGACGTTGTGTCCTTGGGCAAGGCAAATCAACCTACTTGCCTCAGGGGGGGAGATGTCCCTGTACTTGCAGTAAGTCGCTCTGGATAAGAGCGTCTGCTAAATGACTAAATGTAAATGGAATGATGTCGTTTTGCCTGAAAGGAGTACACAGACAGAGATGCTGGTCTGAGGCTACAGAAGCCCTCGGTCACCACGGTTACCCATCCACAGTCGCCAGCAGACTGACTTTACCTTGTCGGCGAAGCTGTCGTCTCCCTGAGCCCCCAGCAAGGCCCCCCAGTGAAGAGGTGGAAAGGAAGGGATGAAGGCAGTGAGAGGCGATGTGGAGACACCAGAGGAAAGCATGTGAAACCAGAAAACAGAGCAGAGTGGATCCCACAGGCATAACCACACAGCAGGCAGGAAAAACAATGATGAAGGAAGAAGGAAAGTCATAGAACCAGCATGGAGCTAGCCTACACAGTGGTGTTCATGGAGACTATTTGAATAACTTGAAAACTACCGTATTTCGTTTCCTTGTATTTACACATGCATAATGACAATCAGGTTGAATAGAATCTCATCTAATCTAGATCTAGGAACTAGAGCATTCGTAGTCAACTATTTCTACTATGATAGAAATCCCTGTCAGGCCTGTAAGACTACTGCCACTTCCTCATTCCCTGGCTTGAATGGTCCAGACAGGTCCTGGAGCTGAGGCATCATCGCCTCTCTCTAACCCAGGGAGCAGAGCTCCTCACAGGGGCAGCAACAGGCGGGTCAGATGACCCGGCTCCAGCTCAGGTGTCAATGAACTGGCACACAGAACCAGCAGGAAAGATATGCGGACATCTAGAGTGGAGATCTAGAGTGGAGATTGTCGTGAAAATGTTTGACCAATGTTTGTACAATTAACATTTCTTGAACAGGAGATCGCCTGCATTCTTTAAGAGCCATTTGCTCTGATGAGTGACGATGCTCTTTTGTGAAGCTCTGCTGATTGAATAATGTAAATGTTGCTTTTGTCAGGATGGGGGTTGTGATCCTTCCTACCAACCAGACAATACAGCATTTTGGGCAGATACCTCCTGAAGCATTTACATTGGAGATGTGAAGTCTGGAGATAATGTGGATTCAACTTACTCTATTGTCTTTGGAGATTTAACCAATCAGAGAACAGACATGGGACAGACTGCATGTCTGTGATAGACCAATGACTTCTGGGACTATAAAATGGTCTGTTGAAAGTATGTTTGGGGGGTTCAGGGCGATCAGCTGCGTAGTGCTGGTGGTCCCTGGACCTCTCCAAGGTTTTGGAGATGTAGACCAGGGTTCCATGCTAGAATGCTAGCTGGAACGGTATGGTATTGTCTTTGTGTAACTTTCATGTGTTTGTGCATTGTGTGTGAACATGTGTGTAACGTTGCTTCAATAATCCTCATACGTTTTCCTGTTTTGTTACTTGTAATAAACATTAACATGTTACTTCACCCAACTTTAGTCGAGCGAATTGATTCTCAGAAAACTCCCACCACATTTGGTGCATTGGCAGGAATGCCCATCGTGGTCCAACCTGGACTCGTGAGGAGTGAGAACGAGGTTCCGTCTCAGGGTCGGGTGGCGCAATGCGGTATTACGGACACGGGAAGGTGGTGAGTTGATGAGATCAATTGCGTTTGCTATGTTGTGGTGAAGTACGTTTAGGTTTTAAGGTTCCGATCTTTAATGTCTTTCTCATAAATACACGTAGTTGATATATATATTGGGGACATTGTATGGGCTATCTTTGGTTTAAAGTTAAACAGAAGTCATAGAATTGCTGACGTATACTAACACGTGTTCAAAGGGTTTCGGTTTGTTGAGGCCCATTGCGTTTGATTCAGACAAAGGGATGTTGAGTCATATAAAACTCCTCATAAGTATCAGTTTTCACTGAGATATGTGTGTTTAGATTAATGCTTTGTTTGGTGGTAAACAAATGGCTGCTAAACGTTTGTTTTAAAAATCCTAATCAAATAGGCAATTATTGCCGACCAGAACAAAGTTGTATGTATGAACGGCGTATCTGTGATGTGAATTTTCCATATAGGATAATAATTTTGCTTAACTGTTTATCTACAGAGATGTGTGTATTTTGATTAATTCTTGGTTTGGTGGTAGATAAATGCCTGGCAAACATTTGTTATAAATCCTAAAACCAAATTGGCAAATTGCAGATTGCCTCCCAGAACTGAGATGAATTTGTAAACGACGCATCTGTGATGTAGAATTTCCAGTTTAGATGCAAGATTTGAATCCTATCATTATTTCATTTTTAAGAAAAAAAGAAGTGAGGAACGTGTATGTTTTGTGTTAAATGTTTGTTTGAAACAGCAGAAGTAAAGAACAAATCCGTAAAAAAAGCATTTTGAAAGAACATAAAAAAATGCTTTCAGTTTCAAAAGCTTTCAGTTTTGTCTCAGATGTCTTAAGGAAGGACGACATGATTTTAGATTGAATATGTCCGCGTCTGTTGAACTATGTCTGCTACATTGGTCTGAACGAGAGCGCTTGCATAGAGATCAAGGCTGCGGTTTAGTGGGCCGAAGTTGTACAATTGTTACAGTTTACAGACAGAAGCAACAGCGACTACAGCGGGCACGGACGAGTGAAGGAATTGCAACTTCACAATTGAAACTACGGATGAGTATTGACACATGCGCACACAACGAGCAGTTGACACTGGTGAAAAACGAACATTTTAGAGAAATAGACAAAATGTGATCTTTGTTCTGTTTGAGTATGTGTTCCATGAGTTACACAATTACTGAGGCAAGATGAAGAACCGCGTGGCAAAATGGCTAGAGGACTTTACATTGCACCATCACATTTTGTGTTCTTGATTGTTTGTTTTAAAAAAAAAAAGTATGGAACTGTCGTGAAAATGTTTGACCAATGTTTGTACAATTAACATTTCTTGAACAGGAGATCGCCTGCATTCTTTAAGAGCCATTTGCTCTGATGAGTGACGATGCTCTTTTGTGAAGCTCTGCTGATTGAATAATGTAAATGTTGCTTTTGTCAGGATGGGGGTTGTGATCCTTCCTACCAACCAGACAATACAGCATTTTGGGCAGATACCTCCTGAAGCATTTACATTGGAGATGTGAAGTCTGGAGATAATGTGGATTCAACTTACTCTATTGTCTTTGGAGATTTAACCAATCAGAGAACAGACATGGGACAGACTGCATGTCTGTGATAGACCAATGACTTCTGGGACTATAAAATGGTCTGTTGAAAGTATGTTTGGGGGGTTCAGGGCGATCAGCTGCGTAGTGCTGGTGGTCCCTGGACCTCTCCAAGGTTTTGGAGATGTAGACCAGGGTTCCATGCTAGAATGCTAGCTGGAACGGTATGGTATTGTCTTTGTGTAACTTTCATGTGTTTGTGCATTGTGTGTGAACATGTGTGTAACGTTGCTTCAATAATCCTCATACGTTTTCCTGTTTTGTTACTTGTAATAAACATTAACATGTTACTTCACCCAACTTTAGTCGAGCGAATTGATTCTCAGAAAACTCCCTCCACAAGATCTACAGTGGAGATCTAGAGTGGAGATCTAGAGTGGAGCCCTGTGCAGAGCAAGGACATCCATCTGGAGTTATGTTAATAACACCAGTCTATAAAAAAAATGAATCATCTAGTATAAATATTGATTATGAGTTATTGAACTAATGATTATAATGATCTAATGATTAATCCAATGAATGAAGTGCTGAGAGGGGTGTTAAAAGGGTCAATCTGCTGGTTTGGATGACGGAGCTACCGAAAGATGGTGTGAGCTCTACTCCCGAGGGATCCTGCCTCCACTGGCCCACTTCCCATCACCAATGACATCCTGGTGTTGTGTGTGTCAAGCATGGATCCCCCAGCCCTGCATAGAGACAGACTGTAGTAGCCCTGCCCTATCCTCCTGTGACAGGAGCCTGCCCAGGGCTGGAGCAGACTAGGCCCTCACCAGGTCGATGAGCTTGGTGATGGGGATCTCTCTGATAGGCTTCTTCATGCGACACAGGGTCTCCAGCGAGGTGCCAAAGCAGCTGGGCAGATAGTTCCCAGAGATGGTGATGAAGTAGTCCTTGCCCCGGTCCAGGTGGAGCACCAGTATGTCCTCGATGGAGTCCTCTCCAGAGTTGAGCAGCGTGACTGAGTCCTTGCTGACGTACACCTCCAGGTAGATCTCCAGGGTCTCGTCTGAGAGGGTGGGGGAGAGGGGGAACAGGTTAAAACCGGATGAAGGAAGTTCCACAGAGCATGCATTGCTTTCTGGTTGGTTCTTGTTGGTTCTCTCTGTTAAGATGTACTGTTCTAGAAGTGGAGCTGCAGACTCATGGACTCACTGGGCTCCAGGAAGCCTTCACTGGGCTCAGCTCGGAGCCAGGGCTTGCAGTACTGGGTGTCGTTGAGCTTGGGGATGAACAGGAAGTGACACGGCACCTGGCCGTCGTTGGTGATGACAAAGCGTTCTCTCTGCAGCTGCCGGAACTTCACGTTCTCAAAGGTGAACTGTAGCAGAGTGACAGGTTAGGAGAGGACTATCACATATTCTGGTGAAGGTTACTAACCACCAATCCTCGTTTATATTATTATATTAAAGCCTACACAATTCATCCCCACACTTCATGAAAGAAGCTGGTCAGCTGGCTGCTGCAGCCAGAGGCTCATCCAGCTCACCTCTCTGTGTGTCAGAGACAGAGATGGCAGGAAGTCATTCTCCATCCTGTCCATCATGCGCACGATCTCCTCAAAGACCTTCTTGTGGCGCTGCTCGTTTACCACCTTTACCTGTCACACACACACACAGGTATACAAACGCTTATTGGGATTCATGTTCAAGCCACAATGCCAAATATTTACATTTTTACATGTAGTCATTTAGCAGGCGCTTTTATCCAAAGCCACTTACAGCAAGTACAGGAACATTCCCCCCTTGAGGCAAGTAGGGTGAAGTGCCTTGGCTAAGAACACATCATCGTGTTGGCACGACTGGGGTTCGAACCCAAAACGTTCTGATTACTGGCCCGCCTCCCTCACCTCTCAGCCCCAAAACGTCTTGCTAAATGAGCGTCAGTGGGCTTCTTACCCCGATGCTGAACAAGGCGCTGACAGGCTTGTGGTCGCTTGTCTGCAGCTCCATGTGACTGCGGTAGTGCATCTGCTTTACGTTGCTGCCCCTCCACAGGATCCTGTCACACCAGGCAGGGACACGGCACTTCCCACTGCAGGGGTGGGGTGGGGGGCAGGGGTCAAAGGTCAGGAGGGCATCGGCCTCACAAAGAGTAACTGGAGCTCAACAGACTTCCTGTATTGCTCACTAGGTCTAGAAAGATTCCTGTCTGAGCAAGATATCAGAGAGCGTTGTTACGGTCGTTAGCGCTGAACTACAAGGGGGTCTAGGTTTGTTAAGGGTCACACCCTGGAGGGGTACGTTACCTGGAGTCCCAGCGGTCTGTTTTGGCATCGTACTTATAGGTGGGGATGAAGTTGATCTCCCCCTCCATGAAGTCTGTGAAGGCTCTTCTGGTCTGCCTCTGGATGTTCAGCTGTCAGAACCAGAGGAAACAGCAGCTATTCACACAGACTGACTGACTGACAGACTGACAGACAGACAGACAGACAGACAGACAGACAGACAGACTGACAGACAGACTGACAGACAGACAGACTGACAGACTGACAGACAGACAGACTGACAGACTGACTGACAGACTGACAGACAGACAGACAGACAGACAGACAGACTGACACACAGACTGACAAACAGACTGACACACAGACAGACTGACAGACAGGAGGAACTCCCTTGATTTATCGTCATCATGAAACAACAAGAGGAAGCTTGCGGGGAGTCCTGTGGTGTTAATGAAGTGCAGAAGTGATTGTGAGTGTGTTCCAGTGTATACAGCTTTATATACAGCTGGATGGAGAGCGCTCGGTACACACCTGGTCATACTCCTGCAGTTTCTTCAGCTCTTTCTGAGCTATCAGCTGTTTCACCTCAGCAGCATCGTACACAAACAGACGGTAGTTCAGATCCCCCAACCAGATCACCACACTGGAACACAGAAAGATGAGGGGCGAGAGACAGATAGAGAGAGGGACAGAGATACACAGAGACACAGAGAGAGAGAGAGACAGAGAGAGACACAGAGAGAGAGGCAGAGAGAGACAGAGAGAGAGACAGAGATACAGAGAGACAGAGATACAGAGAGACAGAGATACAGAGAGACAGAGATACAGAGAGACAGAGATACAGAGAGACAGAGATACAGAGAGAGAGAGACACAGAGACAGAGAGAGAGAGGGGAAAAGAGAGAGAGACATTAACTGTGATGGACTGTAGTGCCGTTGTTTTAAAGCTGCAACAGGAGAAAGGCAGGCGGGCAGGCGGGGGGGGGGGGGGGGGGGGAGGGTTTGGGTACTGACTCATGTTTGACGATGCTGAGGGGAGGAGAGTCCTGGACATGGAAGCTCATCCGGGCGCAGATGTCTTTGTAGTCCTGGTTCCGTCGCTCGAAGTCCTCCACGTGAGCGGCGAGGTGGGAGTTGACGAAACAGAAGGTGGTGTTGTGGAACACGAAGCGCACGGCCACGCCCCCTTTATTTCCCTGCCAGGGCAGAGTCATCGCAGGAAGCAGTTGCTATCACTGACGTGTTCAAACACTTTCATGGGGGGGTTTTAGGATGTGCAAACAGGCCAGTGAACGGCCACAATGTTCTGAACGCTGGTCATTTATAGACCTACTCTAGATAAATAGGCGTGGATGTTCAAATACAACACCAATAGAAAACAATGATCTGGTGAGAGAGACACGTCCTCTTTGTGGATGTGGACAGGTTCTCACCATTTTCCCCATGATGCCGGTTCCCACGTGTTCCATGGCCACGTCCTTGATGTGATTCCTGTGCTGCTTGTTGACAAACACCAGCAGCATCATCCCCACTAGTCTGATGGTGGAGACCTGGAAGAAAAACAGACGTCTCTTCAGAAGAAGCCTCTCAGCTGAACGCTGAGCTTTGTGAGTGGGTGAAGCGCATCACTATTCTCCTTTAAGCCTGCTGGGGTCTGTGCAGAAACACAAAAGGTTCCTGCTACGGTATTTAACCATCATTTAGTCATAAAAAGGCTTTCAGCAGTACCCTCACAGCTGTTTGGGGACTTTGAGCTTTGAGATCTGAGTTGTGATCGCTGCAGGTATTGTGAGAGGCCCGTGCTTGGATGGGCTAGACTCCCTCTCACCTTCTTGTACTTGGCTTTGGGATGCAGGCTTTTCTGCACTGCCTCCACCCACAGCTGCTCCTTAGAAGAGTCCAGGTAGAAGAAGGCCTCAGTGCTCAGGTCCAGCTCCTGAAAACTACAGGGGAAAAGACCATCCAATACTCAGCACCTATCTTGCCCATACAGCCCGAAAAATGTCACATGTAAATGTCAAGAGTCAACAGCATGGCATCAGCATGACGTTTCTTTTGACATGGAGGAGATGAAAGAGCGCACTGACCCCAGAGCGTAGACATCCGGGGGGTCGGGGTCACAACACAGCCAGTGTTCCAGACTGCAGTCTGGGGACTGGCCGTTAACGTTCCACGTTCCAGTGAAGAACCTGAACCATACACATCATAGGAACCCAAGTTCAGCCCACAGAGAAGAGCCTGAATACGCTGGCTACTGGAGAAACAACAGCTGACGATCCTGCTATGTGGAACCTTATAATGAACTGTAGACTGTACTGGGGGGGGTCATGGGGGCAGTCATGTGGCTCAGTGGTTAAGGCGTTGGGCTTGTGATTGGAAGGTTGCAAGTTTGATTTCCAGCTGTAGCTACAGGACATTGTGTCCTTGGGCAAGACACTTCACCCTACTACCGATGGGGGGAATGTCCCTGTACTTGCTGTAATTCACTCTGAATAAAAGCATCTGCTAAAAGACTAAATGTAATACCAGAGTAGACACGTAACATTGAACACATAATCCCACAGTGGCGCCCCCCCTGGAAGCTCACCTGAACTCCTGGATGTCGACGTATTCCTTCTCCTTCTTCCCCAGCCGGTGTTTGATGAGGTACTCCCTCTGGCCGGCCTGGCTGGACAGCATGGCCTGCCTCATAGTGTTGGTACTGGGGCTGTCACTCCACGACAGAGACCTTTCAATACGCTCAACCGGCCTCATTCTGGACAAGCACAGACATCCGCTGTCATTAATTTATACATTTGAGTTGACTAAATGAATGAATGAATGTGAGGGGTTATATGATGTTCTACAGCAAGGGTGTCAAACTCCAGTCCTCAAGGGCTGCTGTCCTGAAGGTTTTAGATGTTTCTCTGCTCTAGCACACCTTATTCTAATGAAGGTTCATTATCAAGCTCTGTGGAGGTGTGCTGGAGCAGGGAAACATCTAAAACTGTCAGGACAGCGGCCTGGAGTTTGACACCTGTATTCTACAGAGAGCACAGGCATCCTGTATGGTTGTGACACCGTAGCATCACCACAGCAAAGCCACACTGCTGCTGCTGCCACTTACTCTGGTCTGCTGGGTGTGATGAGGGAGCTGTCTTTGACCTGTGCTGTCAGGGTCCTGTCTCTAGGGAGGGGGACGGGGGGAGGAGGGTTGGGAGGGTTGATGGAAGCCTTGCGTGGAGGGAGAGGGGGAACGGGCGGAGGTTCCCTGGGAGCGACGATGCGATTCTGCTGGTTCTTCTTCTCCTCCACTTTGAGGGAGTTCTTGAAGTTGTTCTCAAAGCCAAAGTCTGTGGCCAAGGAGAGAGCTGGGCCTTGTCTGTCTGCTGAGAGACAGAGACAGAGAGAGAGAGAGAGAGAGAGAGAGAGAGAGAGAGAGAGAGAGAAAGAAAGACAGAGAGAGAAAGAGAGAGAGAGAGAGAGAGAGAGAGAGAGAGAGAGAGAGAGAGAGAGAGAGAGAGAGAGAGAGAGAGAAAGAGAAGAAGCGGGAAAAAAGGGGAACCTATCAATCATTTACCTGTTGTAAAAGTATTTCACAGAGCCGATGAATAGAGAACAGTAGAAACAGCTCCATACCTGTGCTTGCATGGTTGACGGCGGTGCTGTTGTTCAGCGTGTTCGGAGGTTTAGGGGGGTAGGCTCCAGAGACAACAGGATTGGCAGCCTTGTGGAGCCCTCTTTGAGGAGGGATGGGGGCAGAGGGCTTACTGGGAACTGGCACAACAGGCTCCATTGCTCTGGATAACGAGATTTTGGTCTCCGCTGAAACGACAGCAACAAATCTGTCAATGGAAATTCAATCAACAGCAGAGAATTCTGAGACATTGCGCTTCCTCTGCATTAACCTGATATTGATCTTAAAGTACTTGGAACGGTCGGGTGTGCAGCAGGGCAATGTTGTACGAAGCACTTCGGCGTACAGATAATGCTACACACGCTTTCAGATAGGCCACACCCTTTTCCTGTCAACTGAACATCCTGATCCTTTTGAGTGATCTTTCACAAGGTAAACACAAGCACACAAGACTGGGCAACACCCACAAGAGCAGGGAGGAGGAGCAGAGAGAGCAAAGACAGAAGAAGAGATGGCAACTAAGAGAATGATGTGATAGATTTCAAGCACTGAGTTCATGGCTACTGTTTGCTTAATCTTTTAAAAGAAGTGTTAGAACTGGACTGGCATGTTCTAATATCTGACTCTTACTACAGAACTACGATAATACAATTCTTATCCTTTGAGGATTACGAGGTTCTACAGAAAACCCACTGAACGCTGTGATGAGCCAACCTTACAACCACAAACAATTAGAAATCCCCTTCCTGTTTCGGAGCATTCTTGACACCATCTACGATGACTCATCAAGCCCCACAGCTATTCACAATAGACACCAACCCACAGGATGCAACAATCTGTGCAGCAGTCATAGCATAACACCAGAGGTCTGGGCATGCATACTCTGGCTGCATTCCTGTGGCTGTCACCTTCCCACTGGAGCACATGACCTCAGCACCAGGCTGGCTGGGAAAACCTCCCCCAGACAAGGTGCATGGGAGAGAGCAGACATGGGGAATCAGTAAGCAGAGGAAGGCAGCCTGGGTGAATAAATGTTAGATGAGTGGGTGAATAATGAATGGTGGCGGGCCGGTCGGCCGGCAGGCAGGCGGGCGGGGGGGGAGGTGTGTGTGTGTGTGTGTGGGGGGGGGGGGGGGGGGGGCGGGGGAGGCCTCGCTGGGCTGTTTGACCCTTGTCACATGGGACAGGAAGGACTGGGAACCTCACCGTGCTGTTTGGCTCTTGTCACATGGGACAGGAAGGACTGGCTGCGCTCATCATCCAACAGCTCAAGCAGCAGCTCTGGGGATCGCTCTCCCTGCACTCGTATCCGCATACAAGCTGAGAGAGAACACAGCCCAGATAAAGAACACACACAGGCATGCAAACACACACACACAGGCGTGCAAACACACACACAGACAGACACACCCCTTATGAGTCTCCTTGTCTTCCACCATGCACGCTCGAGAATGTCTCTACGATGCAAAAGCAACAGTAATTCAACAACAGTGAATCAAGTCCACATGCTTTCGGTTGCCCTTGGCAACTTGTGACCAACTTTTGCTACAAAAAAAAAGGCAGTAGACAAGTGCATGGCCCAAAGCAAGCTCCAGAAATGTAGCCAAATTGGATAAGAACTCAAGAGTAATTTTCATGTTTTATTCCCCTGTTGCCATAATACAAGAAACCTAATCTCCACATACAAGGTGGAAAAGTGACATTTTATCTAGTTAATAGTTCAAATAACCCACTTTTAGCAGATTTTCATATATCTGAAAGAATATAAAAGACAACTTACTATCAACGGGTATGTCAATGAGTAGAGCTTCTTCTGCTTCTGAAAAACAGTTCAAACAGAAAACGAAACAGTCACCTTGATGTTCAAAGGTCTTATACTGTGGGAGGGGTCAGTATCCTGAGCTAAAGTTCTGATTGGCTCCCGCTGTTTGCAGTTCACATTCAAATTCTATCTGCAAAAAATTAAAATCATATCAGAAAGGTTTAGCTTCTTCCCTGGCCAGGCAGTGACCTTGATTAAACACTGCTGCTATGGCTGAAGGAGAAGGAATGTCAAGAGAATGTCCTCAGGCTCCAGGGTAGGGCTCTGGACTGGACCAGAGACGTATGTGTCTGCTGTGACTGGAATCACAACTACGCTGAGGCCAACAGGCCATTGTATACTGTCTGGAGAGTAGTAGTCTGTTCTGCTATTTCTCTCCCCTGACAATTAATTACCATAGATAATATCAGAGGGTTATAAAGCGTGGGAACTTACCTCTTACTATTTGGAACTGACTGTTGATGGGTATCGATAGCTGAGGCACAGGGCTGGCGACTACAGCATCTGGGTTAGCCAACACGCCCAAGCTGAGGGAAAGATGTAATGTGGAAGAGTTTATTCAGATCCAGATAAGATGAGATACAACTTCAAAGTAGTAAATGTTTTTTGTTGTTGTTGTATTAGTCATGCTTTAATAATAATAAATGTTTTCATGCAAACATTGAAACATAGAAATGTATTAAATGAGAACATGTTGAATATGGGTTAACATGCAGGGTGACAGACAGTGCAGCCAAACATTACTGCAGACTTATGAAACATTCAAATGCCTGAGCTTAGGGCTTAATTCAAACAGGAAATAAAGCTGTGATGTGGGTTAATGTGGGTCATATTTCACTTGCTACCAGTGACAGATGAGCAGGCTGTACTTCAGGTTCTGAACATCATGGTCTATCATTTCTTTCAGCTAGACAGGAAATCTAAGCCTTACACTTCAGTAGAGGGAAATGATTCCAGCCTGCTTGACTGAAGGTGTCAGGACCTACTGGTCCATAAAGATGGTCAGTTTAACATAGCTGGTACATCTAGTCTGACCACTCACCAACCTGACCACGCATCTTTAAGACATTCATTAAGTATTAACACTGAAGCATTCATTATTAACAATATTAACATTCATCAAATACGTTCCACTAAAATAATATGTTATATTCCAAGACTGAGACAAGACAACCATAACCAAGACAGGCCAACTGAGGGAGACAATCTATAAACTCTTAGACCTGTCATAATCTTTCCTCAGTCATTAAATTAACACTTCTAATCAGGGCCAGGTATACACTAGCAGAGCTTGGTGTGTGTGTGTGTGTGTCTGTCTGTCTGTGTGTGTCTGTCTGTGTGTGTCTGTCTGTCTGTGTGTGTCTGTCTGTCTGTGTGTGTGTGTCTGTCTGTCTGTGTGTGTCTGTCTGTCTGTCTGTGTGTCTGTCTGTGTGTCTGTCTGTCTGTCTGTCTGTCTGTCTGTCTGTCTGTCTGTGTCTGTCTGTGTGTGTCCGTCTGTCTGTGTGTGTCTGTCTGTCTGTCTGTGTGTGTCTGTCTGTCTGTCTGTCTGTGTGTGTCTGTCTGTGTGTCTGTGTGTCTGTCTGTCTGTCTGTCTGTGTCTGTCTGTGTGTGTCTGTCTGTCTGTCTGTGTCTGTCTGTGTGTGTCTGTCTGTCTGTGTGTGTCTGTCTGTCTGTCTGTCTGTCTGTGTGTGTGTGTCTGTCTGTCTGTCTGTCTGTGTGTGTCTGTCTGTCTGTGTGTGTCTGTCTGTCTGTGTGTGTCTAGGTTTATAAAGGTTAGCCGGTAGTTGGCCAAATGTTCATGTGAGTCTTGTTAAAGTCTAGGACATGGTGCTGGAATGTGAAGATAATGGGCAGCATGCTGCCTGCCACTGAGACTCCTCACTATCTCCCTGGCATAAGTGGATCTCTAACACACACACACACACGTGTGCACACACTCACACAATCACAAACAAACAAATAAGCGGGCCCCATGTGCTGGATCTGCTGACATGGCTGAAGGGGGTGATGTGTCAGGTTGGACAGAATGATGATAGAGGATGATGTTCTGTTTCCAGTTCTCCTCCACACTCTCTTAGTCCCCCCCCCTCCACCATCCTGTGACACAGCACTACCTGCACTGCACTACATCACTGTTTTAAATGAATCCAAGCATTTCTATCACTATGAACCACTGTTACACCATAACATTGGATCTGATCATAAATAACCCAAAACCCACCGATGTCAATACACAAAGTGCCCAAATAATTCTGATTAGAAATGCTGCATCTTAGTTCAACTGCATGATGCAGAACTATGGCTTTAACCTAGGAAGCTAACAGCACAAGGGAACCAACTGCAGACATTTATAGCAGAAACAGAACTGAATAAGAACCTCTACAGAAATAGAGCAGCAAAGAGAGCCCTGTAGAATAGGAAGACATTTTGCAATTAAAGATGTCACACTGCAAAGCGGTCGCAATGAACCTTTTTAGGCCAGAGAAACTCACCACCACCAAACTGAGGAAGCACAGATCTAACCAAGTCATAAGGAAGAACAATAAGGACGGTTCCGTCACTAGATCCCCTCCTGATACTTACATAAAGTGTCCAGAGGAGCTCTCTATCAGAGACAGCAGCCGGGCCTCCTTGTGCCCCGGGCGCAGCTCATGTCCTCTGACCGTGTGAGCAGCTCGGTTAAGGAAGGATCATTATCATCACATTATATCAAAAGACTAATAATGCAAGTTTGACACATGAAAACTGCCCTTAGTAATGCCCAGATCTACTGATGATCACCCTATGACAATGTTGAAAACATGAAAACACACCATGCCATGAGTATTAGTTTGTATTAGAAGTGGGGAAGATGTTTGTATGTAGGTTTTTATACAAACTCTCAAGTTGTAGCTGTTAATAGGAGGCTTGTTACAATGTATCGAGAGCAAAACACTATTAGTGATCTAGATATGCGTTAATGTACATTAACTAAGATAGCACAAAGATCACGGTAAACAGCCTTGATTGTATTCATAGACATTGCAGGGAAAACATAGTTTGTTTGTAGCTGTTATGCTACGCAGTATTCGTGTAAATATTATAATTTAAAATAGTTCAACAAGCTGGTCTAACATTCCGCCTCCGACTGTCTCTGGACCAGAAAACCACTTTCCATAAAAACAACACCGGCATGCGTTAAACAAAAAAAGGATATTGCCAAGCATTTTTCGTCACTAATTCTGAATCCCAAAGACGAATCCATTCTCTTAAGTGTGAATTAGATGTAGTTTATAAGTAAACAATGTCCACACGTTTTCCAGGGGAGAGTTAAATCCCCACCCATGTACCCGGCCTTCCGGAAGGACTGATCAGCTCAGCTGGAAACATGGTAAACTAGCTGCACTACACTTCATATGCAGCTACCTAGACACTTAGCACAAGCAGAAGGACCTTAAATGTCGTCTTCTCTCCTGTTCTCCGTGGTGTCTTTACATCCAGGTAGTGTGTTAATCCTCCAGCGGTCTGATGAGCTGCGGGCAGAGACAGTGAACAGTCCGGGCTGGGTGGGGGTCCCTGAGGGGGGGTCCCTGCGGCTGGACCAGCTCAGCGACGCTGCCGGTACTCAAGAGAGCCGAGCTGCGCTTCATTTGCGCAAAAAAACAAACACGTCAGGATTGCGCAGAGGCCCTTTTTTCCATTCATTTTACGCTACAATAAAAGTATGTGTGGTATTTCTAGGTTACCCAGTTGAAGCGGTGGGTGAAGTATCACACCTACTAGAACACCAAGAATAGAAAACTGTCAATGATTATGTCAGATGTTTAAACAAATGAGTCTATGAATGGATATTGTGTGCACAGTGCTGGGAAAACACGATTAAACTTTAATGTTCATAAAGGAATTTAATGGTTATCATTTTTTTTCATGCTCAGGCAAAAAATAACAAATGGAAACTATTAATTCTAAATGTTTTGTCATCGCATTTTCAACGGACTCCTTCTCCAAAATTGACAGGACAGCGTCATCTACTGGACCAGTTGAATACTTTGTCAAAATTAATGGAAAGATGATGTGCACTTCTACTAGTGCAAAACTGTATACTTCTGCTGCACACTAGAATAATATATATTTTTTTTTTAAATCAAAACCCTGCACATTATAGACTTTAATGAACGTTTAATTTGAACCGTTTATTCACCATAATCCACCACTGATTCACCAACAGTACTGTGTATTCTCAGGTACTGCAGACATGGATCTTGTGGATGGCATAAGGGCTGGAGTCACAGCGTGGCCAGATGTCTCCGTTAGGCTGATCCTTCTCTCTCTCTCCCACTCGCTCCACCATCTCCACCATCATGGACGGCCTGATCAGATCCGCCGTGCGGTAAGACTGCGTGAGGCGACGGAAGGAGGAAGCGTCTGAGGAGGCGTCGTCGTCGTAAAGGTCCTCCATGAGCTGGCGGCGCTGTCTGCGGCTGGCCTTCAGCTCGTCTCCCAGCTCTGACACCAGATCCTTGACATCCCTCACCACCGTGGAGCGCAGGCCAAACACACACAGCAGGAAGACCAGGCCAGCACAGATCCCAGAGACAAAGTACAGAGCAACCTTCTCCGGAACACCTTGGAGGGAGGAGGAGCAGTGGTGTGAAATTAAATATTCAATAATATTCATTTACCAGATGCTTTTATCCAAAGTGACTTATAGACAGTACAGGGACAATCCCTCAGAAGCAAGTAGGGTGAAGTGCCTTGCCCAAGGACACAACATCACATAGCCACAGCCGGGAATCAAACTCATAACCTTCTGATCATAAGGCCAACACCTTAACCACTGAGCCACCTGACTCCCAGGTAAATTAGTACATATATTCTCATAGAGGAAGGCGTGATGTACACTGACAGGGGAGTGAGAACAGCATCCTCTGCTGTTGGAAGGATACAGAAAAGATCCTTGTGAAAGCTGAGACACACTTAAAGTACAACTCATTCATCAGAAGAGGTTGGTAGTTTAGCTCGCATGCACAGCAAACACATACCCAGTATTCGGTCAAAGATTTCCAGAGAGTTGGTTAAAAGTACATTTTGAGGGTGGGAGATGCCAGGGCCGGTGTACCATCCCCCTGTAGGTGAAAGAGGAGGGGGCTGGGCTCAGTGGCCGGAGCCCGTACACCAAGTCCGGAGGCGTTCTCCCTCCTGAATACTGGTCTTCTTTTACACATCTTTAGCGAACAATAGAGAGTGTTTGAGACTTACCATGCGTGTAGTCTGATATCATGAAAGGGTCCGTCGGCCCACGGCCCACATCCTCCAAGAGATACCGAGGAACTGGAAAGACAAAGGACCGAGCTGTCTAAGGCTGGAAAGGATCCTGGAACCCTCACACTCTAGTCTACCTAGCCTGCTGGTAAGGCACGATTACAGAAGTGTCTCCCCCATGCAGCTTCTGTCACTCACCACAAGTGAAAGACACTCGCAGGTGTTTCCTGGTCCCAGGGAAGCAGGGGTCCCCAAAGGTGAGTGTGTCTGCCAGTAAGGAGCAGTTAGCCCGCCCATGACACCTGCGGGACACTTTCCTCAAGGCCGAGGGGGACAGACACTCTGAGAGACAGATGTACAGAAGCACATCAGACATGCTGACATACTGGTTTATTCACAGTTTTTATTTGTCATGAGTGTGATTCAGATGTGACCACTAGGTGGCACTGTAGCTCTGTTTCGAACCCATGTCTGTTTGTGCAGGAGCGGTCTGGGGGCAGTTAGGACTCCCGTGAAGCAGGTGTCCAAACGTGGCTGAGTAGATGGCGAGGACGGTGTCATTCTTACACACCAGCCTCAGTCTCTCATTCTCACATACCAGCCTATTACGGTGATGCTCTGAGGAGAAGAAGTATACTTTTGAGAATTTTCCCACAATGATAAAGAAATACACGAATTTCAGAGTACATAATAGATAAAGCCTGACCTGGGCGACACTTGTAGGACACTAAGAGGTACTTGCTGGTGAGTGGACACGGGTCCTGACCAAACACTGCATTAATGACCAGGATCTGACATCGCCTTCTGCCCTGACATTCTGACTCAACTTTCTAGAAGACAAAACAGCCACACCTGGTTAACTAAACATGTAGAGTTAGCTGCAAAGCCCTCAATTGTTTCACTAAGTACGAAAGTCAACTTTGGCAAATCATTGTGACACCTATTTCACTTATTCGTATTAAAAGTGATGTCTAGTTGAGAACACACAGTGTACATTGCTCACATGTTTAAAGGTCTTTCAGCAGGATTCAGAAGTGTTTACCTCAGTAGCGACGGACGATGTGCAAACAGTGTTGTCCTCTGTCACATTTGTGTTCCTCGGAGGACATAAGTTCTTGCTCGGAACCCGTCTTCCATAGAACGCAGAGAGAACAGCCACAGAGGTTCTGGAGGGACACTTGATGGTGAGAGTGTCTCCGTCACAGGCATGGGCAGTGTGGTTTCTCAGGATGGAGTGGAGATAAACTGAAAGAGGATATGAGATACCAGTCAACCACAGACTGCAACTGTGCAATACATGTTACTAAATGTGATATTAGTCAATACATTTTACTTTCACTTTTTGTTAAAACGTCTATTGACAATGGGGAGTAGTAGAGATTATTTGTAGTTCCTTGGTTTGGAATTAAAACAAATCTGAGAAATTGGCCCAGTCTTAACTCAACTCTAATAAAATTTGTTCCAATTGAATATTAAATGAATCCTACATCATTCTCTGACCTTTTCCCAAAGGTGACACACCCTTATATGAGAGGGTGGTGTCTCAGGAACATGGGTGTAGTTCTCTAATGGGCAGTATTGGACTCTGAGTCATGTACAGAGACGTCACCTTACTGGATATTGTTTCTACCCTCCCATTTTGCTGGCTGCCCCTGGCTCTCTTCCCCTGCCTCCCCTGGCCCTCTTCCCCTGCCTCCCCTGGCCCTCTTCCCCTGCCTCCCCTGGCCCTCTTCCCCTGCCTCCCCTGGCCCTCTTCCCCTGTCTCCCCTGGCCCTCTTCCCCTGCCTCCCCTGGCTCTTTTCCTCTGCCCCCCTACCCCCCTGGCCCTCAGCCCCAGCCCTCTTCGCCTGGCCTCCTGCCTCCTGGCCCTCTGCCCCTGTGTGGATCTTCCTGGCTGGGTCTGCTGTGTTTTTTTTTCCAGTGGAAGCCCCAGAGAGCTCCCAGAAGGCCGTACCAGGCACTCATTGACAATGAACTATTCTAGAGCTCTCTCACAGCCGCCGGCACATGCAGATCCAGGGTCAGATGGACAGATTCAAGGACAAAAGCAAACCAAGACAAAGGCAGACTGATGTCAGAGCTTCAACCATCTACATGGACTGGCTATCTGTCCTGTCAACACTAATTATCATAATGTGCTGTTGTGTGTTTTATTCTGCTTTATCTTGTCTTGCTGGGCATTTGAATAAACAGCACCTATGTTAGAGGTTAACAACCAAAGAACCTCCACTAGCTTGATTGATATTTTCATTTGAAAAAAAAAATATATTAATAACAAGGAGGATGTCAGCAGTCTGTGTATCTGTGTCCTCTCAGCATGGTCTGTAGCAGCACAGGATGTGTGAGATCAATCATGGGATGAATGTCTTCTCTAAGCCAGCTGAACCGGTGCAGTGTAAGACAGAGATTTCCTACTTTTCTCAAACACAACAATAACAAACGCCAAAACACACTCACCGGAAAAGTCAGGAGCAGATCTTGCGCTGTGTGTGTTCAGAGCCAGGAGGAGGTAAAGAAGCCAGCTGGACCTGCACACACTCCATGGAACCATCATGGTGAACATCCTACATTCCGCAGCAGTGGGACTTGCCACTGTGAGTTGCTTTCCAGTGTACTGACTGTGAGCCAAGGGTCAATGATGTCTTTGTTTTGACCTGAGAACAGCCCTGCGTTTCACTGTCAAAGAAACAGATGAATGCATTCAAGTGTTTTTACTGTAGATGTGTACTTCCTTCCTTGAGGGTTTGAATTAATTGATGTTTTTCATTAATTTGTTATTAAAGTGAGTGTGATGACTATTATCAATTAACAACAATTAACGTGGTAACAATTATCAATCTTTGCCTGTGTTGTGACAGAATTGAGAGTGACTTGGTCAACAGTGAGTCTTGTTAATGAAAAAAATAGATTTGATTTTCCAAGGGGTGACTTCCAGCTGCTGTTTGTCTAGTGGCTCTTTAGGACATCTATCTCCCAAAGATAAGGTTTTCCTTTTTCCTCTCCGGAGGGGAAAGACAGCGGTCAGTGACAAGTAACACATTTCCCCCTAACACTTCAGAATTCCTTGAAATCATCCTCCCTCTCTTCATAATAGATCCAGGTTTTTTTCTCAGCTAGTTGCATCTTTGTTGCTTAGAACACAACATGACATCGTCATAACAACCAAATAGAGAAAGCCATTGACCTCACAGGCTACGTAAGCTAACTGATCGTAAAGGTGGAAGTGCTGATGACTCAATGGAAACAGTGGCAAGTGTATTTATGTTGTTATGTTATTGTCATTAATGTATATTACCCTGCAACTCTGTGTGCTATACTTTACCCTGCTGCTGTTGTGAACTGCAATTTCCACCCCCTGGAGGACAAATAAAGGTTCATCTAATCTAATCTTACTCTACTGTAAAGGTTCTGAAGCCTGTTCAGAACAGTGAGGAACTCCTTCACCGAGCTTCCTGGATGGAGTTCTCCCTGTTGAGGGGCCACAGTGTACGTTCCACACATATCTTCATGGGCGGTGGAGAGGGGAGTGTTAGAGGGATGATGTGTGTGATATAATTGAAAAACCGAAGCCACTGCACTCCCTGCCTTGAGTCAGCTTCCATGAGGAGGTGACTGGAGCCTCCAGCAAACTGCTTGTGCTCTGTTTCCTGTGCTGGAGCTGGTATTATTAATTTACTTTCCAACATTTGTTGTAAATTAAACGAATAATACATTACATTTAAATTTTGCAGACACACTTAGCCAGAGCAACTTAAAGCACATACAGAAACATTCCCCCTGAGACAAGTAGGGTGAAGTGCCTTGCCGGGAATCAAACCGACAACCTTCTGACCACTAGTCCGACACCCTAACCACTCAGCCACCTGACTCCACTGTGTTCTTTTTATCTTCCCTCCATCTTGTGGAAATTCCCATCAGCCCCTTGAGCAGATGAAGGAGAGCAGGACACTGAACAGACGCCATGTCTCCTTGATTTCCACTGCTCTCCTTAGACACAGGCAGCATTCAGCGCCAACAACAAAATCACTATGATTATATTAAGGCATATATATTGTTCATGACATACGTATCTACAACATCACAGTTGTCATTAACAGTAAAAGACAACCAGGCAACCTGCTGGATTTCAAAAATGAATAATATAGAAACATTCCAGGCTCCCCAATCCTTCTACCCTCTCAAATGACCAGAGATTGTAACTGAAAGAAAGATTAGCTTTCCTTCCATTCTCAAGTTTCTCCCCTCCGGAAGCGATGAGACTTTATCTACTCCATGACTCACCAATCAGTCATTCTGTAAGGGAGAAGCCACGTGATTTAGGATAATTCACGTAGTCCTGTATTGTGCGGTTAAATTCAGATTATATTTCATTTTTTTCACAGAGAGTAACTGATATTATTTAAATTTTTTAAGTTGTCACACACAAAAAGTATGTCAACTGTAATAATAAATGCAGTGGTGTAGTTATGTACATTTAAATGTATATAATGCTTACAGTTCAAATAATTAGCTGACATTGTTATTTGGCTTTCACTATTTGTTGACATCACATTAAACATAAACAAACTTCTCACTTCATTAATCACACAGGGAAGGAACTGGGAGCTAAAAACTTGTATTTTGGCACCAGCTAATTAGATGAGGTGTTACTGGTTCACAGTATAAGCTTTGTATGGGGAGAAAAAGAAAAACTTTCTTTAACGTGAACTTTAAAAACAATCACTGTACTCAACTGTTAAGAGTGCACAAACTGAGTTGAGGAAATATCTGAATACACTCTCAATCACATGATGTCACATGGTCTGTTATAATAAAATGTATTCAGATTCAGATTACTTTCTTTATCCCGGGGGAAACTCCTTTGCAGCAATGGCACACAGTCTTGCAAAAGCATACAAGGGTAAGGGTGTGAGGTAAAGATTAGAAAAGTGTACACAGGGATAGAGGGGTGGGGGCAAAAAAAGAATAAAAATGATAGATGAATCCACACAAGGTTGGGGGGGGGGGGGCAGCTCCAGCTCCACCCCCACAATGTCACTGGCCTTACTGTTATTGAGTGACTTGTAATGAGGTCTATTTTCAGCTCTCCTAGTAGACCGGTGCTTTTATGCACCGGAACTCCGCCCATCCTCTGGGACCTCCCTCTCCCTCACTAACTTGTGTTGAAAGTGTGTTTAGAGCAATAGCTTCAAGGATCCCCAAATACAACAGCCTTCTTCTAGGTCTCAGCCCACACCTCCTTCTCATAGCCCCATATAAGTGCACACGCTCTAGAGCCCAGATCAGTTCGAAGACCTTCCCTCAGCTTCACACCCAGTGGATTTGGAATCTGCTGAGCTTCCTTCAGGACAGTTGTGGGCACCAATTCTCCAGACGTTAGCGCTGTGCAAAACATGGCTCTACAACAGGATTCTGATATTGGGCCAAGCATTGAGCTCTTCATCAAGGTAATGCTGGTGATTCTTTATATCTTCAATAACATCTATGTACTCTATTGTTTACTGTGTTCATGTTAATGCTTTGAGACAGACTGGGACAGGACACATAGACAAAAGAAGCAGCCTGTTTGTCTAAATACATACAACAGCATCCCTAGATTGATAGTCTGGGCTAATGAGCCAAACAACAATGGAATTATTTTAATCAGTAGTTCTCAGCTGGTCCGACCTCACAACCCACATATGTCATTGGTCAACTCTCGTCCTATGGGGGGGGGGGCATGGGACTTGAGAATATTAAAAACTTTGGACAAATATCTCAATAATGGGCACAAAGCGTCTGATGGAAACTGTACACTCATGTGTGTCATGTGGCTCAAGCACAGCCTTGAGGGTGTGTGTGTGTGTGTGTGTGTGTGTGTGTGTGTGTGTGTGTGTGTGTGTGTGTGTGTGTGTGTATGTGTGTGTGTGTGTGTGTGTGTGTGTGTGTGTCTGAGAGGGAAACTCAAAGTCATCTTTATCAGTAAATGTCGAAGGCAAGTCCTCCTTATCATTCCACAGTCAGAAGGAACATGAAGACCTTTAGGACGCCCTGGCCCCCTGCCTGGACCAGACACACCCACACATTTACGCAAACACATGCTCAAATAAACACACATGTCCTCAAAAACACACACTTACTCACACACGTCCTCAAACACATCATGGTCTGAAATATAAACATACTCATACATTTGCTCAAACATACATTCACTGATTTACTACGTATTATTTCCATCATGACATGAGATACAATCAGTCTTTACTACTGACCAATGTAAAAAGTCAATTCTGCCCAAAACAGGAGGTTTCAGTTGCAATAAAACACCTCAGCTGTGTTCTGAGAGTTTCCTGAAGGGATCGAAAGTTCATGGTCATCTTCCTCTCCACATAATGCAGCCTTTTCCTTTTCCTTTCAGGAGGAAAGGTCTTTAAAAGCCAAGCCCCTCCTACAACTTCTACAAGTGTTTGTGTTTTTCATGTGGTGTTTTGACCAAGAATAATGATGATTATGAAAAGTTCTGTTCAAAATAAGACTGATTGATATAGGCAAAGCCAGCAGGAGTCCGTAGGAACATTTTGTGTTTGTTTAGAGATCCATGCCCTTCAGCTGTCTTCATCCAATGATTAACTTCATCACATTACATCACCGAAACAGTGAGACATCTATGTTTTGTCTTCAGGCTGGCCATGATGGTGAGAATGTGGGAAACTGTCCGTTCTGCCAAAGGCTCTTCATGGTCCTGTGGCTGAAAGGTGTCAAGTTCACAGTGACCACGGTCGACATGAGAAAGTAAGCTCTTACCACCACAATTATCACACCTCAATTATCACACCTCCTGAGTGCATGTTTGAAGGGTGCCTACACACATTTCCATTTAGCATTCAGGGAGACTGAGGATGTATTGTGAATCCATTTATGAGAACCAAGCCCAGTTCAACTTGTAATGGGTTAGTCTTCAATGGGTGTGATAGAGGGAAGCAGGGAGGAGCTCTCAATTCAGTTCAGTATAGAACAAAGTGCCCTGTGTTGTTTTTAAGCAAACACCGACTTTAATCTACCTTTTCTTTTCTTTTGTCACTTTCTGAAGACCATTACTGGTGAGCAAATAGGACCAGGACTTTTTGAAAGAATGCTGACAATTGAATGATTCAAGATAATACTCAAGCATGCTACTACCTTTAAGGAACATTGAGCCACTCCTAGAATGTTAGATTGTTTTATGAACTGAATCACTTCGTCCACATTTTTCCAGTCGTTAATCAAATCTTCCCACTTGGATTCTTGACAGTAAGATAAGCTAAGTGTTCATTGAGATTGTGGCAGTGAGCAATTGTAAACAGTCCATGACCATAGCAACTCCCAGCTGAACCACCCCACCTCTCTGCCTCTACCCTGTCTACTGTAGGAAACCAGCAGAGCTGAAGGAACTGGCTCCTGGCACAAACCCTCCTTTCCTCTTGTACAACGGAACCCTAAAAACTGACTTCATAAAGATTGAGGAGTTTCTGGAACAAACATTAGCCCCTCCCAGGTACTGGCAATGTGTATATTACCAGAGGAAATGAAATACACATATACTGTGCATACATTTTACATTATCTATCATTCATTTAGTACTTTAAAATGTAAATAGTCGGTCAAACAAACTCATTGTCAGACCCCCTGCTCCAGGTATCCCCACCTCAGCCCTCTCAACAAAGAGTCATTTGACGTTGGAGCTGACATTTTTGCCAAGTTCTCTGCTTTTATCAAGAATCGCCCAAACAATGCTTGTAAGTATAGATTACAGTGGAGACCCCTGAAAAGTGTGCTACTTGTTTTAGTGTAGTATAGAACAAATAATCTACACTTTATATAACCCTAACACTATATCAATTATTTTACAGTTATTTCTTAAATATTTCCTCAAAAAGTTCCTATCCTTACATGACCCTTGACCTATACAGATCACGAGGCAGCCCTACTTCGGGAGTTTAAGCGTCTGGACATGTACCTGAACTCCCCCGTCCCTCAAGAGATTCATGTCAACTCCAGGGAAAACATCACCTTCTCCAGGAGGAAGTTCCTGGATGGGAACCACCTCACCTTAGCGGACTGCAACCTGCTGCCCAAACTGCATGTCATCAAGGTGAGACAGGAAGGAAGGACGTCACATGACCTGGAACCTCCAATGAACTTGGCATCTAGCACTTCAATCATTTAAATAAAAACTGTACGATGACATGGCTTGCAACAATATTTGAATAATAACAATATTTGATAATTACGAAAAATTATATTATCTATAGAAAATATTTAAAAGCATGTACAATAATGCTATCAGTCAAATACACCAATAACTTGTTATAACTTATTTTTATTTTTCTCTTTTTCACTCGTAATATTTTGTTATAACGTTAAACAACACAACACATTATCAATATTCCATCTGTAAATATTACAATCCCCTAATGATGTTGTGGTATGATGTTTTTGCACTTTCCTAGGTTGCTGCCAAAAAGTACTGTGACTTTGACATCCCAGCCCAGTTCAGCGGTGTGTGGAGGTATCTTCAGAACGCCTACGAGAGGGAGGAGTTCAAGCAGACGTGCCCCGCCAACATTGAGATTGAGAAGGCCTACCTGAGCGTAGCTAAGGCCAGGAAATGAGACCCTCTTTCATTGGTCATTCTTTGCTACCATACCATGCAATGAACACCTGCACAGGAAGTAATAACACAAGCAATGACTTTGACATCCACTGACCATCTAGCCAGTGATAGCAAAGCCCCCTATTTCTTAAATGTATTGTGGCCATTACAAAGGGAATGATTACAACAAACTAACATATGTTGTCTGCTGTAGGAAGTCTATGTGTAATTTCCAGTATAGACTATTTATTTGAAGGCATTCTGAAGGCAGAATTATGTTGTGTGCCACATTGATTTTGCCAAGTGTGCAATTGGCATTTAGAGCAGGTTGTTCTGTCGATAGTGTAAATATTTCTATTTTTACTATACAGTAATTATATAGATGTGTGAAAAAGTAGAGTGGTGGAAAGCCAGTTAGACTGTTCAAACACAGAATGCTGACCACAAGATACATTCTGACCCATACAAATCCAGTTCTTAATCCAGGACACAAACATTTCAGATGGTTTTCAAAGATAATGTTTGCAATAAAATACATCTTTTTATTCTGACTGGGTGTGTGTATTTCTGTCCATGTGTGTCATTTGAAATAGTGTTATGCTGCTCCCTTGTGGAGAATATGGTAAATAAGGCTCAAATCCACTGGTATTTGTTGTATACCCAGAATGTCATTAATGTTTGTAGCTATCTATTGTTTTACTTTCAGAACAATTGTTTAGTTTTTAACCTGTATAGCCTAAAACTATATGAATTACAAAGTTATCCAACCAATGAGGGATGTAGTTATATTTTATTATCAGGCTCAATGCAAGAAACTTTCAAATGAATGCAAAAATATATTTCTATTCATTTATTCTATATTCCACGTATAAAACAATGTAAACATTGTCTTAGAGATAAAAATGTGACTAAAGCATGGTGATGAAGCCAAAGGTGATCTTGTTACAGGCAGAATGGAAACTTCTCTTCCTCGTTGGCTTTGTCATTTAGTTTGTTACACAGTATTTCCAGAAGCATGCTGTCAAAGAAGGAAACAGTAGGAAGCACAGGAATTATCTCATATTTCTGTGTCAATCTTTAATATAGAACTTTCATTATCATATCCTGTTCTTTACCCGTTTGGGCTATGACAGCCCTCTTCTACTTTTAAGGGGGTTAGCCTAAGACAAACATCCTTTTCACATGGCAAAGAATATACAATAGCATGACAGATATGGAGTAATATGACTCAGCGGGTAAGGCATTAGGTTCGTGATCGGAAGGTTGTGAGTTTGATTCCTGGCTGCTGCTCCATGACATTGTGTCCTGGGGCAAGGCACTTCATCCTACTTGCCTCAGGGGAGAATCTCACTGCACTTGCTGTTAGTCGCTCTGGATAAGAGCGTCTGATAAATGACTGAATGTAAATATGCCAGCTAAGACATTACCTAAGACATGAAATGTAAGTCATTACTGTGTTTAAGTTTTTGTTGGTGACCATATTCAGTACAGGGGTCAGACTTGGAACACACTTGGGTCAGAGCACCGTTACTCACTTCTCTTGTTGGTCTTCGGCAAGCTCTGCTCTGACCGTAGAAAACCATGGGAGCGGATTTTGTCAGCTGCCGCAAGCTTTAGCATAACCTCTTTCAGGTCATCCACCTGAAGGATAAAAAAGAACCTCTTTCCAGTCTCGTCAAGTCCCAGCAGAAAGCACACTCTCTTCAGACACTATACAACTGTTTCACATACTTACCATGGAGACCATTTTCTCCCGCGGCACTGAATCTTTGGCTCCTTTGAGGAAAAAACAAGATCTTAACTACATCCCACCATATAATAGTAGTAATATGTAATAATTCAATTAAATTGAAATCAAATATATTCCCGTCTACCTGTACTCCAGGCATTCTGGCCTCCATCTCGTTGTAGAAGAAGTGGGTACAGATTCTTCATTTCTATCTGGTCACTCAGGTCCGTATTTTCCCCATCCTCGACTTCTGCCACCAGCTTCTGGATCAGATCTGTTCAGACAAAGAAACCAAGTATCTTCATCCTGTGCTGGAAGGATGTCACCACGGTAACACTGATCTACAGAGCAACTGCTTCATACTGCAGAGAACGATCCAGTCTTTACTTTAAAGATGCAAATGTCAGAAACTCAGAAAGATGGAAAAGCATACATTTTTCTACAACGTTAAAAAACTTTTTGATTAAGCCAACAAACAAGTAAGAGTTTTTTTTCCTACCTGCCTGGGGTTCCAAGTTAGAGTCTGCGTACAGTGGTGAAGCATGTGTTCCTCTCCCAGAGCAAATCACAGTTAAGATGAAGAACAGTGCTAAGGACAACATGCTGACAATGTCTTCCGATGTTCAGATGTACACTACCTTGGCCTGAATGAGAACTTCACTTTTATATCTTCCTTGGCAATCCATCATGAACGGATCAATACATTACCCTGTCACCCAGTGTCAGTGTTAATGGCTTTAAGCTGACGGCCCAGTCGTCATAGGTGCAATTCAGGGACCCTGTCAATTCAGTGAGAGCCTATCTCTGCTTGTACAGAGAGCCCTAACAAATGTTTACTCTTCAACAGCAATCAGTGGCTCAGTCAGCCACCTCCAATTCTTTATGACTGTCACCATTTCTGTAATTGGCTGTTCATCCTATCACTCACAACATGGGGAAGAAAGAAAAACATGTATCATTCTTTTGATCTCAACTCTTGTCTCCACGCTCTTGAAAAATGGTGCCACCATGTTATGTTTCTGCATCATCGTGTGTTTTGTGATGTTCTCAGGCTAGAACCATGCAAACTGTGTGTTACCTCTGGGACTGGTGGCATCGTGTGTCAGCCTTTTGTTCTCCCCTGTCCTAGACATAAAATAATGTCAGGGGTCATCAAGGTCATTCTCATATTTTTACACACACACACACACTATAGTCTAGGCACATGCTTTATGCAAATACACAGGAAAGTAGTATTGTTACAAATACCAGAACGTCATACATGATACTGGTGTCTGAATCTAGAAAAACCCGATATACCTGCTTGGAGTCGTATCAATGTCCTGAATGGCAGGGTGTAGCTGAGGAAGGATAATTAGTGAGTTAGTTGTGAAATGTTTTAGGATTGTGTTCTGTACATGTAAAATATCAGAATTATTATTATAATACAGTGTGGATTTTGTGATCTTCTTTCTACAAACATAAATTCATGCATTTCAATGAATTAAGCAAAAAAGAAAAAGTTAATTGTTCTTGCGATATCACCTGCAAATTACAACACAGTGAAATATGAGAAATGATACGACGTCTGGATTGAGGTCAGGGACAGCAAGTACAGATGAGAAATGTCTTGATGGAGTTTTATCGTATAGCGAATAGTGTTTAGGGAATACAGTATACTGAAAGCATCAGAATGCGACATCATGTGGTAAATGTCGTTTACACACAATGTTGCTACATTGCTGAATGTCAGCTAGAGAGAATTTACCCTGGTAGGTTTTGATATTGAGCTGGACAAGAAAAGTCAGCTCATTTAATATTCATTCAATGGTATATGTTGACAAAATGTCAGCCTTCTGGACACTTGGTCATTCATTCGATGATATAACCTACCTGAACATAAGACACCAGTCATTGCTGCCAGCCCCTAAATATTTTTTATTAATTGAGTCAGTTCATGCCTCCAGAGGCCCCTCATTGCAGGGGTGAGGCCCGCATGCACACTGCAATAATGAGGAAATACTCCGAAACAGTAGGTGGCGATGAAGTACTTCTTAAACGTTGGTTGCCAATCTACCATGACAACACAAGAAGAAGATAAAGAGTACCGGACAGACATTAGAAAGACATTACATGGTACCGGACTTCAGCAGCCACGACAAGGATTTCCTGGAGGTGGAAAAGGAGACTGAAACATATATAATTTTGTTTAGGTAATGCGTTTTTAAAATGTATGTTGTTTTTTTTAACCATGTTTACTTCCTCCTGCCAGGGTTAGCTAGTTAGCCATCCTCTACTACTAGTTAGTTAGCCTAACTAGGCACTGTAGCTGTAACTAGTACAGAATGGCAGAAGGATTTGTAATTATTTAGCAATTATACAGTCAGGGATTCAAAGTGGATTCTATGAATACGAGACAAGGATTTAATAGCAAGTTATTTTCACTTACTGTCAAATTTTACAGTGACAGAGTACATTCTACGTTGTTAGTATTATGTATATACTCAAAGGCACAGTCAAAACGAAACATAATTATTATTGTTAATTCTTTCACAGTTATTGCTCCAAGATGTTGTCAGAAGGCAGTTCCTTCATGAAAGGAATGATTTTGGGGGGTCTGTTCTGTTTAGTGCTGTCCCTCCTGGGTAGCTTAAGTCCAAGTGCACAGTGGACCCCTGAGGACCATCACCACCATCACATCAAGGCTCCTAGTAAAGAAGATCTTGGCAGGCTGTCAGAGGCACAGATGGTAGAGCTGGGTCATAAAGTCCGGGTGTATTGTGTCATTATGGTCCAGCCCAAGGTCTTGTTATACTGGGCCACTGCCAAAGACACCTGGAGTAAACATTGTGATCGGGTGGGGTTCTACAGTTCGGAAGAAGCAAAGGCTATTGAGTCAATAAACTTGGATGAACAAGACGAGTGGGCGAAGTTACGCAAGGCCCTGAAGCATGCTTTTGATAATGCTGGAGATCTCCGCTGGTTTTTTGTGGCCCGGCCCACCACATTTGCCATCATTGAGAACCTGAAGTACCTGATCCTGAACAAGGATTCCAGTGAGCCCTTCTATATAGGCAAAGCCATGAAGTCGGGAGAGTTGGAATATGTTGAGTATGAGAGTGGCATTGTTCTCAGCTATGAGGCTCTCAAGAGGCTGGTAGAGGTGTTCAAGGATGAGGAGAAGTGCCCAGATAGAGGCAGAACCCTGTGGAAGCTAAGTGAGGAAAAACAGTTGGCCATTTGCCTGAAATACACGGGTGTATTTGCAGAGAATGGAGAAGACTCGGTGGGTAAGAGCCTGTTCAACACCAAGAGTGTGGGCTCCCTCATCTCAGACAGCATGAACAATAACCCCTCGGATGTTGTCGAAAGTTGTTGTGCTGACTTGGCCATCACCTTCAGTGGGATGTCACCAAGCCAAATGCAGGTCATGATGTTTGGCGTCTACAGAATGCGGCCATACGGACACAGTTTTCATGACTCCTTAATATTCCTGCCCCCTGAAGGATCGGATAATGATTAATTTTTGCTCCCCCACGGATGAATGTGTCACTTAAGACAGTGACTGTGAAGACATTTATCTGAATAAAGGATTTTCTTATTTCTGGTTTGGGAAGCAGGTGTCCATTAGGTGTTTATTCCTTTTATTTGAAGTTTTATGGTATGATTTGTATTACCTCTGATTTGCACATTCATACTTTTGTGGTCATGTAGTTATTATTGTTGTGTATAAGGATTTTATTGATTCACTTAATATTTTATCTGCAATATCACAAGATTAGTTCAGATTTTATGGAAAAGATCAATTCATTTTGAGTGTTATTTAAAGGGATATTTTTGTATGACTGGGAGTGCTTTCATTTTAATGTGTTTGTAAAGGACCATGAATGTAACCTGTACCAGCTTGACCAATTGTATGTAAGGTAATAGTTTACAAGAAGTAATTGAAATGTGAATCATAGCACACACGTTTTAATAAATATTGTAGTCAATGTCCAAAACACCAACTGGACATATGAAATCATGTTAACTGCTCAAATAGAAAACAGGTTTTATGAGTTTTATTTATCTGCACAATCACAAAAATGAAGAGAAGCTGTCCTGGTATTGTACCACCATTAAAGTTAACCTGATTATGGTGTTTTACTGTGGATCCGACTAGTGTCATTCATTAACCTTGATCTGATTTCCTTTTGGCAACACAGCAGAAGTGCAAGTGTTGAGTGCATTTGCAAACTTTAATTTTCACAGTACAATACTTTTAATAACAGACAACAAACTGAATGCAGAATTTTATTTGTGCATGAATTGGGGATTGATTCAAAGCCATCAGCTAGTTACACAGCTAAGTCCATCAGTGTAAACAATTGACTGGCTGCCTAGGCTTCGCTGTCAAGAGATCCACGTTGTCCAGAATGTATGTTACATCACTTATAAGTCTTCATGTGCCACAGTCCGTCGTTTAGATAATGAACATTTTCGATCCCAATGCCCTTGTTGACTTTCTCTCTGGAAATTGAAATATAATAATTTAAAATAGAAATGTGTATATGGTATATTTATTAACGAACAAATACTAAGAAGGGCAAATGTGAAATGCTTACATGCTTTCTGCTGACATCTTCATAACACCAACACAAAGTGCATGTTGTTTTCCCTCTGCCATTATAGCCTTAAAACAGTTACTAAGGAAACAACCATATATAGGGTACGTCATACAAAACAGACCTGTATCAATGTAGTCAAATATACACAAACATGAGCGAAATCAGGCTGAAGGATACAACTACTGTGTCCGAGGCAGCTGGATAGAGTTTGGCACCAGGTGAAGTCAATCCAGGACACATGATATTGGCTCCACTTAAGACAAATTTGATGGCACCCTTGTCTACTTGCTGGTGTGGGAGAATAAATGGATCTGTGAAAGAAATGTTCAAGACATTATGTCATTAGATCAAACAAACCCTTCATATTTCAATAGGTACAATTTCATTTAGATACACGATTTATGGCTTTACATTTATGCAGCAGTCGGAGAGTTGGGTAAAACGGTCCTTCTCTTTGTCTGAAGAAGAGCAGTTCTCCATTCACCGTGAGAATTTCAATATGTTCATGGCTGCAGATGTTAAACAACAGAATAGAAAACCATGAAGCCAGAACCATCTTTGAATATGAACATGCATAACTTGGAAGATCCGGAGTGATGCAGTTGTATTACCATCTCACTATTTTGACAGGGTCCTTTTTGGGCATGATGTGATTGAGCCATGACTCAATGTCAGGGAACTGATCCAACAGTTGGTTTTTGATTCCCTTGATCACTGAGGTTTTAAGCTGGATGCAGTTGGACACATTTTCCTTTTCATCAAATCTGAAGAGACAGAAACACACCATGTATTCATAACATCTCCTTTTATTTTCACCCCCCCCCCCCCCAAATACACATGTATTTATTACATTCTACGTAAAAGACGTGTTACTACTAAATTTAATTACTCCTAACATTAACTAGCGGGCCGTAAATTGGTCAAGTAGACAACTGCCAGTAAACTGTAGCTACTCTTGAGAGTTAGCTTGTAGTTATAACCATGTATGCTTTATATTCACTGTACGCAGTAGATATTTATATATATATATATACCTATATCTACTGTACACAAGCATTACCCAGAATATACCACTAGTAAATATATATATAATAATAAACATATAAGTCACAGTTAACCAGGAAGGGGAGATAAAAACGTCGTTGGAAGTATTATTGGCTAGCAAGGAATCTAGCTAGCTCCAGATATCAAACATAACACAAGGAAAAGAAAATAACTACCTACTTTTTAAACATCCTTCTTGGTCCCGATCAGTATACTATTTCAAACGTGGACAAGCCTATATTCTATGTATTGTTTGTCAGAGTTAGATATCATTAATAACGAAATGCAGGCATCCCACAGTCATTAGGTCTCCACGCTTGTATCGCAGTTGTTAGCAAGGGACATGTCTCATTTCTAAATATCGCTCTCTTAGTTTGGTCCTCGGACATTTCGCTTTACGTTTCTTAAATTTGTCTATGCGGTGGTAGTGAAACAAAAAAGTAAAACCGGGTAAGAACTTGGAAAATTACTTCATAAATCAATTGTCAGGCCATATAAAATCATCTCAGATCTGAATAGACGAGCCAACTAGAGAGCATCAAAGGAAACATAGTACAGAATTGGAACGACGCCACTAGAACATGGCTTTGCGACAGTTTAGGTAACAAACGGCATGTCTACCTTTGATTTACTTTGAAATATTTAATCCAATCTGGAAATCATCTCTTTATGTTTGCTAATGTCCTGAAATGTATTAGTTGGATTTCGTCTGACAGGTTTGCAGTGCCACATATCACATGTTTAATTATAATTCATAACACATTTTGAAAGACACATTAAGAGTTTGAGATAAGATACATAATTGGATTTGGTAAGGCTTCTTTGGGATACTTGGTTAAACAATAGTCACATGCATCTGATCTGAAATTACAGTAAATGATAAGTAAACAATATGAAATTGGTATAGTCCACACAAATACAGATATATGTTGGGATGTGAAAACATTCCAGTCATGGTTCAGCAAGAATGAACAATGCACGAAGCTGTTCACAACTATTTCTAAACAGCATATCTTAAAATGAGTGAATAAAGAATATAAAATAAGAAGCATGTTACAGTTAGTTAAATGACCAGCTTAACCTCATAAAAACAGAAATAAAGTCTAGCCTGGTGTGTCAATGCTTGTTGCCATGGCGCCATCTCGCGGTCAGAATATTTCCTATCTGAAGAAAGCTCGTGCTCATGCTCGTGCTACAAAAAATCCGCGAGCTACTTTTGCATGTGGGACAAAGTACTTCCGGTGGGTCATAGACTGCCCTTACAAAGTTGATTCTTGAATTTGGTCATTTTAACTGCACATAAAGTGACGTGTAAAACTTGTATTATTAAGGACCCTGCCCCCCCAAAACGGTCCAAATAGTTTGCTGATGAATTAAATACCAGCTTGACACGCTTTGTGACAAGAAGGGCGAAGAGGAAGCAATAATCAACCATCTTTCTTCTGCCAGCAAATGCAATAACAAGAAAGACAGAGGGTCCAAGTAGAGCTGTACTTTGAAATTAATTGTCTGTTTCATACATTTAATAGACTTAAGCTTCTGGAGTTCTACCCGACACAGCTTTGGAACCCTGATTGTTGATCCACGGCACACCTGGGGGGTTTGGAATAGAAGACTGGCTACTAGAACTTGCATTCCCTTTTTTCATGTTTCCAACAGGTTTACCTTCCCCTAACCCCCCACCGCCAAGCCAAGAGGCTAGACCAGCAGCTTCTGATGTCAGGACCGCTATCACGCCTTCCAAGAAGAGGAAAATAAACAGTTCAGAGAGAGAAGACATTGATTCAATTTCTTCATCTCCCAAAACCCTTAATTCCTCTTCTTCCTCCTGCTCTGCCACTTCGCAACACATCCAAAAGAAGTTAAGGTTTGAAGATTCTGTAGACTTCATTGGTCTTGATGTGAAAATGGCTGAGGAATCGTCTGCATCATGCTCAAAGACGAAAAATATGTTCCTGCCTGCTGGTGTTGTTCACCATGCCAATGGACTGACCAAAGCTGCCAGTTCCACCACTTTCTCCAACAGCAAACCAGGGGCTGCAAAAAAACTAGTCATCAAGAACTTCAAAGGTAGATGGTTCTTGGTACTATATACTCAAAATACGTGGATAATGTTAGAATCACATTTAACCACAGAACTTACAGCCTACATATTGATGAAAAATGCAATAACTTGGGTTAATCATGTAGTAGTGAGCCATACTAATGTCCCTCTAGCACAGCTGTCATTGTTAAATTTCTGAGATGGTTTTTGTATTTGTTTTTGTTTTCCTGCTAACAGATAAACCCAAATTGCCTGAGAACTATACTCAAGAAACCTGGCAAAAGCTGAAGGAGGCTGTGGAGGCCATACAAAATAGCACTTCAATCAAGTACAATCTAGAAGAGCTGTATCAGGTATGCTCAAGGCCCCGTCACCTGCCATTCTAGTAGAAGTCATTGTACAGGACAGAGGGGAAGGACCTTCCTCCTGACCTGTTTGGGATCATTGTGGTCTATCAGAAAGTTTGGATTTATGTTTCTTAGACAAGACCTGCTGCATTAGTTTGGGAACAAACCAAAGTATTTTTGTTTTGACTTGCTTTGCAGGCTGTTGAAAACCTCTGCTCCCATAAAATAGCTGCCAAACTCTACAAACAGTTGAGGGTCGTGTGTGAAGATCACATCAAGGCCCAGATTGATCAGTTCAGAGAATATCCTTTTTCGCCTGGGAGAGTTCGGCATGAGATGTTTTACCATTTTGTATCAGTTGTGGCGATAACTGATTCGACTTGACCGCCATACTGTGTGGTTAATGTTCTAATTCTATATGTTCTTAACTCAATTCTTACGGATGCTTTAGACAGTGTGCTTTTTCTGAAGAAAATAGACAAGTGCTGGCAAGATCACTGCCGACAAATGGTATGTCCCTGTACCTTCTCTTCATATTAGATGATAGTAACAGAACCAGATCTACAACTCCCTGAATATAACTATGATGTAAATGTGTGATTTAAAACATTGTTTGTCTCTCTGTCTGTTCATTTGTCTTGCAGATCATGATCAGAAGTATATTCTTGTTTTTGGACCGCACATATGTTTTGCAAAATTCAATGCTGCCATCCATCTGGTGAGTCTATTATTTGGTGTGTTTTTTTTTCCTTTGTAAAATACTTAATGTGTTCAAGTGAACGATTGTATAACCCCTATCAGAATTATAAGGGAACTAATCAAGTTATTCTATATCTCAGGGACATGGGCCTGGAGTTATTTAGATTCTATATCATCAGTGACTTTAAGGTTCAGAGTAAGACCATCGATGGGATCCTGCTGTTGATCGAGAGGGAGCGCAGTGGTGAAGCCATCGACCGTAGCCTGCTGAGGAGCCTATTGAACATGCTCTCTGACCTTCAGGTTTGACTCCAGCATATTTGTTTGTCATTTATTGCGCTCTGCTTAATAGGTTTCTCATAAAGAAGGTGAGGTAGCTGTTAAACGAGTTCTGCTGTACAGCTATGTGCACAAAGTCATAAGACCCCGATGGGCTCACTGGATGTCATCTTGCCCTCTGATGAACAGACAGAGTGAACGCACAGGTTATTTGTGATCAGCACCTTCATAGGAGATGATGTGCTGTCGAGCCGCACTTGAGAAATGGCTTCAATGACACCAATGTTCTTCCCCACCCTGACAGATTTACCAGGATTCCTTTGAGCAGCGGTTTCTGGAAGAGACGAATCGCCTGTACGCTGCCGAGGGACAGAGGCTGATGCAGGAGCGAGAGGTGATTCATCAGTTTGCCTCAGCGTCTCTCGTCTGTTCCACACCTCACTGCTTGCGTCAGGCTTTCGATTGCAATATTTTTGAGGCAACGTTCACAATGGCACACAATGACACACTGTTATATGTTGCTTTTTCTGCTCAACTTCACATATTGCAGACTTTCTTTTGTGCAGTCTGGCATTTTAATCTTTACAGAGATACTTGTACAGTTGAAATGTAATTTATTGACTAAATACTTATCAATGTTTTGACCAGGAAAAGTTCCTTGGTTGCTTTTTTCAGAACATGTGTGGCTTGTTGTCTGACTGCATCATAAAGCACCATTTGGAAGCCATAGAGTGGAACAGTAGACTTCAGAATGTGTCTTGCTTCTGTCATTAACATCCTAGCATGTGCTCAATCTATAACATATCTACGTAATCAACTAGCCATCTGTGCCCTTTAAACCTTGCTCTAAGTGCATTAGTCCATCCAAAGGGTAAAAAGTGAATTTGACCTGTCAGTTCCCCATCACCATTTTGCTTAATAGGTGCCAGAGTATCTCCATCATGTTAACAAGAGGTTGGAGGAGGAGGCTGACAGGGTCATCACATACCTAGATCAGAGCACACAGTGAGTATGAGCCATGCCTCCTCCAGATCTTCAAGCAGAACTACACACACGACAGACAAGTCATCATTCAATTTGTCCTTTTCAGGAAACCTCTCATAGCCACTGTAGAAAAGCAGCTGCTGGGTGAACATCTTACTGCGACTCTTCAGAAAGGTATGTGAGGTCTGGAGCCCCCGTGGGACTGAGGCATATCCTCCCTCCTGAACTAGGTGATGGAGCATGTTCTCAAATACTTCTTGTCAATATTGAATCTGAATATGGAAGATATATAAATTAATATATATATAAAAATATAATATATTTAAATATATAATATAAGCCTGTTTGCATCTTTCTCTTTTAAACCGGCAGGTTTGAACCACTTGCTGGATGAGAACAGAATCCAGGACTTGTCTCTGCTGTATCAGCTATTTAGTCGAGTACGGGGTGGTGTGCAAGTTCTGCTACAGCACTGGATAGAGTACATCAAGGTAGGTCTAGAGTGGAATGGCTCTATGAATTGGAAAGTCAAGGGATTTAACTCACTCAGTTTATAGCCACTTAGCCTGCATTAACCTTTGAATGCATTTTGTGCAGGCCTTTGGAAGCACCATCGTCATAAACCCTGAGAAGGACAAGACAATGGTGCAGGAGTTGTTAGACTTCAAAGATAAAGTGGATCACATCATTGATACCTGCTTCATGAAAAATGAGAAATTTGTCAACGCCATGAAAGAAGCCTTTGAAACCTTCATCAACAAACGGCCAAATAAACCTGCTGAGCTTATAGGTGGGGCAATACTTGATCATCTCATGTCCTCCTGTTTCAGTACCCCCATTATTGCATGTGTCTGTTATTGTTAATGGAGACAATGTTAGTCTAATGCTTTTAATTTAATCAAACTCTGCCGGTATCTGTGTAGCAAAGCATGTGGACTCCAAGTTGAGGGCCGGGAACAAGGAAGCAACAGACGAAGAATTAGAGAAGATGCTGGACAAGATCATGATCATATTCAGATTCATCTACGGTAGCGACACGCTCATGTTAAACAGATGTTTGCCTGTGAGGTGTTCTTTTTCATTTTTATTGCAAGTTAAAAATCTTAACTTGTTTTGTTTTTTTAATAGGTAAAGATGTGTTCGAGGCCTTTTACAAAAAAGACCTGGCCAAGAGGCTGTTGGTAGGGAAGAGTGCATCAGTGGATGCTGAGAAGTCAATGCTGTCTAAGCTTAAGCATGGTTAGTGTGCTGGTACTGCAAAAAACTCAACCATTCCCAGTCTTTTAGTTCAGGACTCATAACGCTCTCGTTGCAGAATGTGGGGCAGCGTTCACCAGTAAGCTGGAAGGCATGTTCAAGGACATGGAGCTTTCAAAGGACATCATGGTGCAGTTTAAGCAGGTTGGGCATCATTCAAATAAGGATCAACTGAGGTGGCAGGCTACCACCCAGTGTTTTCCATACTTTTCTGAATATGTTACACATTACTGTAGGTAAAATTGTACCTTACTTTCACTCCCCCCCCCCCCTCCCAGTATATGCAGTGTCAGAATATTCCAGGTAACATTGAGCTTACTGTAAACATTCTCACCATGGGTTACTGGCCAACCTATGTGCCAATGGAGGTCCACCTGCCCGCGGAGGTTAGTACTCTACAGATATTTAACCTTGTGTGGGACCTCGTGATATTTTATGACCTGTGGAATACTAATTATCGCTTTTATCACCTCTGCCATCATGATGCAGATGGTACGACTGCAAGAGATCTTTAAGACTTTCTATCTCAGCAAACATAGTGGAAGGAAATTACAGTGGCAGTCAACACTAGGCCACTGTGTTTTAAAAGCTGAATTTAAAGAGGTGAGCCTATGTAAAGTGAAACTTGTACTTGAATGTAATTATTTTCGAAACTATATTTGATGGGTGTTTTAATCTTACTTGTTAGTATTAACAGTGGTTTTCTTTCTTGCTCGCTAAATAGGGGAAAAAAGAGCTTCAGGTGTCCCTGTTTCAGACACTTGTTCTGCTGATGTTTAATGAAGGAGAGGAGTTCACTGTGGAAGAGATCAAACTGGCTACAGGAATTGGTTTGTTTGATCACTTTACACAAATTAAAAATATAATATCAATTGTTTTTGAATTGCTTTACTTTTTAATTAATGTATATTAAAGCTAGACTTATTAGGTTTCTAGTAATTACATATAATTTTGAATACAATTTTCATAAAACATATTCCTTTCAATTGGTCCCTTAAAACCTGACAGCTTAAAATCTTATGTTATACATTAAGTGATGTTATCATGCTATGTTAATAATAGAAAGCATGTCTGTTGTGTGTAGAGGACAGTGAGCTGAGAAGGACCCTGCAGTCATTGGCCTGTGGAAAGGCTCGAGTCCTCACCAAACTCCCCAAGAGCAAAGATGTGGAGGACGGTGACAAGTTCTCCTGCAACGATGACTTCAAACACAAGCTCTTCAGGATCAAGATCAACCAGATCCAGATGAAAGAGACGGTAAAGTTTCCTCCTCTGGTTACGAGCCCATTTTCAGACCTTGAGATGTTCCTCCTAACCCTGAATTGTTTTGAGCAGGTGGAGGAGCAAGCCAGCACCACAGAAAGAGTCTTCCAAGACCGGCAATACCAGATAGACGCTGCCATTGTTCGAATCATGAAGATGAGGAAGACTCTGAGCCATAACCTCTTAGTGTCTGAAGTGTATAACCAACTCAAGTTTCCCGTCAAGGTGAGGTGAACTACAGATGACACACCCTAGAATGTGCCTGCTTTGATGGTGAAGTGTTATGGGTTAGCAGTGTGTTAATGCACTTCTCTCTCTCTCTCTCTCTCTCTCTCTCTCTCTCTCTCTCTCACTCTCTAGCCTGCTGACTTGAAGAAGAGGATAGAGTCTCTCATTGACAGAGACTATATGGAGCGAGACAAGGAGAACCCCAACCAATATAACTATGTGGCCTAAAAAAGAGAGAGAGAGAGAATGATGGTATGAAAGAAAGATCAGCGGGGCAGGGTCCAGTCAAGCTGAAGGCTTCTGAGTGCTTGGTCTCCAGCCCTTCACTCCTGTGGATGTTACCGTTACCCTCTTAACACAGCAGCCGACAAGTGAATGGATGCTGCTCCACAGTACAGTCAAGGGGTTGGATTTTCCTGCGGACTGCATGCCCATTAAAAAGAAAATGTCCCAAGTTTTACAACTCTACTCAGAGAAAGTTGTATGATTCAGGGCAAAAAAGGCAAACCATTGTAGATTTTCTTTTTTTTACGACAGAGGAAAAAAAAGTATTTATTTTCAAACTTAGATCTTTGTTCATAGTTTTGTTCATGGCATTTCGGCTCCTTGTTTTTAAATCACATCTTTCTTTCACTGTGTATTCCATGCCAACGTTCACAAGCCTATCATTGCTTACGCCACATGTTGTGGAACTTAATCTTGTTTTCAATCCAAATGGAACATGTTTGTGGGGGGGGTAGGGGGACGACAGTCATAGTAGTGTTTTACTTAATTGTTTCGCATCCGTGTCAAATAGGTTCAACTGCAGCAGAGTTGATGCATCTCTTGTGGCTATGTACAGTATCTTATCAGTCATAGATTGCTTGTCAAGTAATCTGTTGGAGGATTGGTAAGTGACCTGGGGAAATGACAGTATGTGCTAAAAAGAACACTTCTTTTGTCATAAGAATTGTTAATGCTGCTAAACACTTTACATGTACCAGTATGCATTTTGATTTCTATTTCATGTTTTTTTTCTTTTTGTAAATACAATACATTTTAAATATCACATTTGACAGGAATCTTTAGGTAATTTTGCTAATCCTAGAAAGAAAGAATAATCTGAAAGCACAGCAACATCAGTCCCTGTTCATCTTGTTATCAAGTAAGGTCTCATTTAAGTTACAAGCGTTATTTTCATTGTGGCAGGCCTTGTTTTAACTGTTTACCGAGAAATCATGCTTGACTGGACTTTTTGCCCTGTGTCTGAATACGTTTGTTTATTGCTTCACAATAAAATAACTGTCACTGTTGCAAATGTTGCCTTTTACCTATGTTAACATATCTTTGAAGCTTAACAGTTACATGTCTTACATGTGTTACATTGCACATATGCTGACATTTTCTTGATTTCTGCTGATTCGACAGTTGATATTCAGTCTGACAGTAGACTACATGAAGCTGTGCGTGTCATGTGATACAGTCAGTAGACTACATGAAGCTCTGCATGTCATGTGATACAGTCAGTAGACTACATGAAGCTCCGCATGTCATGTCACAGTCAGTAGACTACATGAGGCTCCGCATGCCATGTGATACAGTCAGTAGACTACATGAGGCTCTGCATGTCATGTCACAGTCAGTAGACTACATGAGGCTCTGCATGTCATGTCACAGTCAGTAGACTACATGAGCCTCCGCATGTCATGTCACAGTCAGTAGACTACATGAGGCTCCGCATGTCATGTGATACAGTCAGTAGACTACATGAGCCTCCGCATGTCATGTGATACAGTCAGTAGACTACATGAGCCTCCGCATGTCATGTGATACAGTCACTAGACTACATGAGGCTCCGCATGTCATGTGATTTCAGAGGATTTACTGGTTCGTCTGGCCGCACCGTTCAGTCTTTATCAAAGGGAGTCGAGCCGTGTGAAGTGCGTTACTGTTGTCTCCTCCCAAGGAACTTTTATTTGGAGATTTAAAACAAGCTTAACACCGCGTTTGATAATAATGTTTCGTTTTGCGTGTGTGATTTTGTTTTTGTCTCTTGGACATGGTATGTATTGCGACATTTAATATAGTATGTCAGCTTTTTATAACATGTTTTGAAAGGTGTGTGTGTACTTCGGTTTTTGTGTCAGGCCTGCAATGCTAACATTAGCTCTAGCTAGCTGGCAATCCGCTATTTCTTTGCTACGCCACCAAAGTATTAGCCGATTTAGGATAGCGGTATCATTTACCCAACCGCGATAGAAAGCCTAGTGATATTATTTATAACAAAACTCTTGTGATATTTACGTATTGGTGCTTGCTGACTAGCAAATCGACTAATTTCTTATTTTACTGTAATCGGCAATATCGTGACGGTGACATGTTGCTAACAGTTGTTAGCTCAACTGACGCCTAATCTTGTTGGTTAGCTGCTGTTAGTTCCCAGTAACTGTCTTAAATTAAGACTTAATACTGTAAAGCAGCCTTCTAGATGTGTCAATTAAGACTATTAATACTGTAAAACCAGCCTTCTAGATGTGTCAATTAAGACTCTTAATACTGTAAAGCAGTCTAGATGTGTCCTTGTTGCATAACCATGTATGTTGACAATCACTATTTACAGATTAAATACAAGAGAGTAGCTTCTTCATATCAAAATGGTTCTTAATAAGCTAGCAAATATGTTTCTTGTTTTGGTAGCTAAAGTTGTGGATGGAAAACATATTTTTTTCTTTGTGTAAATCTTTGATGAATTTGTTTTTAGCTAGTAAATGGGTGATAGCTAACTACCAGGTTAGCTCTCATGATGCTGGTGTAGGTTAGTGCTATTATTAATAGCATTATAATAATAGTATTAAAACAACAACAATTGTACTGTAGACAATCTGCATGCATGTTGTTGTGTTAATAGGACTAAGTAAACGTAAAAGTACAGCACTGGCCCTTATTTGGAAAAGCATGTGACTGCCAGTGAGTCATGTTGGCACTCAACATTATTTTCAACACTTTTACTGGTCATCTAGAAACTGATTAACTATCCACATCTCAGCACTGTGATGATTGAGTGCTGAGATCTGTGTCTTAACTAATTTAAACGTAAAACTAGCTAGTTGTCTACTGTGTGATCTGTCTCAAAGTTGTTGTTTTTTTAATCAAGCGAATCGATAATGTTATTCTACTACTTAGCCTACTGATCTTCTTTCCAATCATGCACATGTTACTAAAACTACAGATAATAATGTTTTGTTTTAACGTCAATGGAATTTGAAACTGCCTTCCCAGTTAATAAATTGTGAGCTTTGCATGTTCATTTATAAAATGCCCAGTTGGGTTTGACAAATTGATGCTTTTGATAATTGCATATAGTTTAAGTACTTGACTGTTATCTTTCTGTTATCCTACTACAACCTATTGAATTTGGAACAAGCAGGGCCATTTGGTGGCAATGATTGGATTGGTGATTGGATTAACTTTGACCTAATGAATGAGTTGTTAGTTTCAGGGAGTTGACAAGTGAACAGATTAATGTGATATGTAGGAAGTGGAAGGAGGCAGGAGATGGGGACTAGTTGTATTGTCAAGTGTATCAAAATAATATCAGCTCTCTGTCACTAACTCCAATTCTCCTTTCTCTGTTTTTCACTAATAGGGGCAGTAGGGGACACTGCAATTACGTCCTCAACTACTCCGGACCCTACCACAACCAGCGCCAATACCCTCCCTACCACCACCGTCCTCCCCCCCACCCTACCTCCCACCACCGCCCTACCCCCCACCACCCTCCCCCCCACCACCACCCCACCCCCCACCACCACAACCAGCGCCACTACCCTCCCACCCACCACCACGCTTGAACCCACCACCCTCCCACCGACAACCAACGCCACCACCCTCCCACCCACCACCAACGCCACCACCCTCCCACCCACCACCAACGCCACCACCCTCCCACCCACCACCAACGCCACCACACTTGCCCCCACCACCAACGCCACCACACTTGCCCCCACCACCAACGCCACCACGCTTGCCCCTGTCCCCCCCACCACGCCTACTCCAACTCTGCCAACTCCCTCCACTGGAAAGTACAGCATCAAGACAGGCAACAGCACCACCTGCCTGATGGCCAACTTTGGCCTGAGGATTGGCTTCATCCAAGGAGGAGTATGTACAGGAGGAGTATTATGGGCATGCCATTTGTAGCAGAAATACTCATTCACTCATAATCAAATGTATAATGCAGAAGTTTTCATTATAAAATCAGAAACAGCAATCTTGTATTAAAGGTGAGTTGTTATTCCCACACCATTAGAAAGGCCAGGAGATGAACCTGATGCCCAATGCAACAACTTCCACTGGAAATTGTGGGGTCAACACCAGTGAACTCATCTTAACATCTGACAAAATCACCATCAGCTTCAGTTTCAGCAATGTAAGTTGAAGTGAGCCATCAAAGCTGTTTCCTTCATGGTTACCTGCATTTAGTTAGACACAGTTTCTTTTGACACTTGTTGTTGTACATTGCAGGAGGTGAAAAACTTCCGCCTTCATGCTTTGAACGTGACAATCAAATCAGACAGTGGTAAGTGAAGTCCAGTCAACCCCATACAGAATCAATCCTTCGTGGATAAACGAAGATAAGGGACAGAGACTGTCATTTTCTTTTCATTACTCTGTACTTTGTGTAGGTGATGACTTCAAACAGTCCAACACCAACCTGACCTTGTGGCAAGCTGCTGTGGGGAGCTCCTATATGTGTAACAAGCAGCAGAGCTACAACATCACAGACCTTCTCACCCTCTACACATACGAGCTACGTGTCCAGCCCTTTGAAGTCAAGAAGGATGAATTCAGCACCGGTAAGTGACTCTCTCCTTAACTCCCGAAGCAGTCTCTACAGTTCCGAAGTCCCGAAGCAGTTTTTACTTCTATATGCACTCAAGACAGAACATGCACCACCAGTCAAATGTTTGGACACACCCTCCCATACAAATGATTTGGACAATGTGTCTAAACTGTTGATGGGTAGTGTATGTGTAACTAAATATGGCAACTAAACTCGCACACATTTTCTGAAGTTCTTTGATGTGTATGGAGGTAAAGGCATAAGTCTGCTGGCATTTGTATAACGTCCAAAAATGATCTTAAGACCAGAGCTGTTGACATGAAGAGTGTAGAGAGTTGTGGGACAGGAAGCAGGTAGGTGCTTTTATCAAGAGCCGTCACAGCCTTCCTGTCAAATCTTTGCCCTTACTGATAATAATTGTGATCATGAGCAGACAGAGGCCTGTTCTACGTGTTCATTGATTCTCTCTTTGTCCTCAGCCCATGAATGTTCACTGGATGACACCAGCATCTTAATCCCAATCATTGTTGGCGCTGCACTGGCTGGCATGATTCTCATTGTAGTAATTGCTTATGCGATTGGTCGAAGAAAGACCTATGTGGGATATCAGACCCTCTAAAGTAATGAATCCATTAAAAGATTGATCCTTACATTTTAAGGGTTTCCAAGTCTGGTCCTAGTTTTTTGATGAACTTCAATTGTTAAATTGGCAATGATTACAAACTAAAGTGGTCTGATCTGGTGCCTTACTCTTTTGGCTGTGTATATTCAGGCACTTGAAATATTCCATTCAACCATTCTTGAAATGACCAGACCTGGTAACCCTTGCTAATTATGTGTCCCCTTTTTTGTTTGACGGCTTTTGTTATTTCTGTTCCTTTTCTGTTTTTATAAGAGCAAGTGCAGCATTCTCCCCTTGACGTTACTATGGATTATTTACTTCTCAAGTAATTGAATGATAAGTGATTAATTACATCCATACAATATTTTCACACATTATTTTCATCATTCACTGTTTAACAGTGATGGTAAATGTGTTTTTGTGTTTCATCCCCATGAATTCTGCACTTGCTCTGCCATGTAGACATTCCTTTGTTGTTTCCTTGTAATTTTTGTGTACAAATTTATTTGAAGCCTTTTTTCTGGTTTGACCCCAGCGCTCAGGCCCCCCCAGAACACACAGTATGTTAACAGTTCACACAGCCATGCAATTGAATTACTTTGTTTGTTCTTTTGGCTTAACATCTCTAACAAGGACCAAGGTAGCAGCCTCATGCTGATCCTTGTGTTAAAGCTGTAATTCGACCCTTAACAGGTAGATACTTGAACTTGACTCGTGTTGATGTCCCTGCAGAGCAGGTAACAGCACCAATAGAGTTGGCCGGCTGTATTCAGGCTGCAGTCTGTTTCCACAAGGTTAATAATCTAGTCACCAAGCAGTTGTTTTCTACCAATATCTTTCATATTGGCACTTTAAGAGTCACAGATACTTAAGCTTGGATGTATAGATACTGAAGACAAACCAGAAAAAAGGTCGGACATCTTGGCATTAGGTTGAAAAGGGATAGTTTTTTTTGTAAGTGTAGTTTACTGTCCTTCCAAATGTGTTAAATAATTTCCCCCTGTAAAACCCCTCCAGTGCTGTGTAACTGGGACAGATGTAGAACTGTGCTGCACTGTTCTTCCTGTGTGTAGCCTTTACTGGAGTCAGAGTCAGGGAGGAAGCTGCCTCTTAATGGACATTATTGACAGGAACCCCTGGATGTTGAAACTGAAGAATGGATGTTTTACATGGGGTGACCCTAGAATATGCATGTGTATATTTGTGTCACGTTAGAAGCCGTAAGTTGTTAATTGCTTTATTGTAGTTTAGCGCTCAGTACAAGACATGTTATTGGCTTCTTGAATTGCAGTTGGTCAATCATTTTCAACCCTTGATGTCCCTCCCGGATGCTCTATATGTGAATAATAGCTTTTTTTGGTGGAGTATCGAACATTTTCATTTCATTAGTATTATTATTAGGTTTTTTTTTGTCAGTTTTTTTTGTGGCTTTTGAATGGTGATTTGGATCATCATCAGTTTGTCGATCCACCATAACTTTCACATTCAAAAGTAGTGATTAAGACATCTTGTGCCTTTCTAAGTGAAGTCTCTGAATTCTGCAAGTTTGAATTGAACTGAATGAGTCATCGGTCCCACTAGTTTCTAGTTTGATAAAGGGAATCCTTGCTGCAAAGCCCTCCTGCTATAAAGTAACATTTCTTGTTTATTAAAGTGTGGCTTCAGATTCATGTTTGGTTTAATTTCCATTTTTATAGGCTTTTAGTTAAAATAAATGGGATTCCAAATTGTGTGTGTGTGTACATTTGTGTGGACAGTTTTTAAAAATATTTTACTATATTATTTCTTGCAATAAAAGAGTTTCTGGTCCTGGAGACCTGAGGAGATGTTTCTTCTTTCCAGCTGTGTTTGTCTACGTTGGTGCCGTATTATTCTGGCCTCAGTGACTGTGCAGTAGATTAATATTTATAACCCATGTTGATGTTTGACTCGTTTTCCCAACTTCTCTGTTTTGGCTTGTCTGTCCTCTCTCCTCCTGCTCAGCTGATGACTGCCAGGCAGATGGCGAGAGCTTCCTAGTCCCTATTGCAGTTGGAGTCGCCCTGGCTGTACTTATTGTCATTGTGCTATTGGCCTATTTCATTGGGAGAAAGAAGAACCAAGCCAGTGGTTATGAGACATTCTAAGACACAATCATAGTCTTCTTGTCACTGTTAAAATTGTTCTAGATGATCATGGCTGATCAATTTAACTATTTTGTCAGGTAATTTGAAAGTGAATTTGTGGATGAAGGCATTGTAATAGTAAATTCTTGTATACTTTCCCATTGCATGTTTTTTATTTTTTTTGTGCCATGATAATTCATAAATTTTTCATACATTTCTTCCTATACTGCGTGGAGGCCAAACCCTGTGTTGCTGACTTCAGAGCTTTTAATCAAGCAGCTATGAAAATATTACTTTGAAACGGAGCTCATAGCCACTGCTTATTTCCTGTTATCAACACACCTTTTCCCTCTCTAATCTCTTCCATATTTTCCACACTTTCTCTAAGAATTAACCTCTAACCTGTGAACTCTGTTTCTTCTCTCTCCTGTCAGCTGAGGAGTGCTTCCTGGACTCTGATTTGACCTTTCTGGTGCCCATTGCAGTGGGCGTCGCCCTCAGCTTCCTAATCATCCTTGTTCTTATCTCTTACCTGATTGGCCGGAGGAAGAGTCGCACAGGCTACCAGTCTGTATAATCCTACCCTGCTCATTTTGCTTGTCCATCCCTGTCCTCCTCCCACCCAACTAACCTCTACCACCTCCCCATAACAATTAACCTCTACCACCTCCCCATAACAATTAACCTCTACCACCTCCCCACACCAGCTGACCTCTACCATCTCCCCACACCAATTAACCTCTACCATCTCCCCACACCAATTAACCTCTACCACCTCCCCATAACAATTAACCTCTACCATCTCCCCACACCAATTAACCTCTACCATCTCCCCACACCAATTAACCTCTACCACCTCCCCATAACAATTAACCTCTACCACCTCCCCACACCAGCTGACCTCTACCATCTCCCCACACCAATTAACCTCTACCATCTCCCCACACCAATTAACCTCTACCACCTCCCCATAACAATTAACCTCTACCATCTCCCCACACCAATTAACCTCTACCATCTCCCCACACCAATTAACCTCTACCACCTCCCCACACCAATTAACCTCTACCACCTCCCCACACCAATTAACCTCTACCATCTCCCCACACCAGCTGACCTCTACCACTCCCCTACCACTCTTCACTCCTTCCTCCTCCCATCCTGCTGTTTATTCTTGCCGTTCACTTCCTTTCTGCTTCCTCTGTGGGAAATCCTCTCCTTGTGGTTTGGTCAGATTACTCATTTTCAATAGTAACAACCTCAAGTAAATGTAATTTTGTAATTTGACCGTGTTGCATTCTTGACACAAAATGATTTAAATCAAGCAGCAGAACAGTCCACCAGTGACCTGTGGTAATGAACCAGGTCTGTTCTTTACATGGAGCTTCATGTCCTCATCTGGGGACATGTTTTACTACTCACTAAGGTTCCCAAGAGGCTGTTTATTGTCTCTCACTCTTCTAAAGTCTTGTTATATTATGTTAATGTGTAAATTACTTGTATAGACTGAATTACATTGATTTTTGATGACTAGGGGCTTGATATTATTATATTATGAATGTATTCAAAGTTAAAAGAAATTCTAAGCCATTGTAATCCATCATAATCATATCCATTGTCATTTCTTGCAGAATTATTATTACTTGTGAATTCTTCCAAACATTGGATTTTTAGATTGTGTCAATGTAACAACTGCACTAATTTAACGGTTTTATTTCTTAGTATAAAAAAAGGGACACTAACCATGACACTGTCTAACCAGCATTTGGATCTGTAGAGTAATGCATCTGATTCAAGCACGTCTGTTCTCTCTTGTGTTAAAAGGTCCCCTCAGGAATAGTAGGATGAGAGCATTGTGTTCTGTTTCAGAAATAAAGACCGTGATTGGATGCAAACCAGAAGTCTAGGGCTCGTCTATTAGTTTAATGATGATTATGACCAAAAGCTTGGATAGATAGACCTATACTCTACTGTAAGGACAGGTTCAGAGGAAGCTGGAAGTTTAGAGGATTGTTGGAAGTGTTGGACCAGATAAGTTTATTTTTCTATTTTTTTCCCATCACTTTATTAATCATGTGGTTCAGTTCTCTGCACCATAGAGACACACCTGCTCATCTGGCTCTTGCTGCTTTGTGCTTTTTGTTTGTTGCACTTTGACTTCCCCCCTGATTTGGCCTGTCTGCGAAGAATGAGGAATGTGAAAGGATGTAAGCTTGTTGGTAACATCAGATGGTACCCTTGAAATAAAGTTGCTCCCTTGTTTTATACTCATTTTCTGAGTGGAGTTTCTGTGCACTGCTTGACTGTGTTTTAACATCAAGCCGTCGGTCAGCATGGAGACCTTAAAGAAGAAGCTGGATACAGCAAGAAGACATTTATGTGAGTGTTTTTTTGTGTGTGTGTCCAGCTTTATGGATAAGACTTTGGTCAAGGTCACGGCTGTAAAATCTTTAATGGTGTATAAGTGGAACAAATAGACTTGCACTATGGTATGAATACAGTGTCAGTGCTTGGTAGGGGTCAACACTCCTTATATGGTCTTTGGGTGTGTTTCCCTGAGAGTAAGGGATGAGTAGTATGATCTCAGACAGAGACCATGTGATCGTCCGCATTGATCGATGCTTCATTCATGCCATCTAAATCACTCTTATACAGATTTGAGATGTGATATCCTCTCCACTATTATTTAGAACAGCATTGTTGCCAATAAACGGCAACTGACTTGAACCTTTTTTTTTTTTTTTTTTTTTACATTTCACTGATACTAGGCTGCTTCCTGTCAAACCACAGCAGTTTCCTGTTTCCGAGTTTAGTCACATGACTCACTACATAAGGACAAACACTTTTGTTTAATTAGTTTATTCAGTTTGACATTTATTTGTTTACATTGCTATAGTGTTATGATTCAACAGTCTGAAATGGAATAATTCTTGTTTATGCTGAACTGACTCCACCGACCTTAAGGCAGTTTGGATTACTGATAGTGCCATGTCGACATTATGGAACATAATTAATAAATAACTCTGAAATCTTATCAACATACATTTGAGAAAAGTAGACGCTTCAAGTGTGACAGCTAAAAGAAATGGGTCGCTTCATCTCTGCTTGTATGTGTAGTTCTGTTACATGAACTGTAGCAAACTCTGATTGATAACCATGAAAAATAAGATTTGATAATTTCTTTCTTTGATCAAGGACATATTACACATAATAATCTAATAGAATAATCTGGCCATCTATACAATTAAGTGGTTTATACATTCTCAAGAGCATTTTATGTATAAGATCGTTGTATTTATTAAAGTAGCTATCAGAATAAATACAACATGGACACCAGTTTTAGTATGGACAATAGCAAAGATCAAATTAATTCTACATCAAATATAACATTGTTATTTCTGTAAAGAGTGAGGGAAAGCCGTTACATGTCTGACCATAAAACACAATCTGTTCTCACAGTCAATCCTTCCCGTCTTTCCTGTATTCTGCAGTATTTCATTCTCAATGGCAGTGTGATAATGTTTGTACAAAAGAGAAAGAAATAAAGAGGCGTAGGGCTTTATAACGTGATAAACTGCAAGTAGATCGTACTAGAAATACAGTACGAGTGACCTGCTGACCATGTCCATGGAGTCTATACACTGAAATATACACATCACTAAAAGGTTTACAAAGGTTCACTAAAAAGAAATTAGTACACAATTTGATGTCAAACCAAATGTGTTTAGCTTGCTTATCCTCTATCCATATTGGTACAGTTGGTATTTCTTACTGTTCATTAGGCTATTAACTTTCAAATCAATAATTGCATAGCTATGGCTAATGTCTGGGCAGTGTACAAAACTTTGAGCTGTGTGTTCTGTCTAGTTACCCTAGAGGTATTAATCAGGCTAAAGGTCAGATATGCGATGGTAATATTCAGTTTCACTACTTACTGCATCTTGTGCTCAGCACCGTCTGAGGTGAGATGTGTAGATGCAAATGAATGTGTATGAGTATGTGTATAGTTCTTGAACATTACGTCGTAAATATTGTGTTTCATCGGAAGGCACAAGGGTATATGGGCAACATAGTGGTGTAACAGAAATGAGATTTTTCATATATTTCCCTGTCTCTTTTGTTGTGGGAACATCAGTGGTGTCCCTATGCACCCACATCTAATGAGAAAGTCACTCTGCCTAGGTAGCGGTCGGTTTGGGAATCGTTGATGATCCCCTTGCCGTTCAGCGTGCACTGTATTTGAATGTGGGTGTTATACGACACCCCTGCAAAACGCACTGCCACCACTGGAGCTGAATAGTTCACCTAGGAGACGGGAGATCAGGAAGTTTATTGGTGATGCCTTTAAAGCGATACTCGAGTCAGCAACATGATCCAGTCTTCTCAAATAAGGTCATCAGTGTATTCATCTCTTGTCACAAAACATCAAAAGCAAGAACTATGATTGTGAGACTTTGTCCTGACTTACATGTCTTAGTTTTCCATAGTAGGGATAATACTTCAGATCAAAGATGCTTTTGGGGAAGAACTGAATTTCTCCAAGGGAATCAGGTGGCCCTTTCTGCAGGGGTGAAAGGTCATCAGTTACATTCTTATGACTACCAGTTTATGGTTAAAGGGCACTTTGAGGAAAAATCGCTGACATTTACTGTACCTTGACACCACAAGTCACATTTATAGGTGTGCCGTGACCAGGTAAATACCCAAGAATCTGTTGGAGGAAGTACAAAATACGACAATTTAGAAAAGATGCACTGTAAAATACAGTTCAATTGACTTGAATTGATGTCTGTGTTTTCAATCCCATCTCAGCTTGGCTTTTTTTCAAAAGTTTGTTTCCTGTCAAGTTTTGAAATGTTTCCATTGGAAATCCAGCTGAGAGCAGCTGTGCACGTTCATAGACTAAGACGTAAGACGTAAGATGTATTTAATACCAAACATCAAAATGAAAGGTGTGTCTTTCAAGAACTGAAACTGCAACATTGAACTACCTCAGAAAACAAGTTTCACATATCAACATCCCAATATGTTTCACACAGCTGTGCAATGTGTGACAAGTTTGACAGTTTGACTGTGACAGTTACCGATCCCAGACCTCCCTAGGTTTACGACCCCTTCATCTTCTGCTCATTTTGGAGTCTGTAAGAGTGTAATCAGAAGGTCCCTGGTTTGAAACCCCGGCTGTGTAAACGTAACTTTGTGTCCTTGGGCAAGGCACTTGCCTCAGGGGGTATGTCCCTATACTTGCTGTAATTTGCTCTGGATCAGAGCGTCTGCTTTAAATGACTACATGTAAATGTCATGTTGGCCACAAGGTAGCAGTGTTTTTCATGTTGTGACTGCTGACAACTTAACGCATGAACATCTGCAGATGAGCCCAGTGTGTGACTGTGATCGCCCCTCACCCTGTTCATTCGGAGGAGGATGCAGGGTTTTCCCTGAGAGAAGCCAAAGTGAGGATCCTGGACACCTGAGCACTGCTCCAACCAGGACCTCTTGAACTGACAGGACTTCCTCTCTGCGGCCTCATCCAGGTCATCCTGGTGGAAGTACTTGTTGTCTTGTGAACACTGGATATTCTTCCTCTCCTGCACACCATCGTTGTACGCTGGGATGACGCAGGCAGGGAGAAAGGGAGTGAATAGAAAAGAAAGAAGGGGGGAGGGTAGCTCCTATGAATAAGCACACAATGCCAAGGCCAGACTAGACCTCTGATTCACTCTCTGAGTAACAGAGTACCCCCCCCTCGCAGCTCTTAATAGAGCCAGTGCACCCACAAAGAGGCTTTCCCTTCCCATCATGCACTGCTAGTGGCAGTTGGGATGAGGAACAATGGAGGAGTTAGAAAAGGAAAGGGATTAACCAACTGTGACTGGCCTGCGCAGTTTGAGCAGTTCTCCAAAGACTGACATTACTCCAATACAAACAAATAATATCCCGCAACAAGTTATACTATTGAATCTCACATTGCTGAGCTAGGAATAGGTTTGCAAAGCATGTTGCTATGTTGGTTTGTGACTCACGTTTGAGGTATTCATCCATAGATTTAGCATACTTCTTCCAGGATTTCCGATCAGAGACGTTAAAGACGATCTCAAAGCCCTCGAGATATGGGGACATCGTCATACCTGCCCAAGGAAACATACAGACAGTCAACTGTGCCGAGATTCAGGTCAATACGACAGACTGAGGGGCAGAAGGGTGGAAGATGGAGAGCAAACCAGAGGGATAGGGAAGAGGGATGGGAGGGTAGAGAAATGAGGGCGGTAAAAGACTGAGGGAGGCAGGCAGGATGGGCCAGAGGTCATATTTACCTGGTGGCATCACCCTGTCATTGTGGGTGGGATGGTAAGGACTGATAGACCACATGAGGCAGCACATACAGCCACCAAACATGGCCGCCAGGAACAGATAAAGTGCTGAATAGAATAAGAGGATAAGGCCTGGAGGGAGGGAAGAAGAAACAGAGAGTTTACTACAATTGCATTCAGGATGAAAAAAAGGACTACATGTAGAATAATGACAACCTGGAAGGGTTCTGCCAAGTTGAGGTTGTACTGTATGTTCTGAATGTGAGTGAACAGCTTTCAAGCACCCTATTCTGCATGTGAATGGGGACAATGATTGGACATCTTTTCGATTTAATTGTTGTTTCTGTCAGGCTCGTCTAGACTGTGTTTGCTCAGAATTGTCACTAATTGGTCTAATGACACACAAGCAAGAACGCCCGTCAAGAGTCCCTACCATCGGTCTATTTCCAAACTCGCCCAGCCAACCTTATGTGAGAACCTTTGTCCTGTAATTTTCAATTAACAACCATTAGCAACTAATCAAACTAAACGTGAACTAAATCAAATGGCTTTTGCTGCGCTGACAATTTCACAGGGGACTGGTTGCAGCCAGCCTTGCGTCCCTGTAACCACAAAGGCCTTTCTGTTTGGGCTCAGTGAGAATTCTCCCAGCTGTCCTTTCACTTAGGAACACAGTGAACCTCCGGTTGCCATCGTAGTGACGGTCTTTTGCAGCCATTGAGGCCCAGCCAGCTCCAAGGAGCCTCGATCACCCCACTCTGGTATTGTGTCCCCTCTCTTACACACTCCTCTCACAGGACACACATCACAGGGCTTCAACTCCCTCTTTTCTTCTACAGGCACATGGGCCCCATTTCCTTACAAGTATTCACACTGTGGTTAGGCCTCTGTGTGGCTCTGTGTGGAGCTCTGGAGTCTGGCTGTCATTGGGTAGGACTTGAAACAAGTTTTACTAAGTTCTGACGTGAGTGCTACTAATACACTTTCACCATGTACTTTTCACTGAGGTTCTTCGTGGACTGAATTCAACTTCCTGTGCAACCGTTAGGCCCAAGGGCCTTGAACAGAACCACATTACCCACAAGCCAAGAGGATCAAGTGGTTAGTCTGTCGTCACAGATTTAACAGACCAGCCAAGAATACTTGCCTGCCTTTCACAGACTGCCGCATGAAAAAAACCCACATGTGCATCTTTTAACGTTCGTCTGCATCTACGGAGCGGTGACCATGCAGGGGTGGTGCCCTGGGGTCAAGGAGTCTTTGGGAACGAAGGGGAAGATGCATGTGGAATGTGATTCCTGGCCAGCACGTGGCCCGGAACAGTGAACTCTCACCAGGGATCTGTCCCCAGGCAGCCTGTTTTTGTCAGGCTAGCTCTGAGTCGTCTGTGCACCTATGTAAACATGAAGCTCAGGGACACACAGATACTCACAGCACAGTGAGCAGAGGCAAGGGACTAGACTGGGGGAGAGAGGAACATTTCCAACCCCCCCTACTCTTCTCCCCCCTGCAACTCCAACCCTCCCCAGAACATCAGCTTCAAACAATAAACCATGATACCACCCATTTCGTCTCTAATCATTGATGATCAATGTAGCTGATATGTCATTTGTAATAAAAATAAAAACGTAGGTAAACAGGATTGGAGCGGATAATATGTAATCAAGGAACTACACTAGAATTCAATGTGTCATTATTTATCTTCCCTGTCTGAAGCCTATATAAATATAGCAAAACATATTTTTTCAAGGGGTTCTTGTCAGACTGTATCTGGGCTCTTTTCCTACTTACTCCAGCTCTTTCCGGAACGACCCATGAACTCCCTGGTCTCTGCGTTCCATAGATAGGTCTTCAAGTCATCTATTTTCTCATGGAGTGTTCGCTGGGGGACGGGCCTTCGCTTCCATTTCTCAAAGTTCAGGTCCTCCTGTTCCAGAGGCTGGTGCTCTGCCAAGTCATCCTGCTCTTCCTCCAGCTCGTACCCGACCCCATGCTTCTGTGCCACCTCAGCAGGCTGGCAGAGGAGACACAGAGGTGGGGAGGGGGTGAAGGGGGAGGGGGTGAAGGGGGGGAGGGGGGGTGAGGGTGAGGGTGGAATCCCATTTATTCACAATTGCAGTAGAGGTGGTGGTAGTGGTGGGGGGGAGGGGCGGAGGAGGTGTTGCAAACCAATTGAAAGATTAAAAAATTAAGTTGCTTAATTGATAGTTGCTGTGATGGTCAAACACCATTATGCATCAAATGAACCCTTGGTGTGACCGTGGTGGTCGTGTTTAGGATTTCACTGCTTTACAGAGTGGACTGTCCTGCTTTGAGCAGCAGCTGCAGCAGAGCTGGAGGGTCAGTCTGACTGCCAGATGTTACACACTAACTTCTAGTGTCCAGGGGCCCGTACAGGTCCCAGTGGAACCAAGGTTCAAAATGTCACTTTCCTCGTAAGACCATTTTCCTAAGGCTTTAAAAAGGAATACAAATAATCAAAGCGTTCTTTAGACTAGTACATTACGGAATTATGGATCAGATCATACAAAGTATCAGTCATAAGCCATTTTCTTTGGGTTTAAATCAACCCAAGGAGACAGCAGCCAGTAAAACAAGAAATAGCATAGATGTCCCATTCCTTGCCACCCTGAAGACTTGGTAGACTTACTGGAGTTGGTGACAAGTTTCCAAGGAGTTCCTTTTCAGCCCCTCCCTCGGTAGAGTTGGGGTCCATGATTTCTTCAGAGAAGAAAGGTACTTGTTAAACCAATCACATCTACCGTCCCCAGCGAATTAAAGCGACACATCCGTAACAGCTCCAGAAAGTTCTCCAAATTCATTGCAATTGGAGCAACACATATATGTATACTGACTTATTTCATACAGCAACTAAAAGTATTTAAAGGGTTCAGCGACTAATACCGTTATACAAGACAATAAATCATACTTTTACCCCCCAAAAATATATATTTATAATAATTACAACTAAAAGAACATACCTTAAGTTTTCTCTTAAATGAAAACGTCGGTGAATGTTTTAGGCCCTCTTGACCTTTAGTAGAACGAATTCTAAGTTGGTCAAAACGTGTTTTTTGATTTCATTAGAAAGTTTTAGGCTTGCATCAAGATCCGGGCTCTGAGGACCTCCTCTCAACTAAGCCAGCATCCTAGTGAATGAACTCATACTAAGAGGAAGAATAACTGGGGGTGGGATCTGGACACCAAGAGGGGGGGGGGGGGGGGGTTCTGTAGAGACTCATGCACTGCAGTCTACACACGCACTCTAAAAGTGCCTTAGTCTACTGGGTTGAACTAAGACTGATGCAAAGACCAGCTCATCAAAAATAATATGAGCCTGGCTGTATCCTTCAACATGCGGTCGTCAATCAAATGCTAACTACATGTTTTTTTCTCTTTTCTTTTTTAAAAGTATGATTTTATAACAATTTACCTTAAACGTCCAACAAAGTTGTTGATGTAGCTCCGATATGTTGATTTGTTTATTGTGGTGTAACTGAAGCATGGACCATTGATGAAAGAAACGTTGAAAGACCTTGGGTGAGCCGTAGTCTTTGGAGGTTTAAGGAGTCCCCATCTTTATAATGTCTATAGTCCCCATCCTCACATCTGTACTCCAGTCACGGAGCCTGCAGAGCTGTCAGCCCAGGGACCATCTGGGGGGCAGGGGGGGCAGGGGGAGGAGGGGGGGGGGGTTCATATGAAAGGCGAAATGCCGGAAAAAAAACTCTTCTCCGTTACGGACCCTTATTTAACTAAAGTATTTTTATGAGATGGGACTGAGACAAAAACCGGCCGCCAGAACGTTTAATATGAATTTGTTTTGATTATTTAGCCTACTACAGTATTCTTTTACTGAAAGTTAATTAGGATGAGGTGTTCAGCCTCCATTCTAAATAATAACCTACAGGTAACCTATGCAGCTTTTCAAATCGGCATGACCATGACCATTTCATCTAATTACATTGTTTACGTATAGGTCTATTGCAATATGGTGCCAAACATATACATTGCATTATCAGTGGATTAATATGATTTATTTTTAAAGAATCACTGTGGCTTTTCCAACGTTTATAACCAACGTTGATTTATTAAATACATCTGTGTGCAAGTGTTTATGTAGCCTATAGGTGGCGCTCGAACATCACCAATACAAAGCAAAAAGCCAAAAGATTAGTCAGTAGTACACTTTGAATCCTGATTCTTAATGTTTTTATCAACCAGAGAGTAAGATCACATATTTAACATCTGCTCTGTTGTCAGTAATTCAACTTCATACGTCTGCATTTACAGACACGCGCCACCCAACAAACAACGCCGTGCACGTGCCAAGCCGAGCGCTCGAGCCCCAGAGCGCGTGCACAGACATGGCAATAGACTCACATGTAAAGCAGACAGCTACGGCAGCCGGGGGACGTCTGCAATCAGAGAATGACACTGCAAGCAAAGTTGGAGTACACTTTATTTCATAGCAGTAAACAAGTATTCATCAGTCTAATGAAGTATCTAGTTTATAACCTTGAATCATAATCTTAGACATGCCTTCCGTTCAGAACCAGCCAGCCAGTGGACTGACGCTCTCCGACACCACTATGGGTATGTGTGCGCAAGGTCAGCAGCATGGGTGCAGCAGCAGTAAGACCAAATAAATATAAAATATCGCGTTGATTACAATATATTTTGTCGGGTGAAAGACATGCTTAGGTTGTAGGCCACCTTGTTTTCTTTGTGTTGCCATCTTTTAATACAACGGAAGTCTGATGATATGAGGAGATAATTGATGCAGGTGTCAAGATAACAAAATGTCCGTTAACATGGTTTTAGCGAAATACAGAATGCATGTTTCCTGAAAAAAATGGGAAATCTCCTTCCTTACATCACCTTCCCTTTCTAAGGCCGCCGCCTTTGCAGGTGCTGCCACATCAGATAAGGCAAATAAAGCTGCGGTGACTTATGGCGTTTGGTGAAGTGAAATAAAATCACAAAATTATGCCGACCTTTTTCGTGTCAAATTTACCAAATAGTTCATCGTTTTTCAGTCATGCTGCACATTCTCTCAGTAGGCTACTCAATTGTGCAAATAGTTGGGTTTTCGATTAGGAAAATACCTTGCTTTTCACTAGGTATCAAAATCTGTTTAACAGAAAACAATAGATAAGATGGCAGGTGATGACGTTAAGCATGCAGCAGCTGGAGGAGCATGAGGTGGGATTAGTATCTTCAGCAGGAATCCTCTGAGTGTTCATGCATAGATTTTATTTTTTTTTCTCCACAGGATCATTCAAGAGGAGGAAAAGGAAGTCCATAATGGTCACAGTGATGCTGCTCATTGTCTCTGTTCTGATCCTGATATTTGGACTGGCTGCTACCACGAGGACACAGAACATCACAGTGGGTGGATATTACCCTGGTGTCATAGTGAGTATAAAACTGAAGTCAACCTTCACCAGAACAAAGCTAATGAATATGGGAGGGATTTGTCAATCTGGCTGTGTATATTCCTGTGAGTGCAGAACTAAGCGTCAGGTTTCAAAGCAGTGAATTTCCACACATTCATTATTCAGCATAGTTGGCATAAATGGCTGCGACGTACTCAATACTCCATAAATCAGACTTCACCACCCAAACGTTTCCACTTCCTGGGAGTCGGCAAATGAGGCTGAACAATTTATGAGAGTGACACGTATCTGGGAGATGAATAAACAATCTATTTTTAATCAAACCTTTGGCAATTAAGTTTCAGGAACAATACCAGGTTTTCAGATTTCAAAGAAGAAACTGAAAATATAGGACAGATATTTGAGAACAATAATATGATACAGTGCAATATGATCCTCAGACATCCTTCCTTGACAGCAAGAGATGTTTTCCTCATGCAGCTATTGAAATGTGCTGATGAAAGTTCCGTCTTGGAAAATTAACTAACAAAGTGTTCGCAGGCATTATTGTGCTACACATTGTACTGCTTTACCATTTCATTTGAATGGTAAGAAACACAAATGTGTGATTCCTGACTTTCTCTCTTTTCAGCTTGGCTTTGGCTCCTTCTTGGGAATCATCGGGGCCCATTTGATAGAGAATAAGAGGCAGATGGTAAGAAGGTTTCTATTACATATGAGCGTATCATATCTGTTCCTCTACCATGGGTCTCTAGAGCTCTGGAAACCTGTTACCATCAAGCCTTCCTCATTCTTCAGGCTACATTCAACAGTGAGTCTGAAACCCAAATGATGTTGTTTGTGTGTCACTGACACTCGAGTGGCTGAGCAGTGAGGAAGTCGGGCTGGTGATCAGATGGTTGTAAATTCAAATCCTGGCCATGCCCACATGACGTTGTGTCCTTGAGCAAGGCAATTTACCCTACTTGCCTCAGGGGGAAATGTCCCTGCACTTGCTGTAAATCGCTCTGGATTTAGCGTCTGCTAAGTGACTAAATGTAAATGAAATATTCTGTGGCAATGTGTCACAGCTGGCAGGGAGGGTTTAGGGTGGACTTTGGCCTGTGTGTCCCATGCTTGTTGCTGGAAACATCCAGAAATAGACCTGTGTAAGCGGAGGAGGACAGACATCCTTGCTGGAATGTGCAGAAGCAACTCCAGATGAGAGCAGAGAGCCATGTTTCAGCTCTGCCACAGATGAAGAATGTCTGGAGTCACACAGCCTGTGCTCCCATGCACCTCCTACAGAGTTTGGACAAGAGGAAAATATCTCAAACCTCCCAATTGCCTCTCTCCCAACCCACCCCCCACCAGCTGAAGTACATGCACAGTCTCAGAGAAGCTGTTTCAGAAATATATGCAAGATATTTGACATAGACCATCCCTGTCTCCCAGGGAACAGTTTGTGACTGGAAGTCAGTGTTTTGTCTAAATTTAAAGATAATCTTGTTACTATTGAAAGCGGATGTGTCCTGCTGAAATTACCATACTGGCAAATATATTCACATGCTAGTACTGTAGACGAAAACCTTTACTCAATTACAAATCTGATGTTACCATTTAGCTGATTTTTTCTTCTTCCTCTGTCTCCTCCCTCCCACTCAGAGCAGGGTGGGGTGATGTGTAACTGAATATGTGCTGTCTTTCTTAGACAAGTGAAAGGAAGGGAATTGAGGGATGATGGGGGAGGTAAGGGGAGCGGTGCTTGTAAAGAGCTGGGCAGGGTGCCAGTGGTGGGACAGGGTGCCAGTGGTGGGGCAGAGTACCAGTGCAGGGCAGGGTGCCAGGGAGGTGGTGGGGCATCTCTGGAGCAGGGTGACAACCAGAGAACACTTAAATCAGCTGTTGTCCTTTACCCACCCCTGATTGCCCCTGTCCCTGTCCGCCCCTACCCTGCCTACCATCCTCTGTCTTGTCCCCCTGCACCCAGGGACATCCAGATGCACACACACACCCACTGGTTGCACACTCACTGACTTCATTTGCACAGGCACACAAACATTTCTGGAGTATTTTGATGTAGCAGGTAAGGTAAACAGTCACTGGTGCCATGCTGTTGGAAGACATGGCTCATGTCTAAATAAATGACAGTGACATTTCCTTTCTTATACAGCTGGTGGCTTCCATTGTGTTCATCAGTTTCGGAGTGGTAGCTGCCTTTTGCTGTGCCATTGTAGATGGGGTTTTTGCTGCAAGACACATAGTGAGTATTGGAAAACCACACCTACTTTAGCCAACACAATTATGCTACCCAAAAATGTGCCCTGGCCAAATATATTTACAGGACTGAAATGACTTTGCCTTATCTGTATCTTATGAAGTTATAAGTTGATTATACTGGTATTAATGGAAGAGGAAAGGAATGGATAGCCCTCATGTAAAAATCAATGACCTCACTTAAAGACCGCAGTTCATTAAATAATGCTTTCCATTGGTGTGGTTACAGTCATGTGCTGTGTGTCCATGGTAACTTGTTGTACAACAGGACCTCAGGCCTCTGAATGCTGGTCGCTGTGACTACCATTCCAGTGAGACTTCAACTGAACTGAATGTAAGTAAACACCAGTTCAAATTTGGGTTTTATAGTGAGACCATTAAAAAGTTATTAAAACTGGTGGTGCAGTATAAACTGCAGAAAGTCATTATTCGGTGAAAAGAGAACGAGAGAGAAAGAGTACTATTTGCTGTGATAATAAAACATGAGTGTTTGATCACCAGGTTCCCTGTCATACATCATCATCACGTGTATCTTGTAACCTGCGTGTGAAAAGCAACACCTGTTACTGCTGCGACCTCTACAACTGTGGGAAGTGAGTACGCCGAAAACTGACCTTATGACAGTTTGCTACTGTGAGCAAATTATGACAATTTGATTAGTTAACTGATTGTTTATTTGACTCCGTTTATTTTTTATGATTCTGCAAAAAAAATTCCAAGCGAGCAGCATTGGAAAAGAAATGTCTTTTTCACTTATTTTTCAGAGATCATCCTTTTATGGTACCTCAGAATAAAGATGTTTTGAAAAAGTTCAGGAAAACGTCCATGATTTGGAAGTAGGTCCTTTTCTTTTAGTGGTAGTCATTGACAACCCATGTCTCCTTGTTGTGGCTGAATGAACTACTTGTGCTGTAGCTGTTGTGACTATCTGTCTGTGACCCACCATAGTCACCTGTGGATGTCATCTATCCTGCATGTCTTGGTTCCTCTGTCTGTCTGACAGAAGACCAGGCCTCACCCATCCTTGCCCTCTTTTGTAGTAGTAGCTGGTTCCCTGCATTCCAACTTGGCTTGAAAACCCACAGTGGTTTAAACAGCCAAGAACCCATTGATGTACTTTTACACTGTGATTCATTGAGGCAGCAAACAAATGTAATCTGATGTCAAGGACCCAAGGACTGTCGGAACATACCAACTCGTCCATCTCAGATCTAAGAAACTGAAACTGAATACGATGGTTCTTATTGCCCTGTGTCGGCATTCTTTTTCTTTCTCTCCCCCGCCTCTTTGGTACTTCACCTCCCATGTTCGTGTCTCACCCACTGGGCCAGCCGTGTGGAGCTTATGGGGGGCTACCATGAGTACACGGAGGTGAGGAGCTGTGATGATGTGGTGCACCTGTACCACCTGCTGTGGTCCGCCACCATCCTGAACATCGTCGCTCTCTTCCTGGGCATCATCACAGCAGCTGTGCTGGGTGGATTCAAGGACATGGTGAGACATGTCTGAACTAGCATGACCCGCCTCACGGGAGGGGAAAACCACCAGACAAGGAGCTTGTTATTGAGAGACTGCTGAGCTGAACTTTTTAAATAGTAAGATAGTTGGTGTATGGATAGACTCATTCTCTTCCACCTTGTTGCCAGACCCCTGTCCCAGATTCATGTGAACCTGAGGCCATCCCAGCTCCTGTTCGTCCAGAGGCCTCTAATCCCAGCACCTCGCTCAGCTCTTACTACAACACTGCCCCCTGCCTGCCACCTTACACTGCATATGACCTGCAGGTAACACCTGACACTCATCACACTTGACTTGAATCCGTTTCAATGCATTTCCAACGATGGTGGATGTAACCTAACAAGTGTTTCCTTTGTGTCTCCTTCAGGGTTCCACTATGTTTCCTGACTCCTCAGGCCTCTCTGATGACTCCCAGTCTGGAGCGAGTCACATGTGGCCCACCATGGTCCCCCCACGCTACTCCCCCCCCTACTACCCCCCTGATGAGAAGCCCCCTCCATACAGCCCCTAGACTAGGGGAGGCTGAGAGAGGACAAGGGACGGCCTCCCCCAATCCCCCAATCCCCTGCGCCCTGTAGCCAGACACCCTGGATCCGTGGACATTGATGATGGGTGCTACTTGAGCCGTTGATCATCGGCTCTCAAAGATAACTATTTCCGGGCACTCCTGAGGAACAAGCTGAGAACAGTGTTGTTGTTGTTGTGTACAGAGACGAGGAGAGACGTTGAGCATGATTCAGTGTTGTGACTAGCAGTGAGTACAGTTAATTAGATCCAAGTGGAGGAGGACTGTGAGAACTCCCTCATCCTATCTAAGTTATTAGATACTATTCAGTTGTGCCCTTGGTAGAAAGCCTAACCAGTGTCATCTTTGGCATGTACACTCTCCCTTCCGCGTAAGCTCTCGAGATGGACCTGTTATGGATCTGCCTTAATATCTGTGGACTTCCAGAGCTCTACCAGTCTGTCATCACCATCTGAGGATCTTTCCATAGACAGTCCTTTTCCTGTTTGTGTCATGCCTCTCTGTGTTTCACCTGGCTCAGCACAGGAGAACTCCCTGACCTAACTAGCTGTACAGTCCCTGTTGTATTCACTAGCATTCCGCAAGTGGCATGGCTGGTGTGAGAAGGGTAGTTACGGTATGTGTCTTGTTTGTGAATGAATAGAGTTCTTTACTCACCTTTTATGAACACCTTCTATGATGTTAGCCTACTTGCGAGTATTTGCTTGTCTTCTCGTATTTCAATTTAGGGCATTTAGATCTTAATAACTGTACAGCGATATCTAGGGTCCCCTTTAAGACTTACTAAGCTTACAGGCTGTGATTAACTGCACATGATCACATACTCAAAATAACCTGTATAAAAGTTGACAGTATCTCTGTAATGAAAACAGAACCTTTGTGAAACATGGTTCCTTTATCTCTTAAGCTATGGCTCAGACTAGTGTTACTCAATATTTTACCCTCAAGAATGTGAGCAGGGTTAACACGTATTACAAGAGCTGTTTTTTTATGGGTAAATATGGTCTGCAGTGCAAACGACCATTGTACTCTCTAGATGTATTGTATTGTCAGCACAGCTACTTCAAAAGCTGCACAGGGAGTTCACTCATTATCTTCTCCCTCTAGATAGAATGTGATATTACACTTACAGTATATACACAGAATGCTATGTTGAGTGTTAGTCTTAGTCACAGAAGCCCATCTCTGAGTGATATGCAAACTCAGTAATCCCCAATTGATTTAGTCAAGCTGTTATTACTTCCTGTTTACATTAAATTATTTGATCATCACTTCCTCAGGGGCTAAAGGGGGACTTCAGCTGACTTAAGTCTGTTGATTCATTTGCTATTAAAGGTTGTTTTGTGTATAACAATTGTACTGTTTTACACTTAGTAGCCAGACTTTAAATGCGTCACTTTATTAAGTTTCAGAATTTTAATCTTTCAAACAGCACTATATAAAACAATGTTTCAGCCATCACATAGATGTAAAGTAGCACCTAGACTTTAGATAGAGCTGTACTGTGCTGTGGAAAAACTGAAGAAAAAAAACAAAAAAACAAAACATAATGGGACAGCATAAGAAAAGGACCACAATCATGTTTTTATTATGTAATACTCTAGCACTATGATCTAATAAATAAATGTAAACAAGAAAAATGTTAAAATACAAAAAAAAAGTTTTAAGAACAATTATATGTACAGGATCCATCATGGTTAGTTTTTAAACATTAAAGCCCAAGGTGCTTTTAATGTATGACACGCCGTAGCTGTACAAAATTAAACTCATTCTGACCAGACAACACTGAGAATATAGGTACTTGATGAAAGAAACACTAGTAAAGACCTGTTTGCAGCAACATCCTGTGTAAGTGCTATAATTCTATACACAGAGTAATGGAAGTCCTTTGATAACCTATTTAGGCAATCTGTATTCAACAAAAATGCAGATTTTGGCTTTCTTCAGACCAAATGACCTTAAAACACAAAAATATGGCCAGCATATGATAGGGAAAAAGGTCCAAATTAAATATGCATGTCAAGTCTTTAACAGACTTCAATATTCAATGGTAACAAATTGTCTATCAATTTTTTTATTTATTAAATTAATTCTATACAAACAGGGAAGCAAGAGAATATTACATCAGACATTCAAAGTCTTTGAAATCAATCAATAAAACAACTTTTATCGCATTCATACATATTAATGTGGGGAACTAAGAATTCAAAGTACTTAAGTGAACTTTCCCTTTGATCACTCATTGTGCGCTACATGCAGAGATGTATTGACACTAAGATCTGTCCCAGAAGACCAAAAAAGCATTGTAGTAATAGTCTAGTTTATTCTCCATGATTGCAATGACAAAGTATAGGACGTATACTTAGCACACCATTTTGCTACATTGGGAACAAGTAATTGTCAACAACTTGACCGTAGTATTATGTCTTTAAAATTACATCATCATTAGGAAAAAACTTATTGTTATTACACTTGTTTTTAGATAATTCAATGTCATCCCCTGATTTGAAACAAAAGTTATCCCCAATGTATAATATATAAAGATATATAGAAATTATGCCTAAGGTTATTCTATTTGACTGCATGAAGGACACTTTAGTACTAATGTACAAAAGTAAAAATCGTGTTGCTCTGAAATACAATGACAGACCTTACATAATACAGTTATAAGAGCATGATAAAAACCAAGGGTGTATTTAAAATATATATTTAAAGAAAGCCAGATGTAGAGTAGGTCACTAGAGAACAACAGATCCTCCTAAAACTACATTTATTAACAGCATAGAGAACATGGACCCCCAAACCCCATTCAAAGGGGACCCCCACTGAAAAGGCACAGACCATATAAAGAAGAGAGCAAACTGCCACCCTGATCAGTATGTCTCTGGTATAACAAATTCAAACTCAGATGAGCTGGTGGGAGGAGGTGGAGGAGGAGGAGTGGGCTGCGGAGGAGGGTTAGTGTGGCTTGCTGGTCGGGGGTGAGCACCTGGTCTAGGATGGGCACCAGGCTCCACAAAGATGTTGTCCCAGTTCAACATCTTGCCCTGTGTGGAGGACTGAAGCCCAGGGTCTGCCAGTTGTCCTCTGCTGGCGTTAATGTGGTGCACAACACCATCTTCATTGATGACAGGAATCCCATCGGAGTCGTCAGACACATAGGAATAGGGCTTTAACTGGAGAGTTCTACAAGGAAGTAGCCGGTACAAGTTGTTGTTGGTGTCATCTTTCTCCTTCCTCCCCGAGGGGTCCTGACTGTGAGCTTGTTTGCAGTGCGTCGACAACAGCTGGTAGTTCATGAACATGTCATTGCACAGCAGGCACTGGTACCTCCTCTCCCCTGTGTGATTGATCTCGTGTTTGGTCCTGTACTCTGCCAGGGCGAACACTTTGTCGCAGTAGTGGCAAGGGTACTTCTTCTCCCAGGAGTGAGTGTTGAAGTGGCGGCGCAGGCTGGTCAGACACACGTACGGCCGCTTGCAGACCACACACACGAAGAAGGTCTTTCCGTCCATGATGAGCTCGTAGTGATCTTCCTGTTCGGTTTTGGTTTTCTTCTTGCTCGGGCTCCATTGTGGTGAGAGGGGAGAGGAGTCGAAGGTTTTCAAAGCGGTGGACATGACCGCCCTCTTCCCTTTACTGCCTTTTGAACCTCCTTCCCCCGGGTCTTCTTTCATAGGCACAATGTCGTACGTATTTTCACCAATGTTGGCGTAAACTTTACATCCTGTCGAGAGAGAGTCGATCTCTGACGCTTTATCGAGTGTTATTGTCTTTTTGGCAGCCGTGACTGATGTGGAAATGTTAAGGCCGACTTCATTTATAGAGTGACCAGGTGACTTCACATCTGAGAGCCGTATCTTGAAGTCTCCTTGTCTGGGTGTGATAACCTGCTTCTTGTGGACACCTAACACCTCGTGATTTTCAGAAGGCAGTGAGGTGTTGTGAAGTTCTGGGGTGAAACTGCTGATCCGGATGGGTTGGGGTGTGGCAGGGGAGGTTGCCCCACATGGGGGCCCATCCGAGGAGGATCCAGCAGGGGGAGGGGGTATGCTGGAGCTGGTGTCCGGGGACATCATGGGGCTGTGGGATTTAAGGGACGAAGGAGGGCTATGAAGGAGGGTCACGTTACCTCCGTCTGTTACACCCACTTTGACTGTTTTCTGCTGTTCCTTTGTTATTGCAGGACTAGCCTCGTGTGTTTTCTTCGACTTGGACTCTTCCTCAGAATCAGGTGCATCCAAATCGATGATCTCAGAATGTTTTGATTTCTCAATTGCTCTGGTCTGGGCATCTGTCTTTGAGACAAACAATACCTCGTCACTGTCCGAGTCCTTTTCATTCTCTGCACTATTCTCTGTCTGATTGAACTCCTCAGCTGACAGTGAAAAGGACTCTGTTATGATAGGCATCATCTGCCCATCCTCAGGTCTCTCTGTTGAGTTTTCAGTGTCTTTGGACAAGCCAGGTAAGCCCTTAACTTGGGACAGCGGAACACCCAAGTTTGCGATGAACTTCACACCCAATGTCTGACCAGCACTGATGAGTTCCTCCAGAAGATCAGAACGCACTCGAACTAATTTGGAACTGTAGATGTAGTTTAGAATTTCCTCAAAAATATCTGCCCGGATGAAATTCAATTCGATTACCTGCCCTGCCACTGAAAAAAGTTGGTGAAAATAAGTACTGGAGGCAGATAAGATGGTTTTGTGAGCTCGAAATTTTCGGTCCTGTATTATTATAGTGACATCGCAGAATAGTCCATGATTTCGCTGTTCATTCATTGACTTCAGCACGGTTGCTGAATACTGTGTGTCTGTTGCAGAGATCAGCTTTAGAGTCGCCATCCCTATGGAGGAAACAAAGTATTAGTTTTTTTTATAGACACACATTTACAAGACACTTTTAAATACATAAAAAGTCATACTTTTAATGCCTGTGTGATGGCAGAAACTGAAAAAACGTGACTACACGACAAATAAGTAACTTTGCAGAGCTAATGGGGGGCAAGTGGGAGTCAGATCATATTGGATATTGCACCAAAGTCTGGGCATTCATGTGTTCATGCAGGTTGCCTTAACTCTTTCAGTGAGTCTTGTTTGGAAAGCTGTTGATTTATATGACTCAGTAGATGTAAAGAATGACTGAGAGCCAGAAAACGAAATCCCATCTGGGCGAGATAAACAATTGACAGTTCTGACTGCTCGATGCTAAGCAAACTACCTAAAGCATCATTACATTGGAAATTAGGTTAACATTCATATGTGAATTACGATGGAAAATTATGAATTTGCCCAAATTGGAAGTGTTATAAAAGCAGACTAATTTCCAAGACAGTTACAGAGTTAATAACGATGATGTGACAATAAGATACCAATATTAGCTCGCTAGCTGCTAACTAGCTACTTTATTGCTAGTTCCCTTCCTGGTTTCCCAGGTTGCGGACTTTAACAATAACTGATCGAGAGGCAGATATAATCAGACACTGGAAAAACCTTCCCACCATTAATGTCCTTTAATAGCATCAAATACCTGCAACTTAAAGCCGGATTATGAATCTGTGAACAGAGTAGCTGATGATGATGATGATGGCTGCTTCTGTCTCAAGGCTGCTCGTTATTCCATGACCAACAGGAGTCGCCGTTGTGTTTTTAATCGGTCGATTGTAAAGTGAAAAGTACATTAAACATAACATGACATACACACGACATGTCATTTATTAGAATAAATAAATCCATTGTTATGAACTTCGCAATAAAAATAGCCTGATTTAGCAACGGTCATTCATTCAGTTTTAACTCCCGGAACTATTGTTTTATATTCAGTATGGTAGACAGACCTACAATTTCGTGAATGTTATGCTACATTTTATTGTCTATTCATATGCAACCTAACGTGAATTAAACTAATCCGAAGTCATATTTTAGTTAGCTTTAGCCTTTTCTCACACAAAACCCTTTTTATATGTGTGATTTTAGGTCATCTTTTTCTGAATAATTCAGGTTGAGAGGGGATGTTTACTTTCGTTACACTCTGACGTATATTCCGATTTCCTGATGCTGATGCACACAAGTCGCGGAAAAACAAAGATGGCTGCAACAGTGGCGTGAAAACATCTTCTGTTTTGTAACCTATTTAAATGTATTGACGTTTTGATACATAGAAAACCATGCCTATGTTTGACCGGACAGGCTCTAATGGCCACAGCCATGAAGACCAGAGCAGCCCTGGGAGGGTAAGACGTCGTTCTCGCAGCAGATCCAGAGAGTTTGGTCCTATGCCAAAGGCCCCAAAGTATGAAACAGACCAGATCTCAGTTAAAGATGATCGAAGGTCTCGACAGTCTGAAACCCGTGAAAGAAATGTCAGGAGGTTTCGTATGGGCAGTTCGCGGAGTCGTTCGAGGTCTAGAGAGAAATTAACCAGTTGGTCTGATCAGCGGGACGGCAGACATGGATCCAGGAATGAGTATTATGATCAGAGGGATGATGCTCAACGACAGAGACAAGAGGCATTCAATGCGAGGTACTTAAGAACCTGTATGCTTGGTCTCATCCCTCTTCCAAATGTTTCTTAATGAGTTCTTTAAGCCTTTTATGTATTTTTTTTTCTTCAGACGGCTTCAAGAAAGGGAGAGAATCGGTGAACTGGGATCATCTGAGGTCTGGGGCTATTCCCCAAGAGTAAGAGAACCAGAGTAAGTTACAACAACAAAAGAATGTAAGAACAATTATGATATTCAGAATTAGATATGTGCTGATTGTACGAGCATCAACAAAGCGCACTTCTTTAAGGCTCTTGTCTGTACATTTCCCCCCCTTACAAGTTCTGATGAACATACACCAGTTGAAGAGGAGGTAAAGAACAGCAGCTCAGATTCAAGTTCAGAAGGTGGATATGGTTGCTCAGTTAAATTATTATACATTTATACATATTTAAATTCTGCACCTGTTTATTAATTGCTATGTTGAAAAGATAACTAAATGATTGAATTCACAGATGACAAGAAAAAGAAGAAGAAGAAGAAAAAGAAATCAAAGAAGAAGAAAAACAGGAAACAGTCAGAGGATAGTGAGTCAGAGTCTGACTCTGATGGTAAGACATTCGTAGCAGTTTTACAATTACATTTTGAAGATGTCTTACTGATTAGTTGTGTTCATGTATTTCCTACTTTTTGGGGTTTCAGTAGAAGAAGTAAAGAAGAAGAAAAAGAAGAAGAGCAAAAAGTAAAAAATCTAAAATGTGGAAATATTTATTTAGTTGTGGATTTGTAACCATACACAAGGATGTTATGTAATCATGTTTCCAATTGTCATGTCATCTCTATAGGAAGAAGTCCAAAAAGACTAAGAAGGCCAAGAAGAGCCGCAAACAGTCCAGTGACTCGAGCAGTGAGCAGTCAGAGGAGGAAGAGGATGCCACTGAAGAGCTGTGGGTGGAGAGAACCTGCGTGGATGAACACATCGTGGGGCCAGAGGCTCCTCTCACCCATCAGTCCCAGGATGACAAGCCTCTAGAGTGAGTCACTTGAACCATTTGCAGCCTATCAAAGTCAATTTCAGCTTACCTGTTGAATGGTCGGTTAATGCAGACGTAACCCCTTTGCCACCCGTAGCTTTGGCCATGCTCTACTGCCAGGTGAGGGAGCTGCTATGGCAGAGTACGTGAAAGCAGGCAAGCGCATCCCAAGAAGAGGAGAGATCGGCCTGACCAGTGATGAAATTGCAACGTTTGAGAAGTCTGGCTTCGTGATGAGTGGGAGCAGGTGTGTTTGCATTATTTGTCTGCATACAAGCGTTCTGAAGTGTACATTTAACACACATGTACACCTGCGAACACACCTGTACTTGCTGAGTTTTAAATGAACGCAATTCTGCTTTCCCCAGACATCGACGTATGGAAGCTGTGCGTCTGAGAAAGGAGAACCAGATTTACAGTGCAGATGAAAAGAGAGCCCTGGCATCCTTTAACCAGGAAGAGAGAAGGAAAAGGGAAAGCAAGATTCTCTCCAGCTTCAGGGAAATGGTCTACAGGAAAACTAAAGGCAAAGATGATAAATAAGTCTTTGTCCATCAAGGTTCATAACTTCAGATACCTTTTTTTCTCTCCATTTCCTTAAACTTTTGTGTTTTATTGTCTAAGATCAAATGTTTTTGGGGAAGGGGAATTTACATAGAAATGAAAATTGCTTTTGTTCATGTATTATGTATAAATCAGTCAGTTTAACATAATAGAATTAGCTTTACCTTATTTCTCTGCATTTATGTTTATAGAAAAAAAAACAGTTGACAGCAGGTGCACAGGTTAAATGGTATTTTGTAATTTACTATTGTGCATTTTTCTAACTACTCCAACTTTGAACCTTCTACCTTTTGATGTCATTTTTATTTTTGGAAATGTGCATGTAGTTTAGCTGAAGAAATAAAATTTGTAATGTGGCTAGTAAATCAAAATATTATACTTGCATTATTTGAACTTGAAGTAAGGTTATGATGAGGATCTGGATATAGGGCTTTGAATAAATGAGTCAAATCACCCAGTATCATATTGTACTTATGCACATAGGTAAGCTTCACACAATATGCCAGCTGATATGTCCTGTCAAGACTATACATTCATATCTGACAGTCTATAAAATGATTCTAAACCTCTAACCGAGTCTTGAGATGTCCAATGGTACCAACCAGTTGATTACAAGTGAAAGGTTTTATTAATTTCTAACAGAAACCAGTCATTTATATCGTATTAACAGTAGTTTAATTTACAACCGAAATCCAGCTTCATTTGAAATCTTCAGTTAATGTTCTCAAGTCCCTGTGAGAGAAAAAAATAAAATACACATGTGTTAAGAAAACAATGTAAGTCACATGTTTACTTGTTGTTGTGTAATTTAGTTGTAAATATTGGTAACATATTTACTTTAGACTGGTGATAGACTCCAGTTCCAGACACACGCCTGTCTCTCTCCATCAAATACCACTGGTATGGATTTCGAGCAATTCTCTTTTCCTAAACAATAAAAATTATAATATGTTAGGACGAACTGTGCTTACAGATAAAGCTCAAAGTCATTTATATTTCCAATGCTGTATGTAGCTGAGGATTTGGTTAAACAAGACTCACCTTCCCCCCATTAGTGAACCTTTGGATTCGAGCAGTGAGAATCCCAGGAATGATGAGACATACGGTCATGATGCCAAAACTGGGCAATATTTCATACCACATACTTGCAGTGTGTATAAAGTCAGACAAACACGTAAAGAAACAGGACACTCAAGGTGCCTGGAAGATCACAGCTTAAGAAATTGTGTTGTTTTTTTAATCAAAATGTCTACTGTCCTCTCATAGGCATGAAAGGTCATTCCTTTTACTTCTGGGTGACTTGTGCCTCCGCGTGCTGACATCACAGCGCCTCCTCGTGGCTGCCGGAAGTTCAGCTTAACAGCCAGTAAAGAAAACAACAGTTTAGTTGTTGACTGGAAAGCTGCTAGCTGGTTCAGGTTATATTCAAATCTAAAGCATTTGCTAGCTGTCTAGCTATCAACCATGAAAGAGGACAAAGAAAACACTCGTCCAAGGGAGAAAAGGGTGGAATTAAAATGTGAAGATTTGGAAAAGACAGAGAAGCCGAAGGAGAAGAAGGAAGCAATGACGAAGGTAGCTAATACTAGTAGCAGGACTAGCTAACATGTCGCATGTAGCTGGTTACTAAACAAGATGGGTTGGTTACTAAAAGTTAGCTGGCGTTGCTGACTATCTAGCTAGAGGCTAGAGCTACCATCTCATATTAATACTGCTGTTACCATCTCAGAACATTAGTATTAACAGTATATGTGTAATGACAATAAAGTTGAATCTAATCTAATCTAATATGGTAGGCTAACACGATTGTTGATTAGAATTGTCTAACTAACATGGCAATTAGGGAAGGTTCTAATAGCAGCACACCTGTGCACCTGTCATACTGTTATTCTATATTTTTACATAGCCTAACCATCCTGTGATCATATTAGCTACATAGCTAGTTTGCAATCTTACAAACCAAGACAAATGCAGTGATTGAGACCGTCTTGTTTCTGTCAGATTGTCATTCGTCGCTTGCCGCCCAGTCTAACCAAGGAAGAACTGGAGGAACAGCTGCAGCCTCTTCCAGAAGTAGACTATTTGGAATTCTTCTCCAATGACACCAGGTATGCGATTCATTTGTTAATGACTGCCTTTTAATATTGACATATACATTTAAAAAAATAAAGAGAATGCAAAGAAAATTAACTCTTTGTCTATTTCAGCATGTACCCACACTTGTTTGCAAGAGCTTACATCAATTTCAAGAATCAGGAAGATATTGTTCTATTCAGAGACCGCTTTGATGGATATGTGTTCATAGACAATAGAGGTAAGGTTTGATGTCTCAGAAGGATGTACATTTCTAAATCTTTCTGATTTACCTCCACCATAAAGAATCTCAATGGCATTTAATGCTGTACTTTGCTTGTTTAACAGGTCAGGAATACCCAGCTATTGTTGAATTTGCACCATTTCAAAAGATCGCGAAAAAAAGGAGTAAGAAAAGGGATGCTAAAAGTGGAACGATAGATGAAGGTGAAGATATTATGTTGCACACTTGGAATGGCCGTTTTAGATGATTTTCTTTATTGTACAACTAATATTAGATATGCTCTTAGATCCTGAATACAAGAAATTCTTGGAATATTATAATGGAGATGATGAAAAGTTTACATCTACCCCGGAGACTCTTCTGGAAGAAATTGAAGCCAAATCTAAAGAATTAGTAGGTGTGTATGAGCTTAAGCCAATATATCGTCTTGTAAATTAAATTCACATTGAGACTCCCTCTTCAATGTTTTTTTTTTTTTTTTTTTAACTTTTCTCCCTTCAGCCAAAAAAACAACACCTTTATTGGACTTTCTGAAGAATAAACAGGTAGGTGTTGAGAAACATCTGTTCTGTGATTGTGTGTTTGTATAAGAACCAGATGCATCGCTGTTATTGTTTCTGTTTGATTAGAGAATCAGGGAGGAGAAGAAAGAGGAGAGGAGGAGGAGAGAACTAGAGCGTAAGAGGCTACGGGATGAGGACCGGCGTAAATGGAGGGAGGAGGACAGAAGGAAACGTAAAGAGGTGGAAAAGATGAAGAAAGGTGACAAATCTGTGGAGAAAGACAAAGACCAGACAAAAGAGGAGCCCAAAATTAAGGTGCAGTTAACCATTCCACGTGTTTCTTGTTTTCTTCCTACACAGATTAGGATTTTGCCAATTCCTATAGTGGATCTACTACTTGCAGTTTGCAGCAAGACTTCAAACGATCATAGATACAAGACCGTTTTGCCTGGTACAGAACATAGCATTTGTGTGTGTGTGTCTGTAGCTCCTGAGGAAGCCGGATCGAGGCGATGACTTTGATTGTGAGAAACCTAAAGAGAAGGCGAAGAAGCCTGAGAAGGAGAAGTCCATGAGGGAAGACCGAGTGTCTGGGGGCGTCGACTTGAGGAAGCGACAGAACAACGAAAACAGGGAAGGACGCAAGTGAGTTCAGTCTGACTTTGTTCATCTAGGTAGAGTTGAGAATGTTTTAACAACCCCAAGGATTGAGTTCAAATGGATTCAAACCTAAATAACCCACCCTCTTCCTCTTCTGACTTCTCCTGGGGGGTTGGCCACAAAAAAAACATTCATTAAATAATACTGTCAAACCTTAAGATTTATTGGTTGTCATCAGGAAGTTTAGTTCAGAACAAACTACCAAAATGCATCTCAACAGCATCACCAACCCTGCCTTTAATATGTTACAGGTCATTCACACCACTAGTATCTTTTTAAAATGTGATTGTGTTTGTGAGCAGAGCTGATGATGATGGCCGTAAAGACTTTCGGGAGCGGGATACAGACAGAGACAGGGAGCGAGACAGGGAGAGAGAACGGCGTCAGAAGGAGAAGGAGCGAATAAGAAGACAGGACGAGGACCGGAGAAGGAGGAGGGAACGACATGACGGGGAGAACACCTACAGGAAGAGAGAAGAAGAGGCAAAAAAAGAGAAAGACCGGGTCTGGGAGAAGAGAAAGGGAGAGCATGCTGGAGACTCCATTCATGAGAGATCTGAAAGGTCATCTAAAGATAATAGAAGGGAGGAGAATGCTAAAAGAGACAGATTAAGGAACAAGGTATTAACACGAATCCTGCTACTCATTTATCAGATGTCAATTGTGTGAAAACCTTTCCTAACTTTTGGTTTCTCTGTGCTTCAGGATCGACCTGCCATTCAGCTGTACCAGCCAGGGGCTAGGAGCCGGAGGGGAGGAGGAGGTGGTGGTGGTGGTGGTGGTGGTGGTGGTGGTGGTGGTGGTGGTGGTGGTGGTGGTGGTGGTGGTGGTGGAGGTGGAGGGGGAGGTGGGGGAGGAGGAGGGGGGGGAGAGGGAGAGTCTCACTCTGTTGATAGAAAGCCAGAACACGAGACCAAAAGACAAGACAAAGGAGATGAGTGATCAGATGCAGCCAGATGGCATGATGTCAGGTGAGGCCAGGTGGAGGTGTGCACATCAGAGCACACAGGGGACAGAACAGGTGGAGCTTTCCTCAAGCAGCGCTCCATCCAGCCACTGGCAATCAGAGGCGTCCATTTGTCAGTGGTTGTCTAGTGCCTGAGCGAGTCCATCTTTAGATCTGCTCATAAAGAAGAGAAAGCTTTCACCTCACTCCTGTTTGCAAGAGTATGGCTACATAGGGCATAAGTTAAGCCAAAGCTTTCTAGGACCACATTAACTCAAAGTGACCTTACCGCAGTATTGGTACATGGGATGTATTTTGAATTGGCTTTCTGCTGCAAGTCTTTCACACACAACATACTGTGTAAACCTCATTTTCATTTTTCTGTATGAGTACTACGTGACCTGAAGTCAGTCAAAAGTTTTTTTTTTTTTTTTTTATAATCCTTTTAAGGATTCTAACCTATGAATTCACTTTATTTTGCCACAATTTTTTTTTTCTTGTTCTGTTTAACCCATACAGCGATTCAGGAAGGTAGCCATTTTTTGACTATACTGAACTGTGAGCCATGCCTTGTTTAAGCGAGCATGCAACCTACAGTGGGTGACCACCCTTGTGGCCTTCTTTCTAAATTCAAATGCACCTCACCTTTATTCTTAAACTATGCTGCACTAATGAAAACTTATAGCAGTATGGGCAGATAATGTTACCAATTGTATTAATATAGTCACTCATTTGAAATAAACAAATCTTGAAGTGTATGTTTAATTTTGAATTTCTGAAGCCTTGCAAAAAGAATGGAGAGAAACAAATCGCCCAATAAAGAATGTTTTATTACCAATGTGTGTGATTTGTATTACAAATAATTAATTATGATGAGCCTATGGCAAGAGTTTAATGTTTAAGAGGACTTCGCGTCAACCATCACTTTTTAATTTTACTGGAGGTTATAAGAACGCATCCTTTTCACGTTATTATTGCACTGGTGTGATACAGGTGCAGTAAGGCAGATTATCCACCCGGTGACGCTGTGAATAGATGAGGAGAATTTGCCAGACTCTGATTGGATAGGAACACTTACATCACTACCGCTTCCTTTCCTTCTCTCTCTTCTCCCACCGCCATTGTGGTGAAAGGACTGTGGACAAAATGGTAAGTTAAAATCACCAGCCATCCTTCACCAAACCGATTAATGGCATTACGAATTTCAGCGAACGGATAGTGTGATAAACGGGAATATTGATTACGTGAATATGTATGCAAATAAGCGATTGTGGTCCACTATTAAATATCTTGTTCAAATCGCGTGATTAAACCCGGTGTCTCTTGTCTCTAGCGTGTTCAAAGTTTCCAGAATTGTTTGACTCTGAATTCATAGATTTAAGATCATGTTGCAGAGCCAAAGGTTATGTTACATTCTGCTAACATCAAGGGTGGCATCGTTTGCTTAGTTTGACAGTGCCGCGTAGGCATTACAACATGGGTAGCTTCTCAGCTCAACATGAAGGGGAGTCATCTTTCTGTTCAGTTTTTTTTTACGGATTTTTGTACATTTCAGTCGTCCCACAAGACGTTCAGGATCAAACGCTTCCTCGCCAAGAAGCAGAAGCAGAACAGGCCAATCCCGCAGTGGATCAGAATGAAGACTGGCAACAAGATCAGGTATGTTTACTGCAACAGGGCAACAAATACAATGTGCGCGACTCAAACATGTGCAAATCCCCTCCACGTCAAAGCAGGTCTGCAATTACAGTACTTCATATTTGTGGGAGTGTTGTCATTAATCCTGCTGAGAGTAACATTCTGCTGTGGAGTATGTCTACCTGGTCACATGACTGATGAGGATGCTCTGTGGTAGAGACACTTAGTCCAACCTGTGAAGTGGAAGATTAAAGCGTCTTGGTGACTGTTTAAATGGTCATCATTTAATGGTGAAATGGGTGCCATGCAATGTGTTCTAGGGGCATCTTTTAGTATTGGATGAAAATGGTTTCAATGCTGTGTGTACATTGTGTGGTGATGAATCCAGTAGGTTGTGTAGTCTAAGGATGTAAGTAGCCTTACTGCTGTTAACAGTCTGGCTGTCCCATTAACCAGGGAGTGTCAGGATTTAAGATGACATCATTATTGATTGACTAATGCCTTCCTGGTTTTAAGGTATAACTCCAAGAGGAGACACTGGAGGAGGACCAAGCTGGGCTTGTAAATGCTCAGATCTCCCAACATCCCTCGCTCCTTCCACCTGCCAAGACCACCATCTGCTGGGCCTGGAAAGGAAGCCATGTTATCTGGAACAATGGTCTTTTTGTACAGATACTCTGGTTATACTCGTGTTTGACAATAAAAAGATGTGATGAAACCAGAAATTTCTGTCCTCTTGTGGGCTCATTTGTGTGATGCACTTCAGGTATGTCATGCGTTTAATCTTATTAGTTGCTGTAAACTTTGACAGGTCTATAAGACTCAGACTTTTTGAAGTTCTCATGTAATAATGCATGATTTATTGGTAAAATTAAGCATCAGTGTACATAAACATAATTTGAATAGACTCTCAAAACCATGTAGTTGGCTATTATTTGCATGAGGCACAAAACCATGTTAGTAGACGTGCACTTTATACCGTTACAGTCCTATGTCTACATTCTTCTCCCAAATAACGAGAAGGAAGGCAACTTCTTGAAAGAACCAAACCACCAACTGCCAGATGACCTAGTCCACCTAGTCCGGTCAAAGGAGTCCAGCTCGTCTTGTTCCTCATTTATTTCTGGTGTTGATGACTGAGTGTCACAGTTGTTGTTAATGTTCTGCGAACACAAACTATGTTCTTCATCCCAAGCACCAAGAAGTTCCTTTATCTCTGTTGGGGTGATTTCTTTCAGATATTGCCATGCCTTTCTTCCATTGTAGTCCATGACATCAACATTAGCTCCAAATGCTCCAACCAGGATTTTAATCACCATGTACTGACTGTGGATAGCTGCCACATGAAGTGGAGTGAGACCACCGCTGCCTTTGACGTTAATGTTGACTGGAATCTCCATCCTTTCAGAGTACTTCAGTAAATTGATTAGAGTTTCATCCTGGCCCCTTTTGGCGAGCCAGTGGAACACAGTGTAACCACTAACAAAATCTTTCCTGGTTAAAAGATACGGATCTTCTGAAAGAAAGACCATTATAGTTTCATAGTTGGAATCCACAGAAGACAACATCCATGCGTGTTCCATGGGAGACAGAGCCCAACTCCTATCATCTAGAACCTCCTCCTCACATTCCCTTGAGGAGCCGCAGGAAATTTCAGATGACAGAACATGACTAAGTCCACTATGAGAAGGGTTGCTCAGAAAAAGATCCTTCAAGTATTTTTTGCGCAAAGCAGGAGTGAGGGAAGCTCTCTCAAGGCCACCTGAACCAGAGGCATGCAGTCCGCGAGCTGCACTGGATCTCGACAAACGCTCTAGAATATTCCCGTGTCCCGATCCAGGGCCGATAGTGTCTTTGTTACTGAACACTGGCTCATATTCAGATTCACATAAGGCATCTTGACGCTGCATCGCTCCTACGCAGAACACCCGCTCAATGAGCCTGTTAGTGTTTCCATCCTCTGCTGGAACAATGCTGCTGTCATTCATGTTGCTTGAGTTTCAGTAACTTTCTTGTTTCCTCTTTTTTTAAGACTTCCTTGAACATCAATCTGTTTCTGTAAACAATTTGGCTATTTATCGTTACAGCTAGCCAACTTTCCCTACAAGACTCCGTGGACTGTTAAAAAAAAAGACCAAAACCGAATTAACCATTAGTATTGTAACTTAAGTAAATCGGATTTTATTTGTTTTCAACACTATGGTTTTCCTTCACTAATCAAGGCTACAAATGTGCATATTACTTTCAGTGCTGTATTAACACATGACATTGTCTTTCTTAAAAATCACAATCAAGCCTTCATCGTCCACCTGGTCGTTCCCATTCAGGTGAGCTCACCAACTTCATCGAAAACGGATCCATATTTCAGATTAATTTGTCCACAGCAAAAATGCCCAAACGTCGATCTTGGTTAACGTTAACAAGAGTTTCTCCACAGATCCATTTCACTTCCTTCTCTCCACTCTGTCCCGGTACTTCTACTTTGTTAATAATACAAAGTTCACTTCTAATCTCTGTGACTAAACTTCAACACATGTGACCCCATTGGTCAATTCTTAGGCGGAAGTAGTACAAGCTACTGCATGGTCTAGTTCAGATCATGCTCAAATCAGCTTTACTGACTCAAATCCTAAACTCGAGGCAAGCATCCAAGGTTATTTAAAACAGTGATAACTTTTATTCGGGACTTAAAAACAACTTCACAAAAATACAAGATAAATACAAAATCTACATTGGTTCAGGCAACTCTGGAGGCATGTCTACAGTCAACTCATTGATAGTTTGAAGGAAGGCATCCAATTCTGAAGAACAGTCTGAGAAAAGAAAAAGGCAGTGCTACTGTTAAATTTCTGCACAACCCCTAGCAGTGTTTCCATTCCAACATCGTATAAGTGGAGTGTGCCAGTATTCCTACCAGAAGGCCATGTCACACAAGCAGTACCTGGACGTTGTGGGTTCTTTACGGGAGACGAAAACTGAGTCTCCATAACTTCCATGTCCTCCTTGGGTGGACAGGGTGCTTGTGGAAAGGCCAGTCCTGGCAGAGCAAGGTGACTCAGACGAACCACATCCTCAGGGACAACATACTTCTCAAACTCTAAAACCACATACAAGAAGGTTAGTTACAATATAATTGTTTTTAGACTGAAGATGGAACTGATAATGCAGCATCCAGACACTGGGTTTACCTAGTGGGTCATAGGGTATAAACCTCTCGATAGCTGGGTAGTCATCCACCTTGGTCTGGACAGCAGTTTGAATTTTTGCTTCCTTCTGAAAGATAAAGAGAATCATTAATGCATCATCAGTCCAAACCTCTATCATTATACTTAATGGTTCTGTCTCTTAACTTTCAGCCTAATCCTCTCCCAATGTGCTCATAGGTAGGGTAGGTTCTGGGACTGGGTTTGTGATTATATTATATATTCATTTATACAGACAGCCTCTTACCCAAGTATCCAGCAACTTTGTTCTCTCGGGTCTGACAGCAGAAGTAAGGGAAGTCTTGTTGATGGCCCCCAAAGCCTTGCGTCCAGATAGAATTGGGGTGTGTAATTTTTTCCCAGTAAAAGGAGTTTTCAAGACGTCTGTCATACATGTTTTGTGAAGAGCACATTAGGCAGTTAAAAACTTAAATTCAGCAAGCTAGAAGTTAAGTAGCAGGTTAAAAAATGAGCTAGGTAGTATTAGAATGACATACCTGGGGGTGCAGACACCAGCCTCTGCCTCATCTTTAAGGTCGGTGCATGAATCCTGACATTCTCTCTCTCGGCAAAGTTTATGGAGGCCATTTCAGCTAGTGACAAGAAAATGTTGATACCAGCTACAGATCGCTAGAATGAAAATGTTGCGACTGTCTGGCTTAGTAAATGGTTTAGACTACAAATACAATACAGCAAGCTTGTAATTGAAGCTATGCTACCTTCTACTGTACTGTAGTCATGGTCGCACTCTGCCTTAACGTGAAAAGACGCTAGCAGCTAGCTACTATCCTAGCTAGTGCTCACTTTTCCTTACTGTAGATTACTTACAGCGAACTAGCTCTACTGTACGGCCTCTGTTCTATCTGGGCAGTAAAGCCTTTACAACTGAACAAATATGGGACAACGTTATTTAATTTACACGTAGTTTAGGCTAATAAGCTCGCTAACGGTCTTACCGTTTACTGGAACAACTCAGTTGTTTTGGTTTGGATATTCAATAAGCATATGCGTTCGCGGCTCCTTTTAAAACAGCATCATGCTCTGCTATTGGCTGAATGCGCTGTAGGGGGTGTGTCCACACGCGCTAGGCTTGAACGGTCTATTCCAGAGTCATGTAAAAAATCTTTGAAATATATATATATTATTAAAGCCATATTTTTATATGGCTGTGGTCTACTCTAGTTTAATATTCAATCAGTCAAGTTAGGTTCATTAATTTAAAAACTTTGGCCACAGCAGATGGTAATATCTAGATTATATTGTAATGAATCGAATAGGTAAGATGCTTTTCAGTTTTACTCTGTTTGCCTCATTATTTTGTAGTGGGATAAAAATCCCCAAATTAACCTAAACCTAAAAATGCCAAATAAAGTAATTTGTTCTATACGTATAGTAGGCTATACATGTTTAGTTTTAAGCGAAAAAACATGGGGAGAATCACTACGGTTTACTGCTCAGCATAAACCATTAAGAGAAAATACAGGGGGAGATCACCTGAATTATAACCTTAGCTTTTGCCTTGTTGATTCAACTCTGCCATTCTAATCAATTGTATTGTATATGAGTATATGACCTATTTAAAATATTGGACAGTTGTAGATTTTTTTGGGGACATAAATATGCTGAATTTGATTTTCAGAACATGATCTACCAAGTGGTACGTTCTTCTTGTGTGTGAGGTTTCATGTGTGTGCGGCTTCCTGGGCTGGCAGAGGCTCTACTGAAGAACCATGGCGGCCACTGAAATAGCCAGGCAAGCGGTGAGTTGCCTATAGCTACCACAGTTAAATATGCGTTACTGTTTTACATGCTGCAATTACTTGAAAACCACTGGACATAAACAGCGTAAATTGCTTATAGTTTGGTATAGAACAATTGTGGACTTGGTGAAACTAAATTATTTCATATCCTGTAGCCGTCATGCTATATCACATTTTTAGTATTTATACCATTGCACCACATTTATCACAGAATATATCAGCTAAATATCTTATATTAGATTATGATAGTTTATCTTTAACTGGGAACCAGTGTTTGATGGTTAACAAACGTCCGCGTGCGTGATGCTTTATTCCCATCAGATAATAAACTTATGATGGGCCTATAGCTTAATAGCTAAATTCAGGTTTGGATTAATATACATTAAGTTTCCTATTACCATCACTGGGCAATAATAAGGCCACACTAATTAACGGTATGTGAAAACATTATCAACGTTTCTGTTGATATCAACTGTTACCTTGTTCGATTCCTTTTGATGGCATTGTTTCGTGTCAAGTCAGTGCCGTTATTTCACTCGGGCGTTGTCTAATGAGACTGTAATATTTTTTTTGCGTGGAAATGGGCTAACCATCTCGTTGTAGCGTATGTTATTTCATGTAGGCTGATACAAAATTGGACCGTTACAATTCTGAATTGACACAATGGAAGACAGGGTATCTTCTTCCCAGAATGGACCAATGAATGAGCCCCCATCACGAGCCCTGCTATATAAGAGTTCTAGAATCTACATGGTGTTCCAAGTAGTCTAAGCATTCGATTTGGGAATGTCGCATATGTAGTGGAGGAGCGTTTGTCAAGTTAAGAACCGCCCTCTGCTGTTCCTAGTAGCCTCTCAGCTGTTAAAACCTAAATCTAACTAGGTCTAGTCCAAATACCCAAGGACTGAGCTTCTGCTGTAGGTATAGGTTTGTTAAATCTGGATACTAGTCTACATTTGAATAGGATATGTAATGGATGGGTAAGCATGACTGTTGTGGGGCTCTTTTGGCATGTAATCTAAATTCCTTGCTTGCTTTTCTGCACCTCATCATCCTGTACAGATGTAGAGGATGCACAGTGAGGTGCACTTCCTTACTTGTAGCACCCACACACACATGCACACATGCGCGCGCGCACACACGCACACACAGCAGAGGATTGTTTGTTGGCAATAAACCAGGGTTCAGCAGCTTTTGGTTGTTTTTCATCAGGGCTGGTTGTATTTACTGTGTTTGCACCGTGGCTGTCTCAGCCCTCCACATGTGTTTTCTTGTATAGTTTCTCCAAATGTGCTGTTTCTGTCCTTATATGTACTTTGTGGTTGTGCACAGTCTTGGCTGTGAGCAAATGTGCCACAGGAAACAGGAAGTGAATCACAAAGTACCTGTAGCCACTTATTTGATTGAAAATAATGTTGATTTTGTGGTGTCTCAGGAAAGTCATAGATCACAAAATACTCTCTCCTTTCTAGATAATTCTACTGTGGTTCAATTGTCCTAAAACAGACGTGTCTTTTCACTGCAGGGGGAGGGTGCTCGGTCTGTACCTCTTGCCGGCCATGTTGGCTTTGACAGCATGCCTGACCAGCTGGTCAACAAGTCTGTCAACCATGGCTTCTGCTTTAACATCCTCTGTGTCGGTGAGTCTTTCATTGCATTTCCTTTTACATTTACAATTATTCATTTAGCAGACGCTTTTATCCAAAGCGACTTACAAGAGAGAGCTTTTCCTTTTTTTCCTTTTTGATTAATAGGAAATTAATCTAGTGTAGTTAGATTCTGTGTTCTTCATTACTTTCCTTCAGGGACAAAAATTATAAAGTAACAAAAGTCTGGTATGTGGGTCAGAAAGCAAGTTGTAAAATTCCAGAAGCTTAACTTGAAGTTTCCAAATGTGTCATGTAGTTTTGTGGTTGTGGTCTTAACAAAACAGCGGATACAGAGAAGGGAGAGAAAATGTGCAACTGACTGACTCCATTAGAGCTTATTATGATTTGTCTCCAAGTTGACTCTGCTAATGACTTTTGAGGATGAGAATCCATGGAAGCCTCTCCACAATAACCTGAGGTGGACTTGGGGCCCAGGAAATGGGAGGAGAGAAAAACTGGCAAGAACTTGTCCCATTATTCACCACTGTTTAGTCCGCACTCCAAAGTAAAAAAGGCTTGGAATTGAGGACAGGAAGTGAGCGTAAAGCCCTGTCGGTGTGCTGTGGGTGTAGATGGAGCTCTGAGGAACAGAAATAGGTTCTCTCTCAGGGAGAGGAACGGCAGTGAGTCAGTCAGCTGACTGCCTCTAACAGCGTGAGTTTGTCAGAATACATCAGACCATCAGTGAGTCAGTTCTCTACCGCCCTTTCTCTCATGGTCTGCTCCAGAAATCAGCGTCTTGTTACCCAAGTGTCTGTTAGAATACCAAGCTGTTGACACAGCCATGTTGTTTGAAGTCCTGTGCAGCTGCACCATGTCACATTGAATCTACTCTCCCTTGAAGAGGATTTATGCTATTACCAATTTCTTCAGCTTATCTTTTTTTGTCTGTTTTATCATTTATTGCTTAACACAAGCTCAGGAGATTTCAAGCGAGAGGCTCATAAATCTTTACATTTTAAAAGAAATGACGCTTGAAGAGACAAAAAACTGAATTTGTTCTAGCAGCAGTAAAAAAAACAAGATTTATATTCTGTTCTACAAAAAAATACAGAAGTATACCAAAAGTTTAGTGGAAGCCATAGCAAAGCTGCAATGTTAAACCTATGACATATTTGTTTCCTAGGGGAGACTGGTCTGGGGAAGTCCACTCTTATGGACACCTTGTTCAACACCAAGTTCGAGGGTGAGCCTACACAGCACAACCAACCTGGAGTCCAGCTCAAGTCCAACACCTACGAGCTCCAGGAGAGCAACGTGCGTCTCAAACTCACCATGGTCAACACTGTGGGCTTTGGAGACCAGATCAACAAGGAGGACAGGTAAGGAAATCTGTGCAAAGTCTTTGTTTAGTCTTGGACTAGACTGTTTTAATGAAAGAATCACTTGAAAGTCATACCTACTAGAGTATAATAGAAAATGCGATACACTCTGTATTATCACTGTAATACTGTAAAAACGGGTATTCGTTTTTATGCAGTGACTAAAATCTGGTTGAATGAATCCCCTCATGGCTTGGGTGTCAGTGACAAGTTAATGCTGGAGGGGAAAGGCAACCTGTCTTTTCTCTCATAATAGAAGTTATATAGTGACTAGATGTCACATGATCTCTTGTCATCTGATCCACCCCCCCCTTCTCTCTCACCATGGGAGATCAGACAGAAGATGGTGTCATGTGACTTCCAGGCCTGGCGTTCCCCTAGTGGGCCTGAGGGTGTGGCTGTGCTAGTTTCATGAACTGTGGAACCTCTTGTAGGTCAAGGCTTCAGGTTCAGAGACAGATTTCAAATCAGGGTTGAATCTAATGGTGGATGAATGATGAATAGAATCTGAGGGCTAGCTGCAACAAGACACCCCCAGACAGACACAGTTTGACCCAGCCCTGGGCCAGCCATGTGAACAGCCTCCTGGGTGCTCCTCAAACAGTAACTGTATTATTGGGGGGGTGGGGGGGGGGGGGGGGGGATCTGTGTTTCATCACAGACCCAAATCAGCATCCAGTGGTGCGGAGCATCTTTGCCGTTTTGCCGGCGGTGGTATTTCTTTGATGTTTCTCCTGCACCCTGCACTCTGATCCATGCCTTTTACCAGATCCTTCCCAAGTTCGGACTTGTGATTCACTGCTAACGAGAGACACCAGTTTGGAGAGTTCAGCCTATTGCTTATTGGGAACTGCAGCTTAGTAAAACTTAATCACTAGCTAAGAAGATCTTGTCCACACACTAAGCAGCACTTTAGGCTCAAAATATGGGTAAATAAAAAGAGGAGTCAATCCCATGTGGACAGCTGTCAGAACCATCACACACCTGCATGTGCTCCCCACAGTTACAGGTCCATTGTGGAGTTCATCGACGCCCAATTTGAGGCATATCTGCAGGAGGAGCTGAAGATCAAGAGGACGCTACACAGCTACCACGACACGCGCATCCACGCCTGCCTCTACTTCATCGCCCCCACTGGACACTCCCTCAAGTCCCTGGACCTGGTCACCATGAAGAAGCTGGACAGCAAGGTGAGACCCAGTCATCCACTGGAACGCTGCAGGCACGTCTCCCACCCAAGCATCTTGTGTTTCATCTGCAAGGCTGCATTGCTGTTTGTTCGGATTCAGTCATACGTCATAAACTGGTCCTCTGTGCCATTTGTCTGACAGCAGATGGGTTCCAGGACAGTTATGGCGTTGGTGTAGGTCAGCCGTGAAACGCTGATCTAAGGTCCTGCATGCTGTCTTGGTAACGGTTGACTTGGTCCTATTTTCCAAAGTCCCTTCCTGAATGGCCTTATTTGCATAGACCTCCTGGCGTTGGAACAAAGGGCCTCGTTTACTGTTTGCCAGAGCAGCTGTGCCCACCCAGCAGTGTCTCCCACTGCAGTGTGATCCAGAGCAGGACCTCTCCTGTGTACACGTCCACACAGCCCCTGGCATCCTCACTTACAGAGGGCTGCTAGAGAGGGACTACAGTCTTAAGCTTGTGGGGCGTGCGAGATAGGAAAACACTGATGTAATGGGGATGTTTGTCTTCACGTCTTTAGACATAATTAGCTCAAGAGGTTCGTAGTTGTTTCTTATAGTTGTTTAACAAGTCCTCCATCCTCTGTCATGCTTCACTGTGGTGGAGGTGCACGATATTGACTTCCTTTTCTAACACCACAACATTGCTCTCTTTCAACCCTCCTGTAGCTCTGCTGTGTTGGCAGCAAACGGAGCTGGTTGGAGCTGGTGTTCCTTTGAAATGGCCGCCGTTCGCTGAGCTCTCATTCCATGAGATTGTTCATCCCATGTTTTGAAGAGCTCTTTAGAATATGGAGTGTAAGGAGGAGGCCTACCTCCTGCCCCCCCCTCTGGTACTGCTGCACTACCGTGTCCTTACTATTTTTATCTCGGTGCTCTGATTATGTTGTAAGTGCCTTATTCACAAACATCCCTGGAGCTAGAGAGAGGACTGCTGAACAGAGATAGCTCTGGTAGGATATAAAGAGACAAGCAGCTTTTTAATATTTTCTGACACTGGAACCTAATCTTGAATCTTAAAGCCCCAGATTATCTTCTTGCTTCAAATCTTGGATTCCCAGTGAAAAGGGGGTGGGGGAGATCCCAGGATCTATTTATATCCTGTCTTGTCCAGATGTTCTCCAGTTGTTCTAGCAGGCTCAGCTGTGATGTAATAGCCAGGCTACATAGAATATGCTCTCACAACTCAGAGGCAGCTTCTTCTGGGGTGAACAAGACAGGACTGGGGGAAGCAGGGGATTCTGCTTGTTCTTTCCTCTGTTAAGTTATGTTCTGTATCTGGCATCTGTGGTCGTTGTTCCTCTGAGTCTTGCCTCTCTTACCCGTCTCGAAAACGAACCATTTCCAGGTCAACATCATTCCCATCATTGCCAAGTCAGATGCCATCTCCAAGAGTGAGCTGACCAAGTTCAAAATAAAGATCACCAGTGAGCTGGTCAGCAATGGAGTCCAGATCTACCAGTTCCCTACGGACGACGAGACGGTGGCAGAGATCAACTCCACCATGAACGTAAGATAAAACCTGTTTAGTACCTTCTTAGAAATGTAGTGCGATGCCGTTATTGGGGCATCCTGTACATATTGTAGAACTAATTGGTATTATTTAGAGGACTTGGATGGCTTAGCTTCATCACTTGTCACGGTGTCAGTGAGAGTTCACTCCCAGATCACTGAAACAACAAGCAGCTCTGAGGCAGGACAGCAGCCATCTGTGTGCACTCATGTCTGGAGGAAACCTTAGCACACTGGGAGGGAGCAGAGCGCACCGGTCCAATCAGCCAGCCCTCGCTGCAGGAAGCTCTCAGTGTGGGAAAGAGCCTGTAGCTGCTGACAAACGAGCAGAGCTGGTCGCGAAGCGTGAAGGCAGCCATGGCCCGTGAAGGATTCAGCTGATAACATTAGCAAATAGACCTCAGCTAACTACGCCACTTCGCCAATAAAAGGTCACTGACCCTAACCTCTGGCAGAGCCTCTGGCCGTGTGACATCACTGAGCACTCAATAAAAATCATCCCAAATTAATGTCATATCCGTCTACCGTGACCGTATCCACAGTTTATATGTGATTAACTGTCCACGCCTAGCCTAGCTACAATCCCCCAGACAAATGTTCAACAGGAAAATAAGTCCCTATGAAGGTAAATTAAAATGTGTACTAACAGGCTTATATAGCAGAAGGCAGGTTGTAGACTGTGCCAGCATGGTGTTAGTGTGGCGTGAGAGAGAGCCACACAGATGGGGTGAATAGCAGAGGGGACCCAGGTGTCACTGGCACGCTGACACCTTCCGTCACCAATGTCTGTGCTCCTCAACAGGGTCATTTGCCGTTCGCTGTGGTAGGCAGCACTGAAGAGGTCAAGATTGGCAACAAGATGGTGAAGGCGCGGCAGTACCCCTGGGGGACGGTGCAGGGTAAGTTGGGGGGGTCACGCCCCACACAGGAAATGAGACTGGAGGGGATCTTCCCACCCTGCCGCCATTTCCTCTCCTCCCACTCATTTCTGTTCCTGACTGAAGCACGCAGAGAGAGCAGAGCCATGGAAGCTTATGTAACTTCATTAATGTGTGTCTGTTTAACACTGCTGGCTGCTCCTCCATGGATGTATGTTGGAAGCACAGCAGCTGTCAGCTGACATGCTAAAGAGATGGAAAGGGGACGGGCATGTCACCAACAAGGATCACATTGATTTGTTTTGAGTTGGACAAGGATGAACAGGAAATCATGTTTATCGATCTAAAAAAACGAACGAACGAAACGAATCGAGGCACAGTCGTTAACAGACAGTAGCATTAGACAAATAAAATGGTTTGAGTGTGACAGATGGGGAGAGTTTAAGGTGACATGATACTGCCCCCACATTCCCCATATCCCATCTGCTCTTAGCTTGTTCACTGTGTAGTGCCTTTGTGAATGTGTGAGTGTGTGGGAGGGTTGTCTGTGAACAAGCAATAGTTCTGCTCTGCCCAATGGAGTTTGCCTGAGGCTCTCTCTGACATTGTTCACCATGGACTACTTCCTGTGGGTGTGTGTGTACAAATGACATAGCAAGGGCCACTGAACATCTATGGGTCTCTGAACTAGTGTGTGTACTTACACATGCTTACAAACACTAGCAGCCAATAGTAGTTGTATTGTATCAGTAATGCTTGGGATCAATTTAGTAAATGCATGGTTCTGTTGAGTTACAATCGTTGCTTCAATCCATACTGAATGAGGGGGTCACCCGTGGTCCTTGTCAGTTATTGGAGAGTAGCGAGTCAGAGAGGTGATTGGCTCTGACGCAGGTCACTATGTTGTCGTCGGCAGTGGAGAACGAGAACCACTGTGACTTTGTGAAGCTGCGGGAGATGCTGATCAGGGTAAACATGGAGGACCTCAGGGAGCAGACACACACACGCCACTACGAGCTGTACCGCCGCTGTAAGCTGGAGGAGATGGGCTTCAAGGACACCGACCCTGACAGCAAGCCCTTCAGGTACGACCCCTGACCCCTACCTTCTCGCCTACAGCTGTTTGAACTTATCTTATATATTTATGGACAATATAGCACCATTCATTCATTCATGAATGAATTTCTCTGGCTAGAGCACTTGACCTTAGATGAAGTGGTGATAAGTTAAAATCCTCCTCTCTGGACGTAACTTGTGCAAAAGCGTCTGCTAAATGACAACAGCACTAAGACTACCTTTACAACTACAACTCATTCGCTTTCATTTGCACCGGTTCATCATCCGCTGTCCCCACCTTCCTCCCTGTTCTAACCCCAGCCTGCAGGAGACCTACGAGGCCAAGAGGAACGAGTTCATGGGCGAGCTGCAAAAGAAGGAGGAGGAGATGAGGCAGATGTTCGTCCAGAGAGTCAAGGAGAAGGAGGCTGAGCTCAAAGAGGCAGAGAAAGAGGTGTGCGCCTGGGCGGAGCCAGAACCACAGATGTGACACACATGTGAAGTAAATGCAGTCCTGTGTGTGATTCCGAGAACTTATGACACGTGTTCTTTGCTCACCCAGCTGCACGACAAGTTTGACCGTCTGAAGAAGCTCCACCAGGACGAGAAAAAGAAGCTGGAGGACAAGAAGAAGAGCCTGGATGACGAGCTCAACATGTTTAAGCAGAAAAAGACTGCTGCCGAGCTCCTGCAGAACCAAGCCCAGCAAGCAGGGGGCTCCACCACGCTCAAGCGGGACAAAGAGAGAAAAAAGTAAGTAGCCTCTCTGTTAGCGTCTTCACAGCGCCAGGTGTTGGTTTCAGGGGTGGCTGAGGAAGTGCAGGGAGCAGCTTCAACACTACAACTCCCAAAACCGCAAGGAGACAAATCTAATGTTATGAACCATTTTCTTTTCTGAGAATCTTTGTTTTGCTGAGCACTGTCAATAATATGTGTAATTAACTGTGATGTTTTATGAATATTTGTTTGGAATGTTTCACAATGTGTGTGTGTTCCCCACCCTCCACAATGTGTCCAATTTATTGACCACTTGCATTGACCACATTGTGTGATGTTGCACAATATATGAAGCCAAATCAACACGCTTGGCCTTCTTAAACACTCAGATGCTTAGTGTTGATGCATTCCTGGAACTGGGAGCACAGTTCTGATTCGCCCCTCTCATGTTGTCCCCCTGAGCCCTGGCTTTAATAGATAACCACTGATCAACTGTAGCTGACTCTGATTAGCTAGAACTGGAGCAAGGATCCATGTTGATGTTGGAAGACTTGTGGGTGTGTCACTCTCTATCTACAGCTGTGGGATAGAACTTTCCAGAAAGGACACGTGGCACTGGCCCTCTCAGGAAGAAGTCACTTAGACACCTTCAATGTGCATAGAACATTCTAGAGTAATAATATGAACTTGTTTATGTAGTCTTGCCATCCAATGATGAACATCACTAGAGGCACTATGTGGCCTTGTAGTAGGGGGCCACTGTCGATAGCCACGTGAAAACTGGTGGTGTCAGAATTGAAGGCATCAGCTTTATAGTATGTTAACAGTGTTGGCCTCATCATGATGGTATTGACTCCTGATTGTGTATTCAAGCTGATGTGACCTGCCTGTTAGAAAGGAAGAAGACACTTGCACTGAGAAGGTTTTTAATTCTTTCTTTTTTTTTGTTCTTTCTTGGTTATTTCCTTGACAGTCCTGTCATTTTCTTTCCCTCCCTGCTGTCTCTCCTAGCTCTTGATTTTCCACCAAGCAGCTGTGTTCCCTCAAACACACAGTCCTTTCGTCTGTCTATTCAGGACATGTCTGTGGGTAACTGAGGCAAACAGGACTTCCTAGGTGATTTAAAGGGGGGGAATCTAATGTAGAACATTGATCCAAAGACAGGGTCTTCAGTTTCCTCAGCAACCGAAAGACATGATTCTTGCATGTTGTTTGTTCTGTGATAATAGTCGTGCATGTGGATGTGTGAATGTTTGTGTCAATATTGTTGCATCCATGTTTTCCAGTTAACTCCTCCCTGCATGCTGCATGAGAGCCTCTATGCTGGTAAGGCCTGTTCACGGAGCTGCTCCCATGGTTACCAACAACAAATGCACACATGAAAGAAAAGCCATGTCAACATATGTTCATAAAAAAAAAAAAATCAAGCTAACAAACATTAAGGAATATGAGTTAGTTTGGCCTTTAAAAGGCTGTTAAACTTTTAAAGCAACTGCGTCTCCCCCCCCCCCCCCCCCCCCCCCCCCCCCTCCCAGTTCAGGGTCTACAGAGAGCCTTTATGCTGTTAGGATCCATTATTAATGCCAGTATATCGAGCCACTGCAGGTGACATACTGATGTAGCTCTGTCCTGGAGTTGGCAGCACCCATGCCAGCCTCTGTATTAGCCAGTTCATTAGCCCCCCATCATATTTGCTGCCCTTTATGCTCCCGGACTCCACAACAATGTACTTTTTGTGGTTCTCCCCTGCCATCTCCTACCCTGCCCAACCAGAACACAGAGATCCATTCAGACCTGAGCAGAGACTGCAGAGTCAAAATAGGCAGAGTTTAGGCTCATACAGCTTCAGGGACCATCTTTGTTTCACAAGGACACAGACATATTGCCAATGCATAGATAATAGAAAGTCCAGTGAGAGCTGCAGATTTACCCTTGGGGGGAGGAGGAGGGAGGAAGAGAAAGAAGACATATGTCTCACAGCTTGTGTAAAACTCATTCCTCAGTCCAGCTCATCCCCTTTCAAAGTGATGAAAACAGTCTGCTTTCTCAGTAGTGTTGATGCAGGGCAGGAAATCAGCAGTGTGAGACAACCACATCAACTGCTGGAACAACATCTGGGTTGATACAAGTTCAAATCCCTTGCATAGCTGATAGTTCTCAGAAAAGTTCATGTAATCCCCTTCAGGAATGTTTGTCTGGTCACGCCTCACTCTAAATACATGTTCTTGTCGACATGTCATTTGCTACTAACCCAGATATGATTGTTTTTTTCTGATGTTACTGAATGTGTAGCGTTGATGTTAACCCGTAGAAAACAATAACACTCCTTCTCTCTCGTTTCCAGTTCAGGATTCCTGTAGAAAAGTGCTCCCTCAACCAGCTGTGAATGAGTTTTCACCCCATCCTCCCTGCAGTGCCCTGCCCTGCTCTGCCCTCACCCTTTCCCCATTCCAACCCCACATATGCCCCCTGCTCAGTGGAAGAATCAAGCCATTACTATGAATGGAACCCTTGACTCAGAAGCATCCTTTTTTGTGTGCTAAAGATGCTTGTTTTTTTTTTTTGTATGTTGTTGCGCAAGCCATTCCGCTTTTTTATGGAAAGTATTTTATCTTTTTTTATGAACTCTGTGTAGCTGTTATGCATGATTGAATGTGCGTTTAACATTAACATGCTTTTGTCACTGGCAGGAGTTTTCAGATGCAGAGATTAAATCCAAACTATAGTCTGACTAAACCAGTAGAGCGTGTTTGCCTGTGTCGTTTCACAGTCTGCCACATTACTCACTTGCATCCTTTCAAAGATGATATTTTGTTCTACACAATTACTATGAACAGAAAGAACTGTGTAATGAAAGAGTCATTACGTAAGCTATACATTTACACAAAACTCCCCTCTGGAACAGAGTGGTATTATTTCATTGCTAATGTTTTTCCACTCTAGCATGATGCATGTGCAAACATTAGCTTAATACTCTCATCTTCTCCTGCCATACATGAATCATGGATTGTTACGCCGTATATCCTTGTTTTAGCCTTCACGTTTGGAAATTTTCCTAAATATGATTTTATATATTGTCAGTGCAACTGTGACTTTCTTTCCCATGCACTAAAGCACATTTGAAGCTTTCTAACCAAATAGCAATCATATGAGAATCAGTATTGCATTTGTATCAGTGGAAAAAAAAACTTTTATTTCCGAAGGTAATAAAGGGCACATTTTTTATGTTTTAACTGTGAAAATGATTATTTTGTATCTTACAGGGACGATAGAACACAGTTCTTTTAGAGTAGAGTGGGCATATAGGATAAATGTCAGTGTGTGATTGTTGTGCATAGATAAAATGCTGAAAAAGATCTTAGTCATTAGACCAAAATGGTTGAGTGGATTTTAGTCTCATCAATGCTTACATAGTGTATGTTTTGTCCATAAAAGGATCTCCGGAATCGCTTTAAAGCGTGTAAGTTTTCCCATGCTCAAAAACAGCATTGTACCTCACTACAAGACATTTGAGTCCAAAGGTAATTGCTTTATTTTTTTTTCATCATCAAAATGATCCAAATGTGTAACTCCCACAGAGGCGTGGTCTTCCTCTTCCTGGTCTGACACAGTCACACAGGGTGTAGCTGTGTGCAGCTTGTCAGCCATAACCTCACAGGCGTCTCTGTCTCAGTAAAGGGTTGCCCTAGCTCAGCTCCATGTGGTGGTATGGAGGATTGAAGGTGTGTTGTAATGATCTGCTCATGGCTCTGTGTGTTTATTCACTTTCCTTTGCAGTAATCCCTGGCTCTGCACTGAGTAGGTCCCCCAGCTCCAAGCTTTGCTAAGGGACCAGGCTTTGTACCCCAATGCTGAGGCTTTGTGGACCCCAACCTCCTATGTTCTCTAAATATCATGTTCTCTGCAAAATATGTATTAACCAAAGAATATATGTATTTCACTGCTGCTCTAATCTTTTCTATAACTGACTATAGAGACTAAATGGGCTACTTGCTTATTTGTGTTTGTGCTTTTACATCTGCTGTGTGACTAAAATCATGCTAATTTATTACGTGGTGTTTTTGTTGGTATGATTCGACCAATATGATCATTGATACTATCTTTTTTTACGTAGACACTTGGTGATCATTGTTTTTCACTTTCACTTTCGCTCTGCTGTAGTATTGACTAACTGACAACAAACACCAATGTGTTTCCAATGTCAGGGCATTCTTGCATATGCAGTTAACCAATATACATGTGATTATTTAAAATCAATGAAATATATATGAAGAACATACATGTGTGCATTTGTAAAAGCAGTATGTATTACAGTCTTAGTTCACACCAGTAAGCCTTCTCTTATAGTAATGTTGGCAAAATACTTCCATGTATGCATGAGGCAAAATTCCTACCGCTTTTCCAACTGAATGATCCTAAGTCTTGACATTGTATCTGTCCACTGGTAGAATGATCTTGCTGGCTGCTTATATATGACTTCTAACCTGCATTTACTGTATCTGTTTCTCTCTTTCTCTTCAGCTTCTTTTAACCTGTCTTGGCCACCTGTCTTAAGAGGGGATTGCAGCTTCAACAAGAACGAAGCACAAATTCCTCTCTAGAATTAAGACCTTTTCCTGTCTGTCTCACTGCATCAAACCTTTTTTTAACTTCCATCTCATATGCTTTATTGAATATGGCCTTATGTGGGCTTTACATGGTATTTAATAAAGTTTTTCTTCTAATTCATGTTTTGCCACCAAATAGCTGTACACTTCAGCAAGTGGTAGGCCTGCACAAATATACATACAGCCGTGGTGAATATGAACAAATGGGTGTCTATGCATGTATTCAAAATATTTTCTAGAAATTTATCACAGCAAATTAATATATGTTCATATACCATTTTGCTGCTGCCAAGTGTTCCTCATTAATTTAGAATTACATACATTTTTTTCGACAATCATAATTGTCAATTGACCAGGAAGTTCTGTCCAAAATCTATTTAATCTACTTTGTATACTGCTATCCGAATAAAGATAAAAGATAGCCAATGTAATCTCATTTTATTATGCCTTGCTGGATTTTTTATCTTGCAGATACTTGGTGACAAAATAACAAAAACAAAAAACAAAACCTTTTCCCATGATTAAATACCATGTAGGTCACATTTAATGCTTCTTACACATTGTGCATTAATTCTCACCAGCCAATTCTGTAATATGCATGTCTTATATGATTTATTTTGATCATGTGAATTTAACTTTTCCCTTCCATTGTTGAGTTCAGCCATTACAGATGTGTTTTTACTCCTTTGGTTTGACTGGTGCTTATCTTGTGTGTTCTTTCCAAGTATGCATACTTTTGCTCTGTCCACAAATTTTAGCACCCATATTGCCAAATATTATAATGAGATGGAATTTAATTCCAGATGTGGAAAAACAGAAAGATACTCATGCATTTGTATAATTTATAAGGATATATTTTGTGTATTGAAGTGGAGACCTGTTGTGTATGAAATATGATATTTAGATGTGACTCTCCTCTCTGTGTAAAGTAACATTGTGGTGTAAGATATTGACTGACATTTTTCTAGCATCAGCCAAATTCACCTCTCCTAGTCCATAGCCCTACCACTTCACGAATTGCTAATAAAATATCTGATTGTAGTTTGATCCCATTGATGTACATTTTCAATAAAAATTATTAAGCAAATGTGTAATCTTTGTTGGGCATAATGTAATGTTGTATGTATGTTACATAATGTAACAGTTACTTGAAGGATTTCATTGTGAACCAGAAACAGCGCCACCAGATGCTGGAAACCTGCAATTACCACCCGTCTAATATTTATAACAAACTTAACTTGTAGCCAAACTAGACCTTTAACTTGAACTGTGAAATCAAGCTTACTGAAATGACACCAGCTAGTTAGTCATCCTTAAAAAATGTGTTAACTGCCGATAATATAAAACTATTGAGCCAAAAATGACCTGGTACATATAAAATAGACTAAAGATATAAAATAAACGCATGATTTATAATACTGAAATAAGACCATCTGATATATTGTGTCTGATCATTTAAAAGCCAAAGCAAATGTAGTCCGCGCGCAGTTGGCTCGTGACGCGGCGGATGACGTCATCACCTTCTACCGAGAGTCAGCGAGGCCGAAGTGAGGCGAACTAGCTTAGCTTAGCATAGCGGGGAGGAAGACTGGGAGGAAAACTGGGAGGAAGACTGGGAGGAAGACTGTTGTCACTTATAACGGGTCATTCAAGAAATACGCATTGGCTAACCCAAGGGCAGACAGAGACGTCAAACCTGGAGGTATCAATAGTGCCTAAAAGAACAGTTTATAGGTGTAGTTATGCCGCCAGACAGCCGTTAGGAGGCAGTTTGAATGATGATGCGCTCTAACAGCTAATGTTAGCCACTGCGTCACTTCTGGGGGAGCATTTCTGTAGTTTACCTTCATATAACTGACTTTGTTTTGTTTGCGAATTTGCTGCTTGCAAGCTACATTACCAACTGTCGAAGATTTTACGGGAGCTTGGGATATTTTTGTTGGATAGATGATTGTCTGATTGTCAGTGAATGGATGTGTCTGCAGCCTGCGTCATGTCGCCGAGGATCTGAATGCTAACACTTGCTAGCTGTGTTACTAGCTCCCCATCGGCATCGCTTCATAATTCTTAACGTTAACATTTTGAGCCGTATAATTAGCTAGTTGTTCATTTGGTTTCATAATTGTGTGTTTAACTAACTGCGAGTGTAGTTGCATTATGTAAATTAACCTCTTCCAATCGTTCGGCGTTTATAGGCAAACTAGTTGGCCTAATGATGCTAATACCCTTACGAACGAGTTGGCTGTAGCTAAGCTACTCTGGTGCTGTGTGGCCCATGTGGTCGTAAAGCTCTGCAGGTACCAATGTCTAGCCATAATAACCCTTTACTTACCTGTTAGTTACTTAACACACTTACTTACTTAACACAAAGTAGCCATCTAGTTACCGTTAGACATAAACTGGGCAATTAAGCTACCAGACGTTGTGTTTATCCACTTCACAGACATGTAAGTGCATCCTGCAAGTCTTCCTATTTACCAGGTTGTAGTCATTTCTAATCTTTATCTTTTTGACCAGGTATGGCCCAGATTTGATCTGTACGGTACTGGAGATGGCAGAAGGGATTGGCAAAGGCGAAATGCCCTCCTTTGAGCTCGTTCCAGGTTCTGAAGCAAAAAAGAGACCCAATTCATCTGATGGCAGTGAGTACTTTTATAATGAAAAATGTGCCCAGTGCATATGTCGTAAGCCAGGTGGATGTAACATTTGCATTGGGCTGCGAATATATCCTTAGATCCAGATTGAATGAACTGGATTCCAACTATTTTTTTCTATCACTTGCAGGAGAAGAACCCATGAGGAAAATGCCTGTATCCAAGTTTGCCTCCAGACCCAGGTTTGAACCTGTACACTTTGTCAGTGGTGGTAGCAGTGGAGGATCTTGCAATGATGAGAAGGAAAATGATAAGGAGCGCAGGAGGGGTGACACATACAGCAGCAGCAGACAGCGGGAGCTCGACCACTCTTCTTACGGCAGCAGTCGAGCTCAGAGCTCCTCAACAGTTAGACCTGCATTTGACAGGGTTTCGTCATATGGTTTTGATTCTTGGGCCGACCAGAGGGACAGGGATCGGAACAGAGACGTACCGACAGGTAGTTCAAGCAGTTTCGGAGGTTATAGTAGCCGGGGATCCACCTCAAACTACATGACCAAAATACAACAGGACTACTCGGCTAGATATGAAACCCACGGTGCCCGGCACTCAGATTCATACTCTCAGGCCCACAGGGCGGATGGATATGGAGGGGGAAGTCGGTCGGGGAGTGGATGGGATTCAGGACGTCAAGGCATAGGCTTTGGGCATCAGGACAGACCCTCCTCCAGCAGAGCATTTAGCAGGGTCTACAGCAGCCCAGGAAGAAGCAGTCCCACCCCTTCCTCTGTCACTGGCTGTTCGCAACCCCAGCCTATATCCCAAGCTACTTTAGACGAGAAACAAAGGTTGATTTCGGGAGTGGCAGCCTCCGTGATCGTCACTTCCAGGGACCCTGCATTCGTGAGCGGATCTGATGCTCCCAACTACAACTTCATCTTGAGTCGTAGTATCCAGGCTTGTAAGACTAATCCAGAGTACATCTATGTTAACCTCAAGGATATCCCTCCTGGAGACCTTCCAAAGAACAGGAAAGTACCGTCTGATGGCTATGCCTGTGAGCTGAGATGCCAGTGTGTTTACCTTGCTACTGGATACTCTGGCAGTAAAAATGGAGCCAGGGACCGTGCGTCAGAGCAGGCAGTAAAGCTCTTTTTAAAACCAGTGGAGGTGCGTGTTGTGCAGCGCAAGTATCGACACTCTTTGGTCAATGATATAGTGGTGTGTCAGATGCACTGTCCTACACCTGCCTTCCTACCAGCTCTCCGTAATCCAGAAGATAAACCGACTCCTAGCTCCAAGGGGCAGTATGAGCCTGACAAACGCAAGCACTGGACAGAGTTTGTGATAGTCGACAACGCTCATGACGCCATCTGCATTCTCAACAATTCCGCTGCCTTCAATCGCATGAAAATCGATTACAAGTTTGACATTGTGCCTAACAGCAGCGCGTGGCAGTGCAGTGTGTACCTGCAGGATGAGCTGGTGGCACAGGCACGGGGCAGCAAGAAGACCTCCAAGCATACAGCTGCAGAAGAGGCTCTAAGGAAGCTTCGCATGAACCAGGCAGCAAGACAACAACAACAACAACAACAGCAGCAGCAGCAACAACAACAACAACAACAATCTTCTCGTGGAAATCACTCTGACAGCCAGGGTGGCCGTTTTGGTCAGCATGGTGGTAGAAAGAAACACCTGAGTGAGCTGGTTATCCTGGAGAATTCAGATAATGCCATCTGTATCATCAACGACACAGCCCAGTTTAATAAGGTAGCTGCTGATTACAAGTTTACTGTGCTCCCAGATCATCGCTGGAGGTGCGAAGTGTATCTGGAAGGCCAGTATGTCGCTGCAGGTATAGGACCCAAGAAGACAGTTAAGCACATTGCAGCAGAACAAGCACTGGCCACACTGAGACAAACACAGGCTGTGGTGAAATCTAACCTCAGGAAGGAGGGGCATGCTGACGCCATTTCCCGTAACCAAATCCTGGCCCGTGCTGGAGAGGAGTCCATGAGACAGGAGATCAAGGAGGACAACATCGGGAATCAGCTACTCCGCAAGATGGGCTGGAAGGGTGGCGGATTGGGTCGCGAAGGGGAGGGCATTGCAGAGCCAATTAAAGTCAAGGAGCAGTTTTCTAGAGAGGGGCTGGGTATGGACATGGATAAGCCTGGACATCAGCTCAGCAAGCGGGATATCGAGGATATAATCCGGAATTATGTCAGCTCTGATCGCCAGGATGACCTACGCTTCTCAACAGAGCTCAACAATGATGAACGCAAGCAGATTCACCAGATATCTCAGAAGTACGGACTAAGGAGCAAGTCATATGGACAGGGCAGGCAACGCTTTCTCATTGTTAGCCGCAAAGTGCATAAAGACCAGCTGATTGGCCAGTTGCTGCAGGAAGGACAGGTGGGTCGATATGAACTAGTGAAACCTCAGGCCTCTCACTGACTGGATGTTCCAACAAACTATACATTATTGCTACAACCGAACAAATGACACAGTTCATCATGTGTTTATACGTTTGTCGGTTTGGTATTGTACAAATGTATCAATCGTAGAGAGAGGGGGAACGAGTCTGGTTTGTGCATTCCTTTCCCTGAACGAATTGCTCAAGCATTGTTAGCTTCAACAGGGGCTTTTTAATACAAGTCTGTGTTTTCCAGGTGTTTTTGTTTTCCCTGCTCTAATGCCATTCCACAACTGTATCCTCTGTCTAATGTACATTAACACAGCTTGACTGAAAGTGCATTTTGCTGGTTGGCAGACTTCATTAGAAAAGTGTAATAAATTGAACAATAATCATAATCTTAAGACCCTTGATAGTATATTTTTATGGCAAAAGAAAGGAATCCATCAAGTTTTTACTGTTCCACTGGTAAATAGTTTGCTTGAACATTGTTTTTAGATCACTTCAGAGGAATGGGCAGTATGTGAAGGGTTAATTTTAAATGTTTTGCTCACATCCCACCATAGTAGTCTATAATATCCAGAACCATTCACAATCCTTGCACAGAGAAAATATTTTCAAGATCCTTTTTTAACATTTTATTTTACTTGGGATGGGGTGGGCTTAACCCTGCAAATTCCAGTGGGTTCCTTGGGTATAAAAGGACATTGAAACTGGCGAAGCTGTGATCTTTATCTTTGCCAGTATGTGAAATGACACTTGTATTGATCTTTGTGGATACGGTTAACTTCTCTGCTTGTTTTCACAGCTGTAGTAACTAAATAAAGTAAGCCTAATAATCGTTAACTGGCTCAACTTGAAGATGTGACTTCTATCAGGGGTTTATCATTGTACCAGTGTTTCTGTAGTGTATTAAAATACTTCTGTGGAGCCAAATCTTCTTGCATCTCCTTTTTAAATGTGTGTACACAACAATTGCCCTGAATAAACCAGGCTACTTTTGATGTATATTTTATTTACAAGAAAATGTACAGTTTGTTACCTGGGTTACCAGTGTACTTTAAGGAAACGGGCATGCCTTCATAAATGTAGTCAAAGAGGATACTGCATTAGAACAAGCTTCACAGCAGGGCAGCCATTCTGCTACCATTAACTGAATGTTAGGTAGAAGGAAGGATTACTATGAACAGAAGAAAAAAAGTAAGATGTGAAACAACATTAAGCATCGCACACATGAAGGTGAAACGCCTTACTTTTGTGTACATCAGAAACTCGCCATTTTTCTTCAAATATAGAGTATAGTTTTAAATAGCCTATTCAAACTTCTGGAGGCTTCAAACACCAACATACAGAACCATACAGTGGATGACAAAGGCAGAGACATGTCATGTCATCACCCTGGGCAGGAGAACCCACTGAAGGCCACAAGTGAAGGGTTGGGGATCCATGTGTAAACATCATGTTCTCACACTCCACAGCTTAAAATAACTAAAAACAATTCAATATGTTTTTATTAAAAATGAAAAGAAAAGCAAAAAGCACTCAAATTATTTTTGGATCTGCATGTATCGGCATCTGCCACTACCACATCCAACCAACTCAATGTCTGGTCAAATGGGAACTATCCTTGTGACAGATCAAAGATCGTGGCATGATTTGCAAGTAACCCAGATATAACAAGGTACATTTGACAAAGATGTAGCCTACCTTTCCCCCAGGATGAGTAGATTAGCATGAGCTGCAACCACAACACAACGGGCAGACAAATTCAGCAACGACTATAGAACAGACAATCATACCGGAGAAGAATACAAAGCATGATGAAGTTTCTTATATGTTTGTAAGAAGGTTCAGTTGTTTCTTCTGATTTGAGGCTGGATATTGTTCATACACAGAACAGTAGGGAGGTCAACAGTCATGCCAACTCTGTTCAACGATGGCAGAAACTCTCTTCTCATACTCCCGTTTATTTTCTTGGTATAGCTGAGCGGCCTGGCTGTTGGCTGGGCTGTTTGGGTTAGGCTCATCCAATAAAGACTAGAACATGGAACACATGGAACATAAGAACACATGGAACACAATACATTCTCACTGATGAGGAGTTTCTGACTAAGCAACTTGACCAACTCAGGGATATACCATCCATAATAACTCATAATTATTTAAGCCATACCTGTATTGAAGTTAAGATTGAAGAAACATCGTATGTAGGACTCCAACGGTTCTGAAGAATGTCCAAGCATATACTACCATCTGCATAGACTGGCCAAGACAAACAACAAGTTTTGGACGTTACAATGCTACCACTTTAGACTTTTATCATTGTCAAAGACTTGGTGGACAACTTACCATTTGGATGAAACATTTTGGAGACAAATCGAACTGTTGGAGGCTTGTTCGGATATTCTTCTGTAAATTCTACCGTAAGTTTGAAAGTGCCTGTAATTAACATGATGCAAGTTAATCACCTATGGTTCATTTTTAGAGGCAGGGGTGAAATGAAATGCAGGCAAATCCAAGTCCCCAAAACATGTGCATTAAAAGACAGCTCTTTAAGAGCAAAACATGATATGTTCCCTCCTAGCCCTATAAAACCACTTGTTTTATCATTGCTTCCTGGACTTAAGTGAGTGAACAGCTCCGAACAGGCTGTAGACAGGACTGAAGACAGGACTCACCATCTTCAAAAGGTGTTCCCTCTGGCCTGTTGAAAAGAGAAAGCACACAGAATGTACTAAGCTTAACTTTTGAAAAGCCAGAATAGGAGACGTTATGACCTTAACCAATCAAAGCCAGAATTGTTAAAAGTTTAGACCATGATTATTTTTCCAACCTTAACTTATTACCTTTTAAAATGTAATGTCCAACTAACACAAGGTAACACTTACCCAAAGATAACAGCGTTCCAGACCATAATATTGTTTTCTGATGGGGCTCCACTGACCCCGGCTGGAGGATCTTCTTGAAGCCTGAGAATTACAGTTATTAACTACATAAGCTGTCCAGTGTACAAAACTCTGCAGATACGATTCAAATAATAAAGTATATATATAGTCTGTAAATTAATAAACTTAACAAGCTGCAAACATAGAGAGGCAACAAATATTCAACAGCTCGTTTATAGACAAGCTAACACAGCTCGAGCTAGCTAGTCTAGCTAGCCGCCCCGGGTCTGTTTTCTTACCGTTTAAAATCTCTCATTAATCGACGTCTTGCTGGTGTTGACATTATGCACAAATTGGCATATAGAATTTGAGCATGTGTTTATGATTTTTAGCGTTTTATTATAAAGTCTTTTCGCGACAATTTTTTTCTCCGAAAAGATCTATCGAACTTGCTTTTTAGCTAGTTAGCTTGTAGCTAGGCTATTATAACTGTCACCGCTAGTTGACTACAGCTACAGGAAGATACCAACATAGTAGGGTAACACCAAGTTTAAACAAGTGATTCATTATTATTTTTAAGTGTTTTCTGGCGAATTAAAGATTGTAATATGCTTATGAAAATGTAACTAAATATTTGTTATGCATAAATGAATCATCTTGTCTCCCAATTTAATAAATGGATGGATTTATTACTTCCGTTTCTTGCACAACGTTTCTTGGTGTTGCAGTTAATTTGTGACGTTCCTGTCCATGACGTCATTTGTCAGTCAGCGCTGGGTGGGTGTGGCCTACTGATGCCCGAAAGGTTTCTCTGTAACATTGTAAACAGCTCTTTTATTTTACTCAGAGGAGTCATACATGTCTATTCCTGTCGAATGTTTAGTCATTTATCACGTCATCTGACTGAATGCTATAACCAGTCAAAAAGCCCACCAGTGTAATATAGGCCTAACTTACACTAGATGGAGGTGAAAGACTGATTTTCAGCCAACATGCTTGGTCTAACCATAAAGTTGGAATGCAATCATTAGGCCTACTTGATCTCAATTCTAGCAAATGGTAGGCTTGCAAACAAACGCAAAAAAATCATTTTAAAAGCATTTTACTTTTCGGTATAATCTTTTCACCAGCAGTAAAGCTGAACTGAAACGTGTCTTTCTAGGCTGTAGGACATGTAATCTTACGGTGTGTAAAACATGACTCAGTATAATTTTAATTATGGGCCACACCATATGTAAATAACCGGCTTCCATATTTAATTAACTTAGCCTATTGGTCCAAACTACGCCCCTTTAGATTATTGGACACATCATAAAAACAAGGACCCAAAACGGCTCATTCTGATGTTTTTTGTTTGTTGTTTGTTTGTTTTTACTTGCCGGTTTTTACTTTAACTGACATAAAAAAACGGGGATTTAGTAGCTTGTAGCAGTTACTTGTTATGAGAGTTCCTAACTGGCCAATCATTTCCAAGGGAAAATGTGACTCTAGGAATTCCCCACGCAGAAAAAAACACGCAGCCTAATGTTGAGCACGAGAAACTAGTCTGGTGGAACCATGAGTAGAAACATGAGTGGAACAGTAGGCTGGTCATTGGTGATGAGATGGTCTCAGATCATGATTTAAGGAATAATTTTGGATCATTCACTGAAGCTGACTCTCTTCAAGTAGCTCTTAAACCAGTCGATTCCGATTTAACCATTGATAGTAATGTCACCGTTATGAAGAAGCCACTGTCTCTTAATTGTGGGGTTTTAACTACGCTTCTCTAAATTAAGGTAAGAAGCGTAACAGTCATTTGTTTCAAAACTCTTAATCCGCACGAAATTCTGCCCAGAAAAGTTTTGTAGGATGAACGTTTTATTTGTTTTCCTTAATTAGCCTATTGCCTGTCAGGGATACGGTTTCCTTATAATAAGTTGTCAGTAACATCATATTCTTTAAATTGAATGACTTTGGTGCGAAACAACTGAATTTGACTTGGATAGACTCGGACCTTGACTCGAGACGACACTCTCGTAAATGACTTATTTGAACCTTAATTTAAAAGGTTCAGTTTCGATCCGAGTGAAACTTCCATGCGAACAGCTTTCAGGCAATTTCACCAACTGCTCTGCTTTACTTCACTATTTGTGCATTTGTGTGTATTTGTTCCATGACCGGCATGTGACTGGTGCTGACGGTGGGGACTCTAGGGTTGTGCTTGGCGAGTGTGAGCACACTTCTGAAAGTCACGAGTTTACATTTCTGGAAATGATGATGAAGATGTTGTTGTTGTGGAGGTAATGAGGATTCACATCCAATGAACTGCCATCTCTAAGAGGTAACACTGTTTAGTTCACATAGGCTTGATTAACTTGTCTGCATCTAGTCTAAATGCTTGCCAGCTGTTTGTCTTAAGAATGTATTTTAGGACATTCATGCTGAAACATCTCATTGGATATCTGTGGTTGCTGTTGTCTAGAGTCAAGGGAGGGGCGAGGCAGGGTCTACATGTGTGGGTGGTGGGTTTGTGCCAGTCCACTCCATGAGAGATAAGATGGTCCTTCTGATCCCCCTCCACCCATCCCAGGGTTGACACCACATGACAGGACTTCTCAATCTTCTGAAACAAATTATCCTCAATAAGTGCTTCTAAATATATTTGTCTGCCTTGCGTTCTCTTGGTATTCAGACTTGTGTGTTATTTTTTAAATAATAATCCCAGTATCTTCTTGAGGGAGGTGTTGCGGGGTGGGTGGGCTCTGACAGAGGGACCTCCACAGCTGCTTCATGAGAAGTGGCTTGGATTAGGATGAGGGAGGATGAAAACTGGACACCTTAGGCTGCAGCATTCTTCTGTGTTTCTACACGCTGGGAACAGACGTCTCTGTGGCTCGGCCTAATGGAAACCCTGGTACTTATCGTGTGACAGTGATGTCACCATCAACAGTCCGAACAGCTGAGGAGTGTGACCATGACGACAGACAATGGAGAGCTGTGCTTCTTTGTGCTTCCTCTGTGGAAGGCTCCTATCAGTGTCTTGGCCTGAGTTTGAGGCTTTTCTTACAGCCCAGTAAGTGCTGCTTTAATGGACGTCTGGATATCGATTTGCTTGTACTGTTGAAGATGGAACCAGCTTTGAAAGCACCACTAGAGCTGACAATTTACCAACAATACACACAGTGGCCTTGAAAGAGGCAGGTGAGTGGATCAAAGGAATTTGCCCTTATCTTGGATGTTCTTTTGCTCAACTTATGTTGTCATCTTAGTGATGAATAGAATTTAGAGATTGCTTGTATTCTTTTCTACTTAATCATCTTGTTTAGGATATATAGTGTTTTTTTATTTTACCAAACCACAAGATGGCAATGTTTATATAGCATGTAAACAATGAGCAAGGTCCAAAAAATGTAAAGTGACGCGAAAAAATGTAACTGTGTATAAAAAGAAGAAAAGAAACTAAACTACTGCGCTTCCCCTTTCAAACAAGAGTGTTCTGCTGGCTGTTTCTGTGTTAAAAGACTGTAGGGGGAAATTTTGTGTAGTTCCTGTATTTTATGTGAGACCAAAGTCAACAGCCATAGCCTTTTCACCTGAGTTTCACATCCTCTGATAGGTTATCTCTGATCAGCAGGCTGCAGCTCTGGAGCTGACCTGGTGTGACGTCAGAGAGTAAGGAGAGGCTGGGGAAATTCCACCTGTAACCTCATCCTGCATCCATGCTGCCTCTCACAATGTCAAGCATGTGACACCCTGCAAGTCCTGTGCTACAGCTACACTATCTCACATCAGTCTGCATTATTATAATGTTGGGATGTGATGTCAGTAGGATTGTCTATTAAAGGCTGTTAAAACTGCCTAGAAGATTACGCAAGACTTGGTGGATGTTTAGCTTTCGGCTTGTTTGCATTCAAGATTCTCTAAACAACTGAAGACACAATGTTTACCAGGATGTTAACATCATTAAGAATTTTGCTTTTACATTGCAACACTGATTCAGGGATGTTCGTACTGTAGGGTTGCTGTGCTGTGTTACTTGTACAACTTGTTGCAAACACAAGATTGCACCAGAATGCCCACTGGAGTCCTTGTTGTACTCGGTGGTAACCATGCAAATTCAGCCTGGTTATCTTTGATCCATGTCAGCTATGAAGCGCAATGTGTATCTCATGGTTGATTAAGGTCAGAGTGGTTGACTTTTGCGATTCAGGCAGTTAACAACATACACTAAAAGCCTCTCATCAAAATAGGAGCATGCCTACTCTGAAGTTATAGGACTGGGAAGTTATAGGAGGAAATAGGACTGGGAATGTGTATTAAAAGCATGAAGTGTTGCTGGGGTAAGTAAGACAAGTCATGGTGTAAAATATCACCCAGGGTTCTAATGAGCGAGCTGTGAAGTCAGACATGAACGCAGTTCTATTCTGTTTCCAGGCAGCTCTCCTTGTAGAATCAGTGGTAGATTTTTGGGGTGGATGTGAGAGTGGAAGGCTGTCCTTGCCTCAGGGCACAGTTTTTTTTGCATTATTTAACTACAGACACAACTACACATTGGTTATTCTGTCAGCAATATGCTCTCAAAGCCTCTAGCTATTTATTAGAAAATTTGCTTGATACCAACTGGTGTACTCTGTTCTGAAACGTAGTAATGTGTATTCTTCGACACATGCATTTTAGCATCTGAACAAGACAGAGTTGTTTCCAAGTGTTAGGTCATTGTGTGGTTGGTTAATGGGCTTTGTCTGACTGGCAGACTGCAGGTAGCAGATACTGTCCACAAAGGTGTGATGTGGACTCTCTGGAATGTTGGCCTTGGTCTGTGTGTTTAATGTTTAATGGCTTGCTCTTTCTGGGATGCGTGTGTGTTAGTGTTCCCCCCCTCTCCCTCTCCCCAAAATCTGACCCAAAACCAGCTGTTGTCCTAGTCTCAGTTAGAAGGATATACTATTAACTGAACTACAACTTAATTGTGCTTGTCCAGGTACAACAACATGCTTATTGCTGTAGGATACTAAGTAATGGATTTTGTTTCCAAAACATTGTTGAACATGTTGTGGTGTACGACCTATCAGATCCGTTTTGAATATGCTATGGGAAGAGAGGCCCTTCAAGGATGCAGGAGCAGCAGATCATAATTCTATGATCTGAATCCATGTGACAGTACTGCATCTCAGTCTAACTTCAGGAACATGCAGGTTCAGAGTCAGTAGTTTCTCCCTGCCCATGCTGACACAGGATGGTCAACATGACCCCATATTGTTAAAACTCTCTGAATGCTAACAGATAACTTGGGACACTGGACAGAACACAGTATTACTCATCCATCCTGTTAGCAGCTTTGGTCTCATGGTCTCTGCATCACCCTATCGTCATATTAGCCTGAGTAGCAAGTGACTTAGCTTTCTGTTATGATAAGCGCTGAATACTTGTTGATGTAGCTGAACGCCCACACAAGTCTGGTATTGTCTGGGCTGTTGATCAGCTCCCTCAGTCACGGCTGTGAGTCAGGTTTGACAAAAGGCCAGTTTTGATGGTTTTCTGTTCTCCCAATGTCCTTAGAAGCAGAGCCACTCTTTTCTATTCACTGGTATCCTGAATGGTGCATGGTGTCATCATCAATAAAAAAAAAAAGCTGAATGGTTTGTCTTCCCCCCAAAAAAAAGGTTATTGAAGAGAAAGAAAGTTTATCATCAATGACCAAGAACTAACAGTAGTCTTGAGTTTTGAGCTAAAGTAACATGTCTGTATGTCATTACCAACACTTTATATGTGCACAAGTGTTTAGTTTAGTCCTCTTTCTTCTGCTGTCTACTGCTGACCCACACAGGGATCTCCTGAACTCGCATGGAGTCTGAGAGCTGCCATCAGCTGACCTTGGAACTACAGCAGCCGTGTCTGTCCTCCACAACTCCATATCTCAGATCCTCAAGGCCTCACTATTCTGCTGTTTTCTCTTCTCACTGAAGGCTCTGAGATAGCAGTGTGTGGTTGTTGGTAGAATTGAACAAGCCAAATTACACTATTCCCTGTTGAGTGACTGGCACAGCACACACAGACCTATAGGGTCTCTCTCTCTCTCTCTCTCTCTCTCTCTCTCTCTCTCTATCTCTCTATCTCTATCTCTCTCTCTCTCTCTCTTTTAGAGATCTAGACATCAGATCATGTGACTCTGTTATTTTGGGTTGAGGTGGATCTAGAACAGAGATGCACTGAATTCATGGTGCTGCTGTCTTGCTGTTTCTGACTTCCCAAACCAGACTTGTTGCCAAAGCCCTTTTTGGCTTTGTTCTGTTTTGGATGGACCCTAGTAGCACCAGTAGAATACATTAGAGCAAGCAGACTTTATTTTTAGGCCATAAAGGAAAGGTGTGTCTCTACACTTAGTCAGCAGGCTCATGTGGTGTGGTTGTGCTAACGTCATGGCTGTAGCTCTCAAACGGTTATGTTCTGTGCTCCAACAAGGTCTGGGAGTAAAAAATATTAATATTTTTATGTAATTTACTAGATTGCCTTCCTCAGAGAAGCTAGCTTTGGCTGTACGATACTTCACCTATTGTTCTAGAAAGAATTAGAGCAAGTGAGTAGTGGTAATTATGTAGACTATGGTTCAGAGAAGAACCCATCTTGACAGGTTAAAATTAACAAACTATAATAATATGGCTTCTGGGCCCACATCCTTATACTAGTAGAGTAATCTTATCCTCTAGACTGACAATGGGGATTGAACATAGGATTTAGTCTGTGACATAGTTGCTGAAAGCTGCCGGAGCATATTGTGCTTTTTAGTATTCATTAATGAGACTGCTGGAGAGGATAAGGGGGATATCTGCGTCAGCCATGTGCTCAGTGGCTATTGAACTTGCCCTCACATTTGTGTGGTTGCCCTTTTTAAGACACATTTTGTCAGTTAAGTCAATGATCCTCATCACCCATTAGCAGTGTGTTGTTAACACAAATTGTGTCCATTAACGGTCAATTAAAATGCAATTCTCATGTTGTCTGAATTAGGCTCTTAGCTGGGGGAAGTAGGAGGCAAACCAGGACACTGAGGTGTATTTGTAATATAGAATTAGACTTAGATAGATATTGAGTCCTCAGTCATACTTGCATACAGTATTTGTGAAGCACACCTCATCTTTGACTTTCAGTTTCTTCCTGAAGACCCAGTCACGATGACTGGGGTCTTCATTTCAACCTCTGTAACCTGAAAAACTGCTGAGGGCCATGGAAAAGCCTTGTCTCTAAAAGGTTCCTTTAGAACAGCACGAGTACGTGGAAAGTCTTAATTTGTATAATGACACCATGGCCATGTAGTAATGAGATTCCATCGTTCTTCCTGCTCTCCAGGGAGAAACACACATAGCCAAGATCTGTTCATGAGGAAAACAGATGCATCCCACATCATTTACAGATTATTCCAAAATAAGCAACACATCTCTGATGTTTCTGGAATGCGATGATGAGTTAAGCAATTTCCCACGAGGTCTCAACCATGGTCTGCTAATTTAATTCAGTTGGCACAAAGAGCAGTGGTTTAGATAAGATGAACCACCTATAAAGAAAACCTGCTTGAACCATTTTTGATAGGTGGTGAGTTGTACACAGTTTTTTGTGCTTTAAGTGAAAAATAGTAGTGTTCAATCTGTTCAAAGCTAAAGGCGGTGTTGAAAAATGTCTCAGCTTCGAGTAGAAGTTTAATCTGTTCCAACCAGAGGAAATTTGATGGAATGTCAGATAATGGTGCCTATATGACTTTACTTTTTGCATTCTGTCAGGGTTAGTGATATGTGGCAAGGTTAAATTGTGCCCCAGTGAGATAATGTAGCAAGAGATGTCTTGGAAACGCGTCCTCTCACATGCACCACACACACACACACACACACACACACACACGTGCACACTCACACACTTACAGATGTCACCGCAAGCTAGGGCTTCCTGTTCTTTAGCACCATCTTGTTTCACAAAGATATGTCAAGAGTCACGCAAACACACACATTTGAGAAAAGTGGTAACATTAATAGGGAAATGGAACAGAGGAGCAAAATGTTATCTCCTTGTTTCTAAAGTAGAATAGCAAACCAGGTGATCTTGTTTACAGGGACAATGATGTACCTTTCTTCCAGTGTTAACACGGAGACACAGGGGCATTTGTCAGGCTGTTTTAAACTTAGATGGTTTCTTCAAAGCAGCCTGTGATTGGGCTGTTCTGTAGTAGGTTGAGTGTGAAAGTTAAACTACCAGTAAACCGTTTCATCCATCTTTCAGGATGCAGAAGACATCCGCCTGCGTTCATGGGTCTCCGCTTGCCTGACCTGTCTTACAGGCAGTTCCTTTTTTATAGCCTCCAGTTCTTGCACATCCCACAGTTGGCAAACAAAGTTTGTTTTATGGGGGGGGGGGGATTCATTGCCCCAAGGGATACTCCCCTAAAATTACCCCAAGATTCTATGTCTTTCTTCTAAAAGATTCTCAATTCAGTCTCCAGGGTGGGAATTCAAGTTAACCTGGCCTGATGTGCAATCCAGTGTTTTTGCCGGTTGAAATGTTTCCTCCCTGTGTTTTTAACGGACATGACTCAATTGCTTTACATACCCTGGTCAAAGTCTGACTGTCCTCAAGAAAGCACATACCAGACCAGGTGTGTTCACTGCTCCCCGCATCACGGCTTGGCAGGAGGGACTACGTCTGACGTTTTCAGATTGCACAAGGTGTGGCTTGCTTGTTGCTCTACCCTGTTCTCCCCTCCCCCACCTCCATCTCCTTCTCTGTCGATGCTTACCTGAAGGGATTTGCATAAAGGGCGCGCTCTGGCCCCTGATTGGCCAAGTGCAGGCTCTATGCCTCAGGGCTCCCCTACCAATGGCTGATGTGAAGCGTGACTCATAGGGAGAGGGCAAGTTGCTTCACCGCACTTCTCTTTTTTTTTATTTCAAACAGCAGCCATTGCCTCCTCTTTTTTTTCTACTTTTAAATTTAGTTTTGGTTGAAGAGAGGTAGAAGGCAAGTTAGAAATACGTATCTTTAGCAAGCTGTGTCCTTCTGTTCACTGGAAACACTTTCTTGGATTATTATTTTTCTTCCTCTGTTTTTCTTCCTCGTCGTTTTTTTTAATCCAACACTTCTGCTGTTAATATGGAGCCTGACACACAAGCACTTTGTCTTTGAGGTTAGTACCTTTTGAGTTAGTTATTGTGTTTGTATATAGGAGACTATATTCCACCAATGTTCCACACATTTTCATTCAGTTTCATGAAGATAATGCGTATTATTATTATTATTATTATTATTGTGTAATTGCAAGTGAAGTTAAAAAGTAGATCATCCAAAAAGTCGGGGAAAATGCATTTTGACATAAAGCGTGAAACTTTGTATTTTTCCCTAACATATATGACACAATATTGTTTGATGGACATAATATATTGCGCTCATCAACCAATATGTGTAGACATCATCATATCATCATTACTTTAGCAAATATATTTGAGTGGAGTTCATAGGTCATCATTTTCTAGTGCTATTAAAAACATCCATTCCCAGCTAGACACATTACCCCACAAAGTAAACGCGATGGTATTATTCCACATTGTGAGGGAATGATGCTGGATTACACGACACACCTTTAACGCATGTTTGTTGTCGTTTTACCTCTTAAGAATGATTGCCTTATATGGCTTGCTCCTGCAGGGGAGGGAGTTGTGTTTTGCAAGCCCCCTGACCAATCCCACATGAGGATTCTGAGCTTGCCAGGGTGGAGAAATAAGTAATTATCAGTCATGGCACCTGTTAACAGACTTCAGTCCAAAATGCTCATAAAATGCATTCTTTTCTGTTTGTGATTAGGCGTCTACATAGTTTTGCCCCTCTGAAAGGTTCCAAAGATCAGTATGTAGAAGCTGTGAACCTGGAGGAACTGCATCATAACTTCTCATAGCAGGCTGGAAGTCAGTACTGTTTAATTCCAAGCTCGCTTATCAGGCTTTAAACATCTCATGTGAATGTGGCTCACCTTGTAGGCTGGAGCCACCTAGCAGGTTTTCATTAGGGGAACAAGGTTGGCATGACTCACAGTACAAAGGTTTTAACCCTCCAACACCACGCCACCCAAAGGGTTAATTTGCTGCGTCTAAACTTGGTGGCTTTCTTGTCTCTGAAACTTTCCCACTACCGCAGAGATAAAACAATGCTTCCTGTTTCACTAGAAAAACAGCTAAGCACTGACACATATGAACCGTTTGCTAGTTGCGACTCTTAATTTGGGCTTCTGCATTCACCATTGTACAAGCGTAGGGGGCTGTTTGAGGAGCGTTTAAGCAACACTGAAGGAATTGAGTTTGTCACAAGACGCACACAGTCCCCATGGTGTTGAACTCGTGCCCAGTTATCCTGTGACACGTGTAGATCTATTGTAAATATTCTGGAATGTTTGTGGGTTGGATGGCTGTTGAACAGGTATTACACCATGTGCTTCACCCATCAGGTGATTTGAACAGATTTCTGATTGGTTGCCGGATGGCCTGTCTCAGAGCCTACACACAGGCTGGCTAGACATGTAGATAAACCTTCCTTAGAGATTGGGGAACAAAACATCTCCATGCAAAACCATCACATGGGAACTGTTAGATTTCAATCTATCCCTTTACACCTGCAAGTCTATCAGCAGATGACAACAAGCCCAGTTTCAGTCCTGGAATGAATAGCTCTCTTGTGTTCATAATATTGGCTGGATTTTGCACCTGACCTGAGTTTCTATCATCTCTTTAGCCCACCAGGCCTCGGATTTGACTTGTAAATACGGCTCCTAGTTTTGAGGTGTGGCCATGTCATTAGATGGAGCAGTTAAGGTTAAGGACTCTAGAAGGGGAGGGGGTTGTGGACAGAGTCACACACACACACACACACACACACACACACACACACACACACACACACACACACACACACACACACACACACACACACACACACACAGGAGAGGATATGAGGAAAGAGAGGGATGGGTAGGGATTTGATGAGGGGGAGGGAGATGGAGACAGAGGCAGGGAGGGAGGGCCGCCTTGTCAGGTTGGCTCTTCGCGCGAAACAGAGTCAACAAGTCTTAGCCTGTAATTAGATCTGCAAGCCTGGCCGTGGAGGAGGAGAAGGAGAAGGAAGAGGGTTGGGTTTAGTCAGCACTAGTTTGGCATGTCTGCATGTGGAAAAGTAGAGGGTTGGGTATGTTCTCGCTTTGAGTAACCTATCCTGTGGCTGGCACTGTATGGCCTTGGGCAGCAACCGAACTGTACTGAGGTTGATGATGGGTAAATAAGACCTGACATGACATACTGGCTCTGACACTTGTGCTGTCTTGATACTATCTGGGATCGAGGGGAAGGATGCCAATGATTCTCTGGTGTTGTCAGAAGAGGTGTGTGTGTGTGTGTATGTGTGTGTGTGTAGAAGGGGCAGCTTGATCTGGAGGTGAGTATGAGGAGGGGGAAGGGGCTGGGTTGCTCCAGGCCTTTTATTCTTTTGTTTTTGGTTTCTCTCTTAGGGATTAGATTTCAGACAGTTAGGGTCTCAGTGAAAGGAGAGGGGTTCAAGAAGGTCACTAGTTGCCTGAGGGGATGTGATTCATCCTCCCTTACCCTCAGGTTGATCTCAAGCTCTGAGACATACCTGAGATGGACGGAAGCCTCCATCCATCCAGATAGGCTAGATGCTTCTACTTTCAGTATGACTGGATTCAGCTGTCAACAGCTATTGATAGGAATATTTTTTTGTTCCTGTTGTGAAGTACTTTCTCACTTTCTGAACCATATTCACGTGAAGGCTTGAGGACTTTGTGAGGAATATTGTGTTGTCCTGCTGGCTGAAGGCTCTTTGTCTGAGTCCCGGGGGATTTGCATCATGTTTCCATATGCTTCTCAGCATTTCTATTGAGTAACCGAGATGCCCTCCCCACGCTGCTACTGCACTTCCCTTGCTGACGTGCTGCGACTGGCAGGCCATTGTTCACAGGTACAGAGGACAGAACGGGACGGTTTACGGCTCAATATTTCAGAAGGATCCCAGGCTAACGCGGGCGCTCTGTAAAACACTGAGACGAGATATTGTTCTTGAAACTGATGATTCAGATCTTATCTTGTTTGCGGCTGATCACAGGATCATCACATGCTACACCTACACATCTGTTCATTCTGCTTGTCCAGGAAGACCCTGTGAGGTCATAAGTCATAACCCCCCCCCCCCCCCCCCCCCTTTGCTAAGCTCCTCCTCTCAGGCCTCAAGGTGTGGACACGTGATTCTGGCTCCCTTATTTGGCCCCATTCAGCCAGATTCCCAGGAAGAGAAAATCCTTTTACCAGGTATTGCTGGCCACACCTTTCTTTCTGAACAGGATTGCCTTTCCAGTTATGCCACATCATGGCTGCACAGTGGAAATGTAGATCCAGATCCCAATCTGTTGTTAGCTTGTTACAACAATGTGGCAGAGGGTGCAGGTATACTGACCAAAGGATGTGTGAGCATGATGAGTATTTAGTTGTGTTGTGTTAGTGTTGTTAGGGCAAAACTGGAACTAATGTGCATACGCGGATGGACCCCGATAACAGCTTACTGCTATGAGTATTGCTGATTTGACTGATGCATCATATTGCAACCCCAGTTCCCCCTTACAGACTGAGTTTTCATGTTCAACATTCCATTCCAACACTCCATCTGTCCCACCCCAACAATCTGCAGCGTCTCCAACTTGCATTCCAAAACGACGTCTTAGCAAGTTACCTCACCCCGTCCAACCATCGGTTTGATCGATATCTGTCTCCACACAGTCTCCATCTATTGTGAAGAGTTTACAGCAGCATTGTGTTTTACAGTTGGGAGATCTACAGCATGCGCTGTCTAGAGGAATCTCAGTCTGAATGTGGTTGTGGAATGGCTTCTCCCAGACTAGCAGTTTTACTGGAGTGGTCAGCTTCATTGGTCAGCCATGTGGAAAGCTGGCTGTCGCCAGAAAGCGACCATGATCCAGCTTGGTTACCAGTCAGTCCTCTGTATTAGCTCGTCACTCAGACTCTCTGAAGGGCCCTCAGCCACGTGGACCAGACCAGATCAGACCAGATCAGACCAGATCAGACCAGATCAGACCAGAGTCTGAAGCACTAGAAGAGGAACGGTTTCTTAAAGAGAGATGAGCTGTGTGTGGCCACTGTGTTAAACATAGAGTAAACATCTGACATAGTGTGAACATCTGTGGAGGGACAGCGCGAGTCATGTGACTCTAGGTCTTTGCGGTGTTCTGCATCGGAAAATAGTTTGAGGCCATGTTAGGTCTCCAGCACTGAATTATGTTGCATGGAACCATGCACTCTGTTTGTGCTGGGACTCCTTGTGTGGACCTTTTTTAAACACAAGGAATGCTAAGAATACATTGATGATGTAGTTGCTCGTGTTTTCTGAGAAGTGGAGCTGAAACAACACCCCCCCACCACCCTTCCTGAGAATGGCTCGCTTTTGGACATCAATGTTCAATGCTGATGCAGTAAACAGCGTCACAGGCAGAGCGGCTTGCTGATGGTGCCAGGTGACGGTTGTTCAGACGAGGGCAGATCAATCGTGGGGTTTTATCTGAGTGTGAAGGGGCAGGTTGAAGACACATTGGGACCGGAGAGCTCAGGTACGTTAACATGTTCAGGCAAATCTTCTCACACGAAGATGAACCTTGAAAATGAAATCGGTTGACTTGAAACAACAACTACCAATACTGTGACACAGATTTTCCCTGGAAAACAGCCTGATCTCTATGAAGTCAAGATGAAACTAGGAGAGAACTTTGTCCTCTTTCACTCACCTTTTACCTTAATCACCACCTCCTCTCAAGTGCTACTCATTAGTTCTACTTCATTGGCAGCAAGTCGTTTTCCTTTCCACTCTCAGCGTTAAATTGAGTGTCTGAGCTTTGAATGATGGTACCGTTTACATGACTATCCTTCTCTCTCTCTCAGAAATTGAGTCAGGACATGAAATCTGGTATATTGGAGCTGAAAATTGCCAATTATCAGTTGCCTAATTCATTCGCACCCACTTGGTTCCGCACAGAGACAAGCTTTCTGAAGAACCCTAAAGAGGGGCGTCCCTTCCAATAAAGCCAGCCCCCTCCATATCTCTGTCTGTCTCTCTGTCTCCCTCATACTGTGCAGTGTGTGTCTCCATGTCTCCATGTGTCTCACTTTCAGCCTGTAGTATGTATCATCTCAGACACCCGAGTGCTGTTAGTGAAGGAGCCCCCAACACACACACACACACACACACACACACACACACACACACACACACACACACACACACACTCACACACTCAGCAGTCACATCCCTGCGCCAGCTTCACAAACCCTCTCTGTGGCAGTGTTACCAAGCAACAACCACTCCTTGTTTACCATATCTGTTCTGGCATTGTGGTTATCAGATGAGGAAGTTGCAGTACCCCCCCCCCCATCCCCCCTCCTCCTCCACCCCCCACCCCTCCCCCCATCCCCCCCTCCCCAGAGATTATTGTATGTCACTTTCATATAAAGGAAGTCTGTGTCATTTACTGAATAACTGGTGTAACACTAATATAACACACAGTGTACCAGTTTTGTAATAATCTGTGTAGATTGTAATCAATTATATTTAATGTTTGGCCCAATGATATGCACAGTGATCACAGAGGTCACATGATCTGTGCCTGTCTGTCCCATATCCAGTGGTTGAACAATAACACTTTATCATGCAGGGCTTGTTACATAAGCCCGGGTCGGTGCTCTCTGTTTGTCACCATGGTCATGGTGTTTATTGTCCTCATCTCCTGCTCCCATGGTCCACCTTCCTCATCATTCTGCTATCATAAACAAACGATCCATTTCATAAAGCACTGTGCTGCTTCTCAAATATTGACCTGGGCTGGTTAACCCTCTCCAAGCTGCACACGGCCCCAAACAGACAAGCCAGGAGAAGAAAACTGCCAGAAATTTAAACTATGGCTTTCACATGTAAAATATTGTAGTTTAAAATAATTGAGATCTCTTGCTTGCTCACTGCCCTGTCCCACCGACTCTGGGCGAGGCTCTGGTGGGGACAAAGATTACTCCCAAAACCTGACAGTTATAGTTTAGTAACTTTAATCTGTAGAACTTTGACTTCTTTCTCCGCTAAAATCCAGGAGACTTTATTGACTCAAAGTTATGTGTGTACGCTGCTCCTTTATTGCTGTAACACTTCAGACATGCACTACTAAATGACTTGGGTGAAGACATGAAAGCTGTCCTTAAGATGGTTTAGTTCACTCAAACTAATTGTTACCCCTGTTTCTCAACTTGAGGTGTGTCTGTGATGACACTATGAGATGACCCATCAGTTATTTTGAGACAGGGCATGAGACAAACTTTTACTGGTTTACAGATTAGATTAGGGCCTGGAGTGAAGATATGTTATACCCTGCTAAACTGGTATCCTGATGTCTGAATTACATAAACCCACTTGATGTAACTGAACTGTCTCTCAGACTCTCTTTCAGCCTCAGCTGTAGTTTGTAAGCTGTTAGACGTCCATATCTGCAGGCTTTTGCTGGGGATTGTAAGAGCTGATCTGGTGATTGTTTGGGTGTTTACTCACCACTCAATTTATCCTCATCTCTAAATCTTTAGTGAAACTCCAAATGAGCCTGTTTCAGCCTTAATCCGTGGCCTTGCACAAGTGAATGAAGTCATCGCTTTCACAATTTCATCCAAGGTGCCATTTCAGCAACGCCCCCCCCCCCCCCCCCCCCATATTGCAAGGTCCACGTGAGATGAGGCCATTTGTCTTCATTCACGAAAGCTTTGGAGAAGTGCCGCTTGGCTTTGTGGGCGTTCTGTGTGGTGCTGCATGGAAGAGGTGGACCCAGCAGCCTGCTTGTGTCCAGACCTGTTCGGTATGCACCCTCGTCTGAGCACTCCCAGGTCCCTGTTCCAAGAAACACAGGCCTGGTAATGCTGTCACAGCACCTTAAGCATGGTGCTTCTTTCTGATGGTAACAAAGATGTGGGTTTTTATCCTCCATTTGACATATGACAAGCCAGTCAGTGGAATGCCACTTGCATCTTGGAGAACAGGTTGCAAAACATGTGCCTTGGATGCCTGTTTGGGAGAATTTGCACCACATTGTAGTGATTTGGTGTGTGTGTGTGTGTGTATGTTTGTATGTGTGTGTTAAGCATGGTTGTTGTGCTGCTATGATCCTTTCTGATTCTACTCCCTCAAGCAACCTGTGCACTGACATGTCTGCATCGGTATGTATGTAAACACATTACAGTGTGTGTGTGTATAAAAGGACAGGGGTGGTGCCTTTTCATACCCACTCAGATTTTACCATGAACTAGCATTAAACTCAAAAAGATGACATTTTCCAACCTCTCGTTTTAAGCAAGAGAGCAGTAAAGCGTTTTCGCTTGTTTGCAAAAGGTAATGCTATCATAGCTACATGCATGGACTTGGTAGCTGTTTGTGTCAGTGCTTTGTGTGAATGCTGTTTGCGAATGATAATGTTTCAGTCTTCCAGTCGGGTCATGTACCACATAGTTCTCTCTCAGCAGATAAAGTATTCCATCTGAAGCATGACAAACATTTGGAATGGAAAGTCATGGACAGCTCTGATGAGAAGTGCATAACTCTAGTGTTGGTGTTTTTCCATTTCAAACCGTTGTCTCTGACAGAATCATGTATGGTATGACTCTTTGCACATGACTAATGACTAAATATACCTTTGTTGCAACATTCAAGTCACTCATGTCATATGTTTGTGAACAAGTTCATTGGAAGGGGAAAAAGTATGTGTGTGACCCTGTGTTTTACGAAGTGTTCGTATCAATAGGGGGCCAGAAGTGAACCAACACTCATCTTCCAACGTGGGATTTTCACATTTCCTCTTGAGCGTTGATCTACTCATAGCAGTAGTCTGATGTGTCTGATCATGACGATGTTGCACAGGCTGATGGGTAAATGGGCTTCATGGACAACAGCAAAGCTGTAGTGATCTCATGTTCTCTCTAGAATACGGCGGCAGACTTTTGTGTGCTTAAGCTCTTGTTGCAATTTCCTGTCCCCCTTTACACAACTGCTATTCTTCCTCTGTTGTACGTCTGTTGTGCGTGGCTTGCTGCACACACATTACAAATATGTCTCTGGATGTAGAGCTGACAGAATATGAAGGACCTAACCATGTGACCATCAGAATATCTTGATTGCTGAGCTTCTTGGTGACTGGTAGGATATTGGGAATCTTGACTCATGGTACTCATGTTGTGTAGATCAATCATTTGTGTTGTCAAGGTCTGGTATTATTGTATACATGTACCATCTGTTTGTGTGAAAAAAGGGGGCCTCATGTTTAGAAACTGCTAGACAAGATGCTAATGGTGAGACATAATGGGGAACTGAAGTTGCAATGTTGGGTTGTTAGTGTGTCCATCACCAAGAGCATTGGTGAGGAGTGAGTGAGTTAGGATTGAGTTAGGGTTACTAAGGCGGTACCAATCATTACATAAATCAATAGCTCATGAGAAAATATGTTTTGGGCACCCTGCCTTGCTCACCACACCTTGCACAATCTAACAATGTTAGATAGAAAAATAAAAAAGGTTTTGATGTTATGATTTGCAGATTTGGGGCTACTGAGGTCCCCTTTGACATGGAAACTTCTTCTCAGAATTGTTGTGTAACCAATGAGCATGTGAGCATGGCCTCAATGTGGTGGAGTTGGTGGAAGGCGTACCGTCTGAAGGACTAATATATGGGTGTGTGGTGATGGTGGATTGGGTTCTGCTGAATGGGGAAGAATCTACCAGACTATCTTAGTCCATCTAAACATTTGAGATTAACAGTAACCTTGTTCTCTGAGTTAAGTTTCAAATTTTAGCTTGAAGGTGGATTTGCGTAATGTAGTCATTGTTTTCTTAGTATTAGATCTGCTGTTTCACTGGTCTTGCACATTAAGTTTCCATGTAAAAAGACAGGGAATTTTAACGACATATCTTTATTAAAGTGTTTTGATATTGAAAAGATATTTGCCTACTACTACTGATACTTAAGCCAAGTCAAGTGAAAAGAAGGGGGGGTTGGTAGAATAACTTTCCACTCTTGCACTAAGAGAGAAGTTTGCTTCTGAGTGTGGTTTAACAGACAGGAAGTAGCAGAAACCCACTGCTCGGTGATGCATTTCCTGTGACTGCAGGATTCACAGGTCAGTTTGTGGTTGTGACATCTCTTCCAAAGATACGCCATTCAAATCCCCCCCGTCTCATGCTGGCGCCCATCATGCTCGTAAATGTTGGCAGTAAAACGTCGAAACAGACACGACAAAGGAAGGAAATTGCTTAAAGTCTAAGCACCTAAAAAGGCGTTGCCATGTCGTGTGAGACAAGCATCACTGTTCGTGTTCAAGCTTTGCGAAAAACCTACAAGCTTCTCTGAAGGTGTTGCAGGGTGGATAAGGTGTCATCTTTTGAAACACTTCTTCTAAGGCATGCTCTCATGCTCTTCCCTATCAAGAGCTAGCTGTTCAGGGCCAGCGCGTTAGCCTAGCAATCCAAGACCTCTCTCCCATCACAGCCCTCAAGGAGCAACGTGGAAAAGCACCATGCTTGCAAAAAAAAAAGATCTGATTAAATTCCATTTCTCCCTGAAAGCCTGTGCTGGAGGTGGCGTTCCCCCTCCGTCTTCATTAGGTCCTGGCACAGCAGCTCTGCCTCTCTGACAGCAGCCAGACGTCAGCTCAGGGCTGGAGGCAGCCTGTCTGCTTTGTTGTCTGTGTTTTCCAGTCTCGTTTTCCAGGCTCTGAAAACAGCTGTCTGTCATTATGGGGTATCTGTGCATGTGCCCTGTCCTACCATTCAGGCCACAGATCATCCCTGTTGCATGGCAAACCCCCCCTATGTCAAACCAACCCAAGTTTAGTTTAAACACACGGTGCCGTTTAGTGATTGTGCAACATTGTATGTGTAGCTGTGCCCTGTTGAGGGGGGCATTCAGTCTGGTGAAGGTTGCTGCAAGATGGCTGTGTGTGTTCTCTGTCTAGCATCAAGTCAGCTCCTTAATTGCTGTTCTCTCACTCTATTGAATTAGCAAACAGCCACTCCAGAGGGACTCTGACCTTTACTGCTGTGGAGAACTCACACTCCACTGGCTGCTCTGCTCTCGGTGACTGGACTCCCTGTGCCTGATGATCCTGGAAGGTTATATATGCTGCTGCGCTGTCAAGTGTGTCACATGTTTCACATGGATGTTTAATCATCTGAGACCATGTTAAACTAAAGGTTTGTAGCCTCTCGAAGTTGTGCTCGGTTAGTATTGTTACATCTGAGCAGAATGACCTTGTGACGCGTGGACGATGGGTGTTTTTCCTCCCCCTGTTGAGTTCAGTGGCTCAACAGATGATCCCCTGATCCACAGGCGCTATGCAGCCTATCAAAGGTCTGCAGGAAGTGACTGGTATCCACTGAGTCATTTCCTCTACAGGAACCAGGAGATTCTAGCAGAGCAGCACTTCTCTCATGACTTCTACATGACTGGGATGTTGATCTGGGTCTTTTGCGCTAGCTTGCATTTTGGGTATTTGTTCTACTGGTCTGTTACTGTGTCCATACAGCTGCATTGGGTTAAACTCCAGGAAATCCAGCTGAGGCTTCAGTTTCTGTCCAGTGCTGAAATTCAGCTTTTCCTGACCGGACAGATGAATGTTCGTAATAGACTGCTGTGTTTCAGCTTGTTCAGCCAGAGATGAACAGAGGACGTTTGATTTATACCTGCTGCCTTTTTTTCTTTTAATGGCGCTATCTGCTAGGTCGAAACCTGTGTTGGGAAAACTGTGCACGTTCTGAAATGCCAGGAATGCCAGTCGGTTTCCCCGCCAAGCAGGAAAGACCTCGACACCCCCCCCTTCTCCTTTTCACTCCGTTCTCGTCAGATGTGGAGCTATTCTGAGACTCTCTCTCTCTCGCTCGCTCGCGCGCACACCATCGTCTCGCTCAAAAGTGCTGACATCACTGTAGCCATGATCTCACTCGAGTGGGGCTGGGTCAGTGAGTGTTTGAACAGGCACCATCCCTATACAAATCCATGACAGTCAAATCCTATTCCCCCTAAAGTATCGAAGTCATGTCACCACCAATCCTGAACCATTGCATTTTGTCACAGGAGAGGAACTTGAGGGATGAATCCAACTTAGTTTTGGTTGTTTTCTTCCCAAGCATGTTTGCGTGAGCCCACATACACGGTGACTCATTGCTTAGTCATTCAATCTGCTTAAATTACCTCCTTTCATGGTCAACAATGAGCTCAGCTGAGGAGACCGAAGTGGGGGAAACTCGGCCTTCTGGGAACCTGCATTTGTTCATGAAGCCTGGCTCTAATTGGTTGTTATTGCAGACGCCGGCAGCCATGTTGTAGTGTTGAAGCGTGCTGTTTGTTCCCTGCTCAGCGTGCTGTGCTGCACAGTGAGACGACCCGTGGTCTCGCTGCAGCCCTGTTGGGTGGGAGCTGACCACATCACCCATGTCACATGACACAATCCACCCTGGAGAGACACGCTGCCTCCAGACATGAGAGTTTAAGAAGCCCCACCCAGACCAGTCACTGGCTCTCTGTTTGCTCTGTGGGCTCTTGTGCTTTGAGTAGCTCCAGTCCTTCCTCTCCTCCTCTCCTTCCCCACTCCCTGTCCCTCAGGCTGATGTGCAGTGAGCTCCCAGGACTGGCCTCTGCATGGGGACAAGGCAGCTGTTGTCATGTGCTCTCTCTGGGAGACTGTGCTGCCAGCTCTGGTTAATGGCTGGGTTTATGTTGCATCTCTGCCTGCCTTCAGCATGGTGCCAACTGGGCCACACAGATCAATGAATTGGTGACAGGCAGAAAGAATGGAACGCACACACACACACATACACACACACACACACACACACACACACACACACACACACACACACACACACACACACACACACAAGCATGCTCTCTTTCACTCTTTCTTTCTCTCTCTCTCTGTCTCTTAGTCTCTCTCTCTCTCTCTCTCTCTCTCTCTGTCACACACACACACACATAAACACAACCCCCCAACACTGTGTGCAATGGTTTGTGCAATTTAAGATAATCAATATCCATAGACCCCCCTAAGCTGAAGAAAACGAATGTATATGTAAATCACCAAATTGTATTTTCGCTAAGGAGAGTGAATTGAATCGATTCACAGTTGATAGAGATGCGGGGTTGCGGTCCTTTGTCAAACCCAGGGGAGTGCTAACCCTGAGTGTTCCAGACAGGGTCGTCCTTCACGAACCACACCGCTCACTTTTCACCGGCACCAGAGCAGTCTGGCCTGGGTTCACACAGCACAGATGTGGAGGTAATACTTCAGCTTTGTGTTGGGGTCTATGTGGTCTGCGTGTGGACAGTCACTTAGCGGAGAGGCTACAGTCCAGTCTAGACACTACACAGAACCGTTTGCCCACCAGGGGTGGCTTGACAAGGCTTTGAAACCCCACTCTCCCCTCACTCTCCCCCCCACTCTCTTTGCCCTCCTGCATGGGCCTTTCACTGGAGGCTGGAGCGCTGTCATAGCACTCAGCCTGCCAGGGAGGGAGGGGGGAAGGAGGGGGGGGGGTGGCTTCAGATGGTTCTGCCCAGCTGTGGGCGCAGCAGGGGAGCCATGGCATGACGGTACGAGTGAAATAAGGGGACTGGGGCCTCCAGAACTCTTCCTGTTTGTCCTTTCCACTCCTCCACTCCTCTCTTCCTCATCTCTCTATCAGGCTCCCTGGAGATGCTTTCCTGGCACAAGCCCTGTCAGGGACAGGAATATGGCCAGGTGCAGAGGGAAGTGAACAGACAAACAGGGATGGGGGAGGACTTAATGACATATTTGGTTGACCCCATGTCTCTCCATGTGAGCCCCACCCGTCTTCTGTCTCCCCCCCCTTCTTTATCTCTCAATCCGCCCCCTCCTAGAGACACAATCGGACCTGGAATGCAGCTTTCGTCAGTCACACAGGCATTTCAAAGCAAACAGGCCCCACCCTGCAGCAGTAGATGTGGGGGCTGGTGAGGGGGAGGAGGAGGAGCAGCTAGCTCTGCCATCTCTGACTCGCTCCTCTCTTTACTGCTGCCAACTCGCCATTCCACGGGGGGAGTGGGGGAGGTGGGAGGTGGTGGGTGGGGGAGGGTGGGTGGGAGGGAGGGAGTGGAAACCTGCCCACCCCCCACCCTCCACCCCCACAGCCCTTCTCCGCCTTTCTTATTTCCATCGTTAACCAGATAGCTGCCCCTCCCTTTCCTGCAGCTCTGCTGGAGGTTATGCTCCAGCTCTATGACCCCCTCATCACACGACCTTTACACACGCAAACACACACTCAAGTTCCCTGAAGACACTAGCACAGAGGAGCAAGGGTACACTGTGTGTGTGTGTGTTTTCTGTTCACACACTATCCATGTGACTAGTTAACCAGTGTTCTCATTTGGTCGTGGCTCATGAGGTAGGCGAGTTGAGCTCACGCCCCGGAGGGATGGAGGGGCGGGGGTGGGGGGATTGGGGAACCACAGACTCTGTGATGTCAGAGGGTAGCTAACATCTACTGGACTTGGCTTAAACTTTTCAAAGTAAAATGTTTTGTACTAGCACTAGCAACACTGAAAGCATTTTTTTTTTTCCGTTACGGTCCATGCAGTTAAAGGAAATTCAGAATCCTTCTTTTCTGTTTAATCAAACTACACAATACACACTAAAGGAACAGGGAAGACACGCTTGTGAAGCCTGGGGAAAGATATTCCAGGCAGACAGGCTGGGACATAAGCAGGGAGACAGGCAGGCAGGCAGGGAGACAGACAGGGTATCAGCCTGATTGATCCAAGAACAAGCCAGTGATCTAAAATCTCCCTCAAAGAGGGAGACAGTCAGGCCCTTTCTGTCCCTCCCAGCCTGTCACAAGATGCTAGTGAGACACACAAACACCTGCTCTGTAGAGCGCTACAAGACAAGACTGAAACCGATTGTTTAAATTGTCCTGACTCTTCTCTCCTTCTGGCAGGTGCTCCAGAGAAGAGGCTCCAAACTGCTGCTCTTTCCTGCTGCATCCTGGGTCTCTCTCTGAGGCTCTGCTCCACACCGCCACCACCCAGCACACAGTGAAGAGAGACAAAAGAGAACTGACACTGCTGAGAACCCGGAACACCGACACCTTTGGACCCAGTCAGACCCACAGTGGCTTTGTGTGGGTGAAACGAAGCCTCTGCCTCTGACACCTGCCCAGCTTCCTGTGAACTGGACTCCCTTTGGGGGGCTAGGAGCCCTCTCTGTCTGCCTGACTTCTACCCTTTCGCCACTATTGCCATGACGACTGCGGTCCAGCCCAACGAGTTGGTGTTCGAGTTCGCCAGCAATGGGATGGATGAAATCAACCAGGTACCTATCATAACAGATTTTATTGACAGAAATATAGAACATTTAGTCCTTTTAGCAGACATTTTGTCATGAGCAGTGTGAGCAGTTACAGGGACATTCCCCTAAGGCAAGTAGGGTGAAGTGCCTTGCCCAATGATACAATATTATGTTGGCACGGCCGGGATTTGAACTTGCAACACAATTTACATGAGAGGACTGGTAGAGGTTCCCCAGTTACTGTGGAGATGGAAAGGAGGACAGGAGGAGGTGGAGGAAGAGGGGATGGCAGGAGGGAACAGGAAGACTAGAGAGTGGAAGGAGTTGAAAGAGAACAGGAGGAGGTAGAGGACAGAAGGGGAGGATGAGGAGGAGTGGATAGCAGGGTGAGAGGGCTGGCTGGTGGAGCTGGAACAGGCACCTGAAAATGGGACTGCGTGGGAGGACAGGGTGGGGTTCAGCCTGGAAGAACGTTATGGTACAAAGGTTATAGTAGAGCGAGATGCAGTGGCTGGGTGTCTGCTCGAAAGTATGATCAGGTAGTTGTGGTTACCTCACCCCCACATCCACACATAGCCTGAATCCTGTGGAGCAGGTGTGTGTGTGAATGTGGGGAGATAAATCGTCACTGGATACTCTCGGCTGTTCGGCTCAGGTTCAGGACTAACCAGCTCGACTAGTCTGAGAGTTTTGTTTTTTTTTCCTTTCTGAGAGGTGACAGGCTAATTTCTTTGAAAAGCATTGTTCCAAAACAACACAGTTCTCTCTCTGGTACCTCCCAGTGCCTTGTCAGTACATTAGACTAGGATTACGCTCTTGTTCACCTACAAGTCCTAAAATAGCTCCAGAATAATGACTTTTAATGCTATCCGAGCAGCCATTTTGAAGTAGTAGTCTGTCAGGAGAGTGCTTATGTTGACCACGCTGGGGTCTGTTGAAGACGGAAAGAGAGAGAGAACTGTGGCTAGTCTGCAAGACTAATGATTAGCTCTGTTCTATTGGATTTTACAGTCAATAAGTAGCTCCCTGAGTAGGGCCATCACGTAATGACTGTAGAAGGATGTTCAGCTGGGCGTTCCAGACCTGCTATTAGCAGCATGCTCCTCCTCCCACGCATCTCATCCTCAAACACTCACTCCCAGACCTCTCTCTCCACCAAGTCCACTGTGCTCGCTCACCCTTAGTTTGATCTGTGACTGCGCAAGTATGTCAACGTTCTTACCTCACTTGCTGTGAAATCAACTTCCACTTCCACTCCCTCAAAAACGGGTCATGTTGAAAGGGCCTTTTGGTGTTGAAGCTGCCCAAATTGGTTTGTGCCGATTAACGAACGCGTCAGGCCGTTAAGTAAAGCGGAAGAATGCAAGGCAGAGGGAACCTTAACCAGATGGAGCTTCAGTCTCACAGGCGGAACACGGAACCAATGTGTTGCAAATAGGTCCTGATTCCACCGTCCAGCTTCCTCATTAGAAACAGTGGTGAAAGCACCAAAGAGGAAGAGCACAGTAATGGTGCTAGCAGTGGTGTTAGGGCGCCAGGCATATCACATAACATATATATCACATATCAGTCCGTCTCTTGTGTCCATAACAAAGTCGATTTGGTTCTACGAACTCTTAGACAGAAAAGACAATGGGCCTCTTGGTCTGGCTTGTTGTGGGTGTCTGTTTCGGTGTCGCCTAGTGTGCATGATACTGAGGTACACGTTTACAGATGCTGTAGAGGCTGTTAGTCCCCCAACTAAGTCACAACAAACAGAGACAAAGCCTTTAGTCCTGTTTAGACCAGTCAGCAGTCTGGAGTGTCTCTGTCCCAGCCAGCTGAGGAGACAGGGGACAGCACAGGTGCTCATGCTCAGTGAGGTGGTGTCAGCAGCAGACTGGCTGGAGCTCTGGTGGATGACACACACACACACACACACACACACACACAAACAGAGACACACACACACACACACACACACACACACACACACACGCACACTCTCAAGGAAACCAGTATTAGTAAGCCCAGACAGAGCTACACATCGTCAAGGATATCTAGTACTGTGTCTAATATGGAGTCAGACAGAGAGAAACTCGCAGTCAAAGCAAAACTCAAGGTTGTTTCATGATCTCAAGTTGTCTGAAGCCTTACTGCTGACTCATCATTTCAAAGGAAGAATTAGAAGGATTAGATTAGAAGAATTAATTAATTAATGCACCTTTGTGAAAAATCCTTCTAATACTGGCCTAACAACCATGGACACATTTTCTTTAAAGGTGTTTGAATTATTCTTTTACAAATTAAACTTGAAAAATATCAGTACATAACTGCAAATGGATATCAAAATAATTCCACAATCTAATAATAGTCTGGCTTATTATTAACCAACCTTAATGAATTATGAACAAAAGTTAAAAAAATAACATGAAAAAAAAAAACGAATTGCAATTTAAACTGCAACTATTTAAAAAACAAAGGAATGGTTTATGAACGTAGATGTTTACATGTGGTCTTAATCTTTCCAAAAGTCTTTAAACTTTGTCTTTGAAGTTTAATCATTCAACTCAGCAAAACTGTGATATATGGCGGTGTGCTAGGGTTGTGTTAACACTCTGGTTAAACTATAGCTTCAGTGAACGCAGCCTTGAACTCCAATCCTCCAGGCTCCGGCACCTGAAACACCAAGGTGCTCGAACAATGGACAGTTGTACTTAAGAGACTGATAAGCTTTGATCCTGACCTTCCTCTCAGATCTACAGCAGTAGATCATACTAGCCTCGTGGCCACACATCCTTGGGTCTTGTGTTTTGCATCTTGAATCTTAGTTCTAAGTTAAAGATGCACCTTTCAAAACAAAACATTTCCAAAGCAATTTTTTCCAAATGTAGCAGAAAATATGAATTTAAACCGAAGACCCTTTTTTGTTTCTCAAAGGTCTGATGTATTTTAGCTCCTAATTCTGGGTGTAGTTGGGGATCCTCTTTCAGTGTTGATGGCCTCACTGTCTGAGGTCTGCCACCATCTACTGGCTGACATCCGTAACTGATGCACAACTAATTGTATTTCATCAGACAAAAACTACGAAAAATATCCTTTGTTAAAGGGATGATTAATCCATGATGATGATGTATCCAGCTATTTGACTCATCTCTTTTCTTTTCATAGTTGTACAGAAATAAAACACTCTCACTGGTCTTGTTGACAGTTTGTCGATGGAGTTGGACTCTAGTTCTTCTAGTAATCCTAGTTTCCTCTAGACTCCTTCCAGTAATAAGAAATAATGATAAGAAATAAGAAAAATTTCTATTCTGGAAACGAGTGGGTGTGTCTGGAATTCCCAGCGTGAGGAAAAGAGCGATGGAACGAGACCAGCTGTTAAGTCTTTACAACATTGATCTTATGGCTCTCTATGAGTTGACATCACCTCAAACACGCTCCTCCATTGGTAACAGACCAAACCTAGCAGCTGGTTTCACCTCCAGAAGGTCTCTGCAGACCGTTGAAACACGGCTGAAACGAGCTCTCTTACAGTTCATCTTCTAGCAAATCTGTTGGAAATTGGTTAAAATGACAGCAATTTACAGTGATTTAGAGGATGATTTTCACAATGTGACCAAGGCAGTTTATGATCTAACTTTGTATTTTTTTGACAGTGAGAACATTTCATTGTCTAACTCAGATTTCCACAGAGTGTTGGTACCTCTGTCATGTATGAAACTGTATTAACATACTTCCATACAGATATACAGCCATGTAGCTACCCCCGTCAAAAAATCATTTTAAAATGTTTAATGGCATACAAACAGAATGGCCCCTATGCATGCTGCACACCCGCTGCTGGTGGCTCCTCCTGTGAGTCTCACGTCTGTCCCTGTTTGTGTATTCTGTTGGTCTCCCTGTGTGTCCAGCTGGACGACCCGTCAGTGTTTCCTGCCGTCATCGTGGAGCAGGTGCCAGCAGCAGACCTGATGCAGGTATACTCTGGCTTGGAGTCAGACGAGGTGACCAATGGCATCATGGTGGACTCCAGCCTGCACGTGGTGGAAGAGCCAATTATGGTGGGAGATGTTGGCCTGTCAGGTGAGTCACGTGAGAATGAGTCTGTAGCGATGCTTAGTGACATAACCTAGATCCGATGGCATGGGAATGTATTATGAATGCTGTGGAAGCCATAATTAGCCAGCCATAGTGAATAGTTGGCATTTCCATTCAACACACAAAAAATGGTCTCATTAGCACGTGCCTTAGGCACATTAACTCTCATTAGAAATAATGTGTTTGTTCGATTTGAAATGAAACATTGCAGTAAAGCTTCGCCCAGAGATAACACCAGACGCTGGTTTGAAATCGGTTCTATGTGTGATTGTCCAATAGAAACGACCGTTTCAGGAACAGACGACAGCATGGAGACCAATGAGGCTGCAGCTGCTCTCCTCAACATGGAGTCTCCAAACAATATCCTGGATGAGAAACGCATGAGTACGAACCGCTTTTATTATTGATTCATTCCTGTTTGGAATGAGGCCATTACTGCAGATATCTTTGGTGTTGGATTCTAGGTCCAAAGCTGTTCCTGTGTTTGTGGACCACCTGCCCTGAGCCCTGTGGTCTTGTTTGTTTTAGTTCACACCTACGGGACTCTGCTGGAGTCAGATCTCACCTACATTCCTCTGAGGCCGGACCAGATCTCCAACATGGACTTGTCCTTGGATGAGGAGACGTCCTCCACAGACGAGATCCCTCAGAAAACCATCACCAAACCACAGCGAAAAACTAAAGGTAGTGAACCTGTCCTCCAGTCCTGTAGAGAGCGCTCTCTGCATCTGCTTTGTGGGGTTTCACTTATCAATGACATTTGGAGTGGGCTGATGAACTTTGGCATCATTGATTATTTCTCTTGTTTGTAATGAGCCTGACCTCTGACCTTTGTATTCCCGTCTCAGTGCGCAAGCCTCGAGCGGTGCGCCCCTGCTCGCCCATCACCACCCCGATGCTGCCACTCAAGAAGAAGAGCAAGGAGGGCAAAGGTAAGCCTCGGAACCCGGCCCACATTCTGAAAACAGCCAATGAAAATCAAGGTCTCCCCTCTTGGCGACCGTCGCTGCATCCTCTCATGGAGCGAGCGAACAGCAGCATGCAGCCCCTGCAGTCCGGCCAGGGTGAACCTGTGCTGACTAATTGATGAGGTGCTCTCAAAGTGCTGTGTTCCACTGGGACATACAAGTGATTGCAGGCTGGAGGGCACATTGATGCACTGATAGACTTTTTACTGCATGCACCTACTCTTCCCCACGTCCCTCGTATGGTGGAGAGAGGGTAGCACACATATACATCACCTTGTCACTGTGTGCGATTAGCACACTAGTAACAGCTTGAGGGGTTGCTGTTTTTAACCACTTCTGCTCTCAGTCATCTCACAAGCTACAGGGATACACTGCAGGACCCAGTCTAATTAATTCCCAGCCTAGGTACACACTCTGACAAGAATTGAGAATTGATTTATTCAGGTTATGAGGCGCGGCGCTGTAATTGCACGGTTGCCATTTCCATTTTGTTAAGTAAAACCTCTGGAATTCCAAGTGAATAATGGATGTCGATGGAACTGAAAACAGCTGAGCTGAGAGTATTCTGAGCTGTGAAAAAGGTGTTTCTGTACATGAAGAGAAACACACGTCCTTCCTTTATGTCCTCGCCCAGGGAACACCATCTACCTGTGGGAGTTTCTCCTGGCCTTGCTGCAGGACAAGAACACCTGTCCCAAATACATCAAATGGACCCAGAGAGAGAAGGGCATCTTCAAGCTGGTGGACTCCAAGGCCGTGTCCAAGCTGTGGGGGAAGCACAAGAACAAGCCAGACATGAACTATGAGACCATGGGCCGAGCACTCAGGTGAGAGGGGATCTCCAGGACGTAGACTGTTGTGAAGACAGAAAGAGTAACTGCTTGTCTTTGGTTTGGGACAACTGTTAGGCTTATTTCCCTGTCTCTATAGGACAGTGTATTATTGTTATTATTATTACCAGAACAATAATCTCTGCTGTTTATGCACAGCACTGTCTGAACACCATGTCCACCATATGATTAGTGCCCTCAGTTGACCTCCTCATGCTGGCTAAAATAATGCAAGTTGACCTACATACCTGCTCACATACATACGCTGCCCCACTCCCCCCCCTCCAGGTATTACTACCAGCGTGGCATCCTGGCGAAGGTGGAGGGCCAACGGCTGGTCTACCAGTTTAAAGAGATGCCTTCTGACCTGGTGGTCATCGAGGACGAGGACCCCGGCTTGGCCTCCAGTCCTGGCTATGGGAATCAGCGCTCTGGCCACCACGGCAGGGCAGCAGGCCGGGGAGGCGGGGGCAGGGTGGGGCAGGGCCGGGCCCAGGGCCAGCAGCAGCACCTGTCAGCCAAGCAGGTGAAGAGGGAACCCAGCGACAGAGGTGTTTACCAGGACATCAAGGAGGAAGAGCAGCTCCTCCAGACAGTCCACGTGTTGCAGCCCAATCAAGGAGCAGCTGTGCCAGCTCCTGCACACACAATGAGGTGAGAGATGTGTGTGTGTTTTGAGTGTCTTTTTTGAGTGTGTGAATACAGTATATTGTGTGTACAGACAAACAACAAATACCTAGGCTCAAATCTATGGATCATAGACACATCAAGAAACAGTTATACTTTTGTAAACTGAAACAGGTTAATCGAATGCTTTCCTGTGTTCAAGACAAGTATGGAGGGTTTATCATCTTTGTATCCTGCTGTTTTCTGGGAATCCTTCCTATAAAAGCTAGGATTTTTTTAAAGCTTTTTTTTGTGTGTGAATATAATCAATAACTGAAATACAGTTGTTGTTGTTGTTGCTGTCCTCAGAAGTGTTTTGTGAGGTAGCTGGAAGACTCTAAGATGTGGACAAAAGCTGCATTATTCAGGACTGACTTCTGTGTGTCTCATTCTATTAAAGAAATATGATTGTACAGGCTTGTTGTATAGAATGAGCAGAGTTGTGTAAATGAAAGACTGTTGATGGATATTTAAACAGCCTTGTCATCTCTCACTCCATAGGAATGTCAATGTGCCTGCTTCCGTACCCATGGTCCTAACCTCATCTGGCATGCTGCAAACAGTTCCCCTCACCCTGACCAACGGGGACTCCAGCCACTCCTCCCCCCCTCGAGTCATCCTCCACACCGTCCCCTCCACCACCGCGGGGGGCAAGGACGTCCTCACCATCCAGACCGCCTCTCTGTCCTCCGGGCCCGGCAGTCTCCAGGACGCCCAGCACCAGCTCCTGGTGACCAGCCTGTGCTCCTCCACCACACCCCCCTCCTGTGCTACCACGGGGGTCATCACCACTGCCAACTCTGCCCCCAACGGCCTGCCCCGCCTGGTCACCATCAACACGGCCAGCGGTCAGCCCATGGTGGCCCATCAGCCCGGCACTGTCATCGCCACCGTGCTCAAATCTAACGAATTCCATGGCCTGCAGGTGAAAGAGGAGATACTGGACCCCCATTACCTGCAGTCTCTGGTCAACATGAACCCCTCGCTGGCCGACCAGGTGTTCGGGAAGGAGGAGCTGGAGGATGGGGAGGTGGAGCAGAGCTACAGGACTGTCATCTTTGAAACTAACCAGAACCAGAGTCTGGCCCTGCAGGGATCTGCAGACAAGGCCCAAGTCAACGGACACTTTTTCCAGAGCAGCAGTCCCAGCGAAGGCTTGACCCCTGTGGAGGAGCTGGAGGTGCGAGGAGAGATGGCCCTGCAGCCGGAGCACGTGGTCAAGGGCCTGCACGAGCTGCCAGTGACCTTTATTCAGGTAAAGACAGAATCTGCAGAGGCCTAAGTGTGGCTGGACTTCTTTATTATCACACCAAAGCAGGACATGGTGAAATGGAAAATAAGATAATATAATCAATTTGAAAGACTTTAATTTCCCTCCCCTCTGATGACCTGATATTGGAGCAAAGGATTTGAAATGTGTTGCCCTGCAACATAGGCAGATTGCCAGCCCTGAATTTTTTTGTTTACTCTTAGATATTGTGATTATGTGCCTAAATTTGAACGTCAAGGGATTGTTTTGTTAATGTAATGTCGAAGGCTCTGTTGTTCTGAGTCTGGGTCTATTTACCTTCACTGGTCCCCCTCGTCCCCCCCTCAAACTACCCCCTCCAGGAGAACAGCCATCGGAGAACCAGGGATAAACCCACCACATGTGCCAGTTAAAGAATCTATACATCGCAATGGACTTGCGTAAACGCTCTGAGAGACTTAAGGCTTTACACAAGACAACTGAACCAAAAATAGGAGATGGAACTCAAATGGGAACAATGAAATCAGACGGTATCATTTCATACAACATACTGACTCCAGACAGTAGTGTGCCTGAGTATCATGGAGCGCAATCAAGCAAAAGTTCACCTCCTAGACCTCCGAGTGCCTTGTGAGAAGTTGAACCAGTACTCATGTCAGAGGACTCTGAAGCAGGTGGCCTGGACTGGGACCTGGAGAATTGGGACTTTACTCTCGTTATCTTTCCTTGTTAGCTAGCACATCATCGATGAGGTGTGCATTCTCCAGCATACACTCATGGCCTTTTTATCACTGTGTTACTATGGTAATGGGCATTCACTATTCACCAGGGCAGTCTAGTTCCAGACATATTTGTACATAGCAGCGTACATAAGACAGAGAGATGGATTAAAGGAGAGAATACAGAGAATAGATATGTAGATACTGCAAGACTCATCTCCCATAAAGGCTAAAATCGTGTTTATATGAAATTGAATATATATGAATATATATATATATATATAATATACAATTGAGATTCAATTAAAGGCCACAATAAATTTATTTATTTTGTGAATTTCCAAAATTCTGTATAAAAAGGCACATTTTTTTATTATTTCCATATGCAAACACGAGGGAATATACAAAGTATAAGAAATACATTTTTTTTAAAGCTGGTATCCACATTTTTTAAGCATTCCATGTAATCAGCACAGCTTGATATTGATATTTTATATGTTTTAGATTCAAGTTCTTGCTAAATTGTACATATTCCCTGTTTTGTGTCATCTTAAAACTTTTTGAAAATGTGTTGTATGTGCTTTTGTCTCTGCCTCTTACGCTCATTCTCAGCTCGTCAACAGTCAGTCAGTGCAAGCTGTAAAATTGGCTCGCTTTACGCACCTCTATACGGTCCTCTTCTGTCAATCAGGAACTCTTCAATCAAAGTATTTGGTGAACCTAATGGATACCCAGCCTGGGGTTTTGTGTTAGAAGAACGTTGTTTGTTTCAGTCCTGGACTCATCCTAGTATCTGACCTGACTCAAGGTTTTTGATCTGACCAGACAGGTGAGCACAAGCAGGGACCCAGATAGATTCTGAACAGCGTTGTAATGACTGAACTGGATGTGTCTTTCAGTGAGCACATCCATACCTCCTCTAACCCAGCCCTGCACATGTGCTCCAGGTCTAGCTTTCTGATACCTGGCCAGCCTCTGTCTCCATCCCGGAACTGTGGATTGACAATCAGCAAAAACAATCTTATGACATTCATTATCCTTAGAGTAACACAACAATCTGCTTATTTTCAGAAACTATCAAAGCTTGGGCATTAGGTTTGATCCTATTTGACAGAGGCCTGTACAGAACACAGCTGGTTGACTACACAGCTGTTCACCTCTGGCAATGCTGTACGTAAGACCTTGACGAATGACTGGACCTTATTTCTTATTCTACATTGTTTTCTTTGTCTCTGGTGTTCCATGGCTTCCTTCAATGAGGAATATAGTCTTTTTTTACACCCTGTGTTAATGTGATAATAAAACCACATTTTGCTTCAACAAAAATCTTGTGTTGTCTTTTAAACGCTGACAGAGGAGGTTTGAAGGTTACGGAGTCAAGTGGCTGAGTGATGGGGGAATCAGGCTTGTAATCAGAAGGTTGAGAGTTTGAATCCCGGCCGTGTCGACATGAAGTTGTGTCCTTGGGCAGGGCACTTAACCCTAATTACCTTGTGGGGGTATGTTCCTGTAATTGCTGTAAGTCGCTCTAGATAAGAGCGTCTGCTAAATGACTAAATGTTAATATAAGTTTGAGAAAATACAATTTTCTGGAAGCCATGACCCGCAAGTGCCTGCTGGATACTCCTCTTTGGATGCAAATAAACACTCAGGTCTCTAGAGTCAAACAAACTTGGCACAATAAAGAAATTAAGGCTTCACTAATGGGAAACAAAATGCTTTCAGCCATATGTCTAATCCAAATTTATGTCAGTCTGTACAAAAAAAGAAGAAGCAAATTTGAACAGGATATTACACACAATATGTTGACATGAAATAAACAGGCAGCGGTTGATAATTGAGTTTCTATTTTCAACCTTAATGCGTATAAATGATGCCATGACACAATCAGAGACACATGCCATCTTTTGAAGGAAACGTCCAGGAAGCAGCTGTACTGTCTAACATAAAGACAAATTTCCCTTGTACAGATGATGGCACAGAAGCAGTCTTGCTTTGAAGTTGGATGGCTGTGTTTGCTGTTGGAAGGAGCAGCTGTTACACGGTATGTACCATGGTCATTTGAAGTAGAGAAGTAGTCGAGGAAACAGGAATGAATCAGGCCATTAGGAGACTATCGGCTGATTGGACTGTACCTCAAGTGTCTGCAGTCGCTGTGGGCAGACGAATACATTAGTCTGTGACATGAGTTTTGCTGGGGACAGAAGTGCCTGTCACTATGGCCTATAGAGTGGAGGTGGGAGAGAGGGGAGAAGAGGAGAGGGGGGGGGAGTGGGTGGTTATCTGGCAGCTGGACAAGGCTAGTGTAGCCAGTACCCCCCCCCCCCTCCATCAGCTTCTTCAAACACACAGCTGTGGAACACACACTGCAGCCTCAATGAAGGGCTAAAGCAGCCAAGGATTTTGACGAACTTTGTGGAGAAGGGATGCAGACGCAACACGGCGTCTCGCTAGTTTCTTTTTAGCCACAGAAGACATAATCTGCCTTTGCTGGCAGAACACTGTTCTTCAGAATGGAGCCCCATCTCAAGGCATTGTGAAGCTGTGTGACAGCTCTGTTCATAGCAAAAGCCCGCAGCTGAACAGTAATCAAACTGCCTTTGTCCACTCGCTATATTACAGAACCTAGCTAGTCAAAGGATGTCTTCTTTCAGTAGAAGACTAGTGGATTAGAAGGCTCTAATGAAAGGCTCCAGAGACCCAAAGTCAGTGTGTACTCCTCCTTGGCAGTAATTCAGTGAGCCTGGGGAGAGAGACGGAGCAAGCCCGGCCTACAGAGAAGGCTATTTGTACGTTGCCTGCAGCCAGTGACTGTGTGAGGGAGGGGGGGAGCAAGCTTGAGTGTTTACTGGCTTGCCGCGCTGCCTCTCACACTGGGAGCTGTTGAAGGATGACGGCTGACATGGTGGTGCCTCCAGCCCGTGTCAGCAGCGGTCCAGAGAGAGATTACTCAAACACCAGGCCATCGCTGCATACACACTGACTGAACGACACAGCCAAAGCATGGCTGTCTATTGTCTCCTGGCTCGGCTATGGTGTATATGCTCACTGCCCTGCCCAGCAACCCACATCCACTGAGATACGTGTGTGGTCTGGAGACTGCAGAACGAGAATACAAGGTTGTTTTAGACGGAGAGACTGTTTCTTACACAAAGCTCTGTGTATTTATAGCATATACACACTACGGCAGGTACCTAATGACAGCAATGTGCATATGCTGGTAATGTAAGGCACATAGGTTGTAGTGACTTAATATTTGTGGCGAGGTTGAATCAATATCTATCAAAACGTTGGGTAGTCACATCACCACTAGATGGCACTAGTAATACATCTCTCCAGCTAAACTCTGGAACGCTCTTAGGAGAGTTTTGTTAACAGTTTCTCCCCCAGAATTACTCATATATCTAAATTAATGGCTAAGTAACACTTGCAAGCAAATAAAACACCTGGGTGCGAAAGCACACGATGGTTTTGATGTGGTAACAAAAAGGGATTTGTTTTCTAGAGTACCTGCTGAGGGCTGATCTTAGACAGGCAGACAGGCTCCTTTGAACTGTGTTAACCTACTGGACATGTTGCCTGAAGTGTCCTGCAGTAGTGGTCCTGTTTGGCTTCTCCTCTCATCAAGAGGATCATACACACGCTTTGGGGACTGTTTCTTAGAAGTTAGACATGTTTCAAGCATTTTCTTTGAAACAGACTGAAACTGAATTTCTTTGAAATTCAGATGTTTTTTAATGATCGGCAAATAATAAATTGTGGTTATTTGTATCATAGATTGTGGACATGATAGTAACTGGTTGTGAATATTATTCAATCGAAACAGATATCATGCAGGGGCATTGATACACAAATCATTTCATGGTCAAATTTGTTTTGACAGTGGCATGCCCACAATTGTAAGGTCATTAGTTTGAAACTAGGTTCCTGTAGTGCAAAACCCCATGGTTTCATCTGCTTCCTGAAATTGTCACTTAAGTGCTGTATATATGTGACAAACAGTGACTGATTCTTAAAGTTTTTACTGTACTGTCTTGCTCTCTCTTACAGATGCTTAAGTAATATCTACATCAGCCTCAACAGCCAGGATGAGTGGGTACTCAAAGTACATTCCTCTCACAACTACAAAATCGTCTGCGAATGTCCCCTAACCTACAAATGATCTACTCTTGATGTACAATGGTATCATTTCCACTGGCACACAATGGTAGCTTCTATACGCAAAGCAACATTTTTATTTTTTTATAAAGGGGCAATGGTTGTTCGTAGAGGAAAGACATACCATAGGCTGTCAACACAGATTTCATGTATGGTTTGAAAACCTGCCGTGGGGTATTCTACCACTGCTGACAGTTTATTTGAAGTATGTTTGAAGTATGTTTTCAGTTTTGACTTGACATGCTGCTTTAGGCCATTAGACTTGACTATTGATTGGGTAAGTACACTATGGTTACAGCCTACATTCATTTAGAAACTGTGCTAAATTATATTAGATGAACATATTTGTATACACATGAAAATCTTCTACATATGTCTTTGTCTTAATGATGTGTGGTATTTAGAACTGCATGAACTAAATTATTCTTAGTTACTGTAAAAATCCTTGGGGAAAAAAATACCATGAAAAAATCAACCAAAGAAAATATAATGGATCTGTAGCATATTCCATTAATTTTAAAGAAATAAAATCAAATTGTGAGTGTTGTGAGATTGAAAAGGCAAATATTTCTGTGTTTATTATGGCTTAATAAATCTTCCTTGTCAATACAGTTCAAGACATATGACAAAACACTTCTAAATAAACATGCTAACTGTGGCTAAACAATACAGATCAAAGATCACTCACTTTAAGAATGGCAACTGAATAAAGCAAATTGTAAGTCTTTAAACACACTATTGGTCTGAATGCTTGACGTCTTTAAGAAAATGTGTTAAAAAAGTCAAATTGCTCTACTTCAAAAGAATACAAGGAGGATTAAACAGCGAGGTAAACGTTCAAATGGGACGTCCTCGGCGTTGTAACCTCAAGCTCCCTCACTCCCTTAGACTTTTAAGACAGCCTGACAGTCAATTTACTGACTTTGAGATAGAATAATAATAACTGTGTGATAAATGTTTTGGCTATCATACAACAGTTTCGGGAGCGCAGCACCTGGAACTGGACTACGGGAGACTGTAAACCACAGTCAGGCCAATCAGATTCTCCCAAGCATACGGGCAATCCACCAATTGCAGGGCATAACGACCTGACAGATGACACGTCCTCCTTGGTAGTAGTACGGGTAAGGGTTGAAGCCACCCAGGGGCTCGTGGTAGCGTCGGCAGAAGCGGTAACCACGGCGACAGTGCTGACAGCAGTACCCTCGGTCGTCCAGACGGTTGTCCAGCTCCAGTCCAACGTCTCTCTGTGAAGGACGAGAGAGCTGGGTCACCTTCTACACATGACAAATCCCACACTGGCCAGCAGGACCAGGGACAGTGACAGCAGATTTGATTGTGTGAATTGATGTGCCTGCTTTGGTGGTAGGTCATGAGGATATCTATGAAGAAGAAGAGGAAAAAAAGAGAATCTAAACGCTAAGCTGAAGATCCCAATCTGCTTCTGGGGAAATTAACAGGCCAAAGTTGTGCCATGCTCACGATCAGAGATCCATGTAGCACAGGAAGTGGTGTCTTCTTGATTTGAGTTCCAGGACCATAAAACATGATATAATACCCTTGACCTTTCTATTATGCCAGTGGTGTCATTACTCTTAGCTGCTCTCTATCCATGATGCCTGCGTCCTCAGCTCTTCTACTGAGGCCATCTTCAATCAAAGTGACTGTGACACTGCCTGTTAGCTGGATAATTACACTATTTCTTTCATCTCTGACCTCCCACTCCCCCGGCCTTGGCCCATGCACGCAACCAAAATGGCCGCCCCTCCTCCATTAAAGCATACAAATTAAAGCTTTTCCCATCTTGCTGCTCTCTCTCTGACCTTGACTTTAAGTGGATGGCACATTCCTAAAGCAATTAGCAGAGTAATGATCAGCTAACAAGGATCCTTTTATTTGGGTTCGCTGGCTGGGTCTGAATTTCTATAAGGGCCAAATTAAACCCAAACCAAAGGTAAATTGGGTAGAATGAATGGCCCTTGGCTTTCTCCATTGTGCTGGTGGGTGCATGGCCGCTGCAGGCCACACTGGGCAGAGAGCCTTGCCTTTGATCAAGAGCAACTCTGAATTGGGTTCAGAGAAGCAACACTTAACTGTGGCAACAGTGAGGACGTATTGACCACATTTCAATTGCCTACAGTCGATGAATCTTCAGAGACAAACCTGGGCTACCATGTAAAAAAATGCTGATGACTGAGTCAATTGTCCCCTTGGACATTAGCTTCGGAGGAACCTTCTGCAGTGCTTCCTGTGATGACTGTCTACTAACCTAAACTAAACCCCAGTTTAATTCCCAGTAGTTTACAGGACTTGTCCCTTGAGGACTGAGGCCTCTCACATGTCCTCCTAGTCCTCCTCCTGGGTTAAAAATACAGGCAGAGAGGAAGTTGTGGCTCTTTTAATCAAGGGTAGAACTAACCACAACAGAATACTATTGGTAGACTTGGATGTTTATTCCACATTTTAATGACTGGTGTTTAGCTACATTCAACTTCAAATAACTTCCGAGCCAAGGCAATGGTTACTGTACACAAACACAGAGAGCATGAATACAAATCTCCACTGAGCATTGATAAATGGACTGAAATTACATAAGACTAACTCAGGGAAGAATTCTTAGAAAGGAAGAAAATATTATAGAAAAGATGCGTTTGATTTATTAGTCTGACAGAGGCAGGTGGGCAATTACTGATTTATTCTACTAGTCAAGTTAGGGGTCATGAGCTTTGAGGCAACAATCTATTACTGTACCAAAAGAACACAAAGACTGTCAATGGACCAACGATAATCTTATCAGCTTCTCACAGACAAACTATTGCACTGTGAAAACCTGAGCCTTGGAAAATGAATGGAGAATGTTTTATTAAAGTGGTGCCGTGATTAACACAACACACAACAGGTAGGATTGTACCCACAACACACACAAACTCACTAATCAAACCCATCCTTTTAAAATGGAGCGCACGTTAGGAACTCCAGATTAGCGTTCCCGTTTTCCGTCGGTATGTCGCACGTGATCAGAATGCTTCACCGTCTAAATTGGAAATCTTGGGCCGTCGCTCATAAAAATCTGCTGGAACAGAGAGTCAGACTCTCCATCACTCCAGTGCTCCGTTTCATTCCAGCACATAAACACAGCCCCGCGCGCATAATGAGCTACAGAGTTTACCAACAAGTCTGTCAAGAAGAAAACTTAGTCTGCCATTTCAATAAGATGGAACGGATCAAGCAGAGACTCCTTTAATTTCCACACTTGCCAGGGTTATTTCACACAGGCTGATGGCTGCTCTACCAGAGCATGACGCACATGCCTTGCTGTGTTATTAAATCTCATGGCACGGCTGATCACACTGTCTGATATTAGATTAACACGCCAGGGACTAGATTTCAATCTCTGCATCACACACGCTGTAGGGGCTTTCTGCTCCTCTACATGGGACAGAGAATTACATTGTATCATTGTGCCTATTGTGCATACAGATCTTGTTGTAAGTAGGCAGGCTGCACTCAAATGCAAGCGCGCCTCATTAAGACCCTGAAATCAGGTTGAAACAACTGTAAAGGCAGCTTGGGCTGGGAGGAGATAAAAGAGGGAGATTTGGTTTCAGTTAAAAGGGGGGATCTCTACACTCTGGGCGCCAGGCAGGATCCATGTTTACAGTTATCCATCCCACCATTCAGGAATATTTACTGTTATGTTGATGATGTCCAGGGAAACCTTTCCCCACATGGTCCGGCAGGTTCAGTGTTCTAGTCCAATCTTAGCCTGGATAGACAGCACAGGAGTGACTGCTGCTAATCACCTGCACCCCCCCACCCCTGACATGTTTACAAGTAGGAAGCCTGACTGGACCAATCACATCTGAGACATATTTGATATATAGGTCAAGGACAGTGGTGCCGTTCCTCTAGTGCTCTCAGACGCTGGTTGTTGAGTGGAGGAGGGATCCAGGGCTGCGTCAGCACAAGACCCCATGGTGACAACAGTGACTACAGACCAGCTCCATATATCTCCCAACCTCTGTCTCAGAGTCGCACCGATGATTATTCAGCCTTAAAAAGAGCTCTGTGGGGAGGGAGGCAGGCCGGGATACGTCTTATACAACACGGCCATTGTCAAGCTTTTGGGACAGAAATGGTTCGGCGGGGTTTCTCAGTGTTTCTCAGAATACAAAAACCCAGCGGGTACAACAGTTTGATAAACAAACGGGACTCCTACGGTAGATGATTGAAAATATGTTAACGATTGTCCATTTTGTCCATTTAGTGTCTGATTACACTTCAGTATTTTGCTTAGCGACTTTTTCCGGACTCTCGTGGAGAACAGACAGAATACAGAGAGAGTTATGTGCGTGTGTTTGAGTGTGTATCTGTGTTAGGGGATGAGGGATGAGGTCGTTTGCGGTAGGTGGTGTCGTACCGCAATCAAAAAGGCCTCAGATTGCCAATTACAGCCAGCCACCTCCCCTTGGTGAACAGTCACAAAGGCCTTTTATTATCAGCAGGTCCATAAACAGCAGGCTGGCTGGCTGAGGTGCTGGACTGGGCTGCTGTCGTAGCAACATGCGGAACCCAGAAGGGTGGATGGAACATTTCAAACAAGGCTGGGGGTTTTCATCTGCTTGTATATTTTAATTACATGACATCAGAGCCTTCGTTGTAAGGGATGAGAAGGGGTGGAGGAGAGCTGAAGGGAAGCGTTCCTGGAACCTGCCTGATAAATGTTAATATTATGGGGTGTCTCTGCTGCGTGTGTGGCTGTCTCCCATGGTAGAGAGCCACATAGATACTTCATCCAGCCACCTCATGTATTGCTTATTTTGTCTGAAACAAGCAGCTGTGGTGACAGTCCGACACAGTGAATCCATCGTCTGATCGGTGGACGTGTGTGTCGCTGTGCGTGTACGTGCTTGAATATATTTCCTGTGTTTTGTGTGTGTGTGTGTGTGTGTGTATGTGTATGTGTGTGAGAGAATGTGTGTTCCCGTCTCACTGTCAAGGGTAATTAATCATGGAGTATTGAATAGTTCACAGGCACAAAAATATAGCATTTGGCCTCGTGATTCTTTTCCTTATGCCTTGATAATTAAGGCATGATTAATAAATGTAGTCTCTCTATTCAGTAATGAGTGACCTTGGGACTTCTGCTCAGTACAGTGCTTGCTGCCTCCACTTGGAAAATAGCAGGAAAAAGACTGACGAAGGCTGTAGGGAAAAGTTTTAGCCTTTGAAGACTGACTATTTCTCTCCATTAACTGGGAGACATTAAGGGGGTCTAAAATGAAGCAGCCTTACTTAACTAGATGTATAGAGCTATTCCTATACCCTGTGGTGCACCATGTCCGTTTTAAGCCGTGGAAAGAAGCATCAATTAGTGAGCAATTTACACATGCAGAAAGATACTAAACATAGTTTAGGCCCTTCATGGTCACACATCTTTAAGTGTGGTCCTGGACGCACATGAAAATACTCACATAGTCATTGACTGGAACATGATCCAGAACGTCACGGGCAAAACGTTGAACTTTGACATCTGCATCGGACATGTCGTCCACATCCTCCACATCCTCCACCTCATGGAACTCAGCTTCTGTACGAGACACACAGTCATCTTCAGAGCCTCTTAGATGGAGACGAGAGGCAGGGATGCAGGTTTGTTGGGAAAATGAGGGAGGGCATCTTTTTGATGCGGCTGACAAATTGTGGAGTCAGGTGGCTGAATGGTTAGGGCGTCAGACTAATGATCAGAAAGTCATCAGTTCGACTCCTGGCTAAGGCAACATGATGTGTCCTTGGACAAGACACCTCACCCTACTTGCCTCAGGGGGAATGTCCCTGTACTTGGTTTAAGTTGCTCTGGATAAAAGCGTCTGATAAAGGACTAAATGTAAGTATACATTTCTCGATATAAAGTGTGTGTGTGTGGGGTGGTGAAGATTATTTTTCATAAACAAAACTATACTCCTCTGTGAAGAGGTATGAGAGTATGTCTCCATGTTAGATTGCATCAATAACTTTGTGATGTGTGGTTGTCTAAGTGAGAAAGCTCTCTCTCTCCTGCTCTCTCTCCGCCATACTCTATAGACTCCTAATGAGGAATCCCTTGGTTTTGCCCCAAGCACGGGGTTGAAGGTTAATATCCAGACGACTATCTAAATCTCTCATCCCAGCATGTTCAAAGTTCTGCTGAGGAGGAGAGGGCTCAATCATTACTGTGAAATGGTTATGAGATTATGGATTCTCCTTGGACCTCCACCTGGCCTGAGGCCTGTTCCTCCACAGGGAATGTTAATCGGGGTGGGATCAGAGGTGGAGAGGACCCCGTATCACTACCTCTCATGGGGGAGGGGTGGATCCAGTGGATGGGCAGTTCCTGGCAGATCTCCCAGATCTTGGAGCTGAGGAGGAAGGCTCTGTTAGCGATAGGCTCCTCAGCTGGGACCCACACCTGGGAGTCCATCACCTGTACGAGACTCTCTGTCTCTCCCACCTGTCAAGATGAGGAAAGAAGAAAACACACACATGCAGGAATTACCCGCTAACATATACACAAATAGGCAAAGACATACACACACACACACACCTGTCCGAGCCCACACACTCAGAGACATCCCTGAGTGCTGTGCCCAGCATTTGAACCTCTCTCCCTTGGGTCACAGTACAGCCCAGGGCTCATCCTTTTATCTCTCCCCCTCTGATTGTCCACCCAGAGAACCCCAGCGTCCTGACTCCTGATAACTCTGACCGGCTTCTTCTTTCACATCTCTCTCTTTCTCTGTTGCTCTCACCCTCCCTCTCTCTCTCCCCCTCTCTCCCTGACGACGCTCACATTCACACACTGAAATAATTTGACTTTGAAATGACTTCAGAGCTTAGAGAAGGCGCAATATTTGTAAATGCATAATAATCAAGCTATGCGTCTTTCTAATGCGTCTCTGCATTTTGCTCATCCAATCTGCCCCTGTCCTCCCACTCTCTGCTTCTGCTGTGCACATAACACTAACAGGCTTAATTTGTTGATACTGTAGTTCATGAGCTGTAAAGTAAACTATTATTGCTTAATGATAGGAGATGCATGTCAGGTCTGTCTAATAGAGATATATGAACGGGCTTTGGTAATACTTTCCCCATACAGTAGGGGTATTTGTTTTCGTTATGTATATGTAAATACATACAGTAAGCAAACTAGACCATACTTCCCATTCCTATGTTAATTAGCTGTGCAGAACAGAGAGAGGGAGAGGAAAAAAAATAAAAAAATAAACTCTTTACCTGACAAATGTTTTTACAAAGTGATTTCCTTCCAGTCTTGAGCTTAATTGCACATTAGTTAAGCTTGCTGCAGAATCCTGGGGCTATAGTTGAAGCTGTATAATTGATATCAGGCTCTCTTGTTCGCTCCCTCCCTTGTGCTTTCAGCAGAGTCGACTCTCTCTATGTTTGTTGTGATGTGACACTGTGGTGACCTGTAAGGAGGAAGCAGCTCGCCCACTCGGGCTCTGATGTCTGTGCTTAGCCAAGCCTTTGACACAGATCCTCACGCTTTTTAGCCCAGGCCAGATTAACACTGAACTAATGATGACCCGGTGGACTAGAGCTGATGTGTCTCTACACGGGTTTGTGTGTGTGTGTGTGTTTGTGTGTGTGTGTGTGTGTGTGTTTGTGTGTGTGTGTGACTCTGACTCTAGCACTACCCCCATTCAACTTTTTGAAATGAGATCCAAGAGCACAAATATTCTCTTCTCTAATTGGCCCCCCTAACCACTGAAAGCAAGTACGCCTCCCCAGAAAAGTACCTGGAGGCCATGACGCAACCTTTTACTGCATGACTTTGACTGGACTGTTGAGGGATGACCCCAAGAAATATCTGAGGAAAGGCCAGAAGGGAAACTGTGGAGGTCGACCTTCCAACAATACACTGTGTTTTTAAAAGGCTTATTGAGAACCACTAACACAAACACACTGTTCCTTTTTTCTTATATCTTATACCTTGTTATGAGGTTAAACCATTTGTGATGTTGATTTTAAAAGTGTGTGTGGTGTACAATGCAATACCAATGGATTAATACAAATGTTTTTTTGTTTTGTGTTTTCCATCCCTAACTTATTTTAAGTAGCTCGGAGAATAAACTTTTTCCTGTCTTCTTTTCATTCTCAGACGAACAATAACTTTTAACCTCTGTACTAATGATGCCCCAAAGTACAGACATTTCTTAATGACACATTACATCAGCCACATTTGCTAGGAATCAATGACAATTTTATAAAGCAAGATGAACTTTCACTGACTGTAGATCGACTACCTGGTGGAAAAAAAACCCCCACAAAAAAAACTTCAAATCCCACAGATTGCACATGTGGATGTTTCACATGCTCAATATGACATAATTATTCAATACTAAGTATCCAAGAAAAGTTCCATGTCTAAGTAGGAGATTTCCAGGTGAATTGTAAGCTTCCATGCTGAGATGGAGGATCCAGTGATACTATGTTGGTGTGTCTGAATGAAGGGACAATCTGATTTCACTGCAGAGTGGAGCAACGTGTGGAAAGTTTTGGGATTACAGCTTTTGTCAGTTCATAGGCGGGAAGAAATTGAAAATGGGGAAAATAACCGGAGACAAACAATTCATGTGTGTCACCTGGTTTCACTCTCTGGGTTCTGTGTTTCCTTATCAGCGCCTCACAGTTTCTTCACTGGCTGCATTGTTTTAACCTCGACTAGCGAAACTGAACACTCGCCTGCTCCGAGTCAGGATCACATGACCTGTGGCCTGGTCTGGACGGAGCTGGACTGTTTGCTGCTAGACAACAGTCCTCTGTGGTTTCCATGGTGACAGCCGCTGAGGAGGCTTGAACTGAGTCCTTCCAGGAGTCAGGAGTGGGAGGAGTCACCTGGAGGATAGGATCTGCTTTCTCAGAAGGTTCCTGTTTGTTGCCTCCTGTGCTTTGCTTCTAATTGTTTCTAACGTTTATAGATGAAAAAGCAGGGGCACCATGATAGGGTAAAAAGGGTTGAGAGCAAAGATTTACAACAGATCCCATCTCTTTCATACCAGACAGAACTTGATCTGGTTCAGGTTCTCACTAAACGCGATCGGATTCCGATCGTCCCCTATCTCCACACCCTCACAAAGACAAAGCCCTCCCTGACTTGATTTCACAGCTGTGAATCAAGGCTTATCATAAAAAAAATCCAATTAGATTTCATGGTTTGCAAAAAGGAAAGTAAAATGGCCAGGACACATGGCGCAGGCTGGGCAATTAGAATCTGTAAACATGGATCAGACTTTAAAAAGGGCTGGGTACACTCTAGTTTATCTGGAACAGACTGTGTTCCTAAAGTCAAACAGGATAAAGGGACTTATTTGGCATCAGAACTTTGTTCCACAATGAACCACGGAGGAAAGAGAAGAGGCAGATATTTTCCTTATTCTGGAATGTAAATGAGAGCATGCTGGGAGCTGAAACATTCCTGATAGGGATTTTCTTTCCTATTTTAGATTTTGTATTTTTTTTTTTTTTAAACGTAAGGCAAACTATGTGAATTGCACTGTGACTCTGACAAATTGGAAATTTTGATTGATAGAATTTCTTCCTGCGTTCTTGCTGAACTTAAGATATGACCATTAGACCAGGAGAAGTGAGATGAATCGCTCTGAGACGGCAGAGAAGTGGAGTGAAATTTACGAAGCAAACACCCCCCCCCCAAAAAAAAAAATATATATATATATATATATAAATATCATTTTAATGGCTTACCTCTCTCTCAGACCTCTCTCTCACTCCCCCTTTAGGCTATTTGGGCTGAGCCTTTGGTGGAGATGATTAAAAATTAATATTGGCTCAAGATTGACAGCAAATACCATTTGATGTGAGCCACAAAGGGGTTATGGGTTTGTGGGCAGCTTTCTGAGGGTTTCACAGTCACTGGAGAGACTCAAGTCTACTTCAGTGGAAGAGGAGGAGAGGCAGAGAAGATAGGATAGGGTGGACTGGCTGAGTGTCTGTGTTTGTCTGCCTTCTCCTGGATGTCTCCCTGCAGTATGCATGATACTCTGCTGTCTACTGCTGCGAAGAGGCTGTACGGGCTGGCAGAGAACTTGAAGAGATATAGAGTCATACCAATAACTCTGTGTCCTCCGTCTTCACCTCTGTCACTGTAGGAAGATCTCTGGTCTGGGTCTTGATGTAGCACCTCTGATGTTTGGCAAACCGAATCCCTGTGATTCCCTTTGAAAACAGAAAAAGAAAAGACGGAATCATCTAGATTCTGATATGTATCATTCATAAGCATGCTGGAATGTGTCGGGCGCCCTTAAGCGTTCTGATGACCATTTTCCGAAACCTTCCGTTTTTTGAAGAAAAATCTAAGCTCTTATCAAAGTCAGCGATATAACCTAATGCCGGAGCAGAGGTGCGTTTTTGATCTTTTTCCCATCTTCTAGGTTTAAGCAGAACATTCTCTTAGCAGCTCCATCCATCCTCTGCAACACTTGCAAATTCACAATCACATTCAGTGGGTTTTTCTCTCCAGCTAAACAACTCTACACAGAGGGATGTGTCTCTCGGGAAAGCCAGAGGGTTCAGTTCCTTTTGGAGTTTCCATTTCCAGAGGCTGCCTCCACTGAATTAGCCAGTTACAGGTCCCTGCTTCTCACTGTCGGTGCAGTCGAGCACAGAGCTCCACTCTCCTCTGCTACGCGGAACCCACACCTTTTCAATTTGATGGAGGAAGCCTATACCAACAGAGCTGACAAGCCATTTCATTCATCCGTCTGGCCCTGTCTAGTGTGTTTTAAGCACTTCAGTAGGACCAGGACTGGGCCTGATCCCAGGATTAAGATTGTGACCTGAAGAGTACAATATCCCATCAGCGTACAAGAACATAGAAGACAGGATCAGAGACAGCCACGCTCACTTTAACATCACATCAGGATAAGTGGTACCATGATAATGGACTTCAATCCCGATTTAATTACATCTACATGGTGAAAGCTCTGACACCTTTTGGATCAGAGTTAATTTGAGAATGTGGAGGTCCGTCTCCACTTTAGTCAACATTGTCATTTCAGAATGGCTACATCAACCACACAAGACATGATAGGAGAGGATCCCTGTCATAATCTGGCATGTGTAATTTCATCTACGAGCGAAAGAGATGGGGCTTTAATGGTCTCAAATGCAAAAGCATAATGTTTATGCCTGACTTTATTGTGATGAGTCGCCATATTTACTGCAATGGCGAGTGCCAGTGGAGAGGAAAGGACAGTCCTGTGATGAGAAGAGATGATTACTGGGGTTGGTCAACCAGAAAATGAAGAGGAGACACATCATTACAGGAATAAGAAATGGGAAAATGATGCAGGTTAAAGAAACAATGTCACAATCCTGGATTGCCATCTCCTTGATTAAACGCTTGCACGTCCTCAGACAATAATCTGATTGGGGGCTTTATGAGTCACAATCTCAAGGAAAGGTTAAGATACCGTGTTCTAATCATTGTCACATGGGCTCCGTTTTCCCTAACTCGTCAAGTGACTGTCAACCCCGGTGACATATGGTGGAAGCAAACATACCGGATGCTTATTCCCCTGTATTAAAAGAAATTATCAAAGAACCCGCTGGGTGAAATTAACCCCCCCCCCCCAGGGGGACATGTACCCATGCCATCATGAGTTAGCTCTGATGGGCTGCTTCTTGGTTTGCCTTCACCAGGGGGAAATCCATGAGTCAGGTCACCACCGCAACATGGGGCCAGATGTTGGCATTTAGAATGTGTGGTAGAGGCATGGGAGGAGTGGAGGTGAGGTGGGGGGTGGGTGGGTGGGGTGGAATGAGGGTGGTGGGAATGAACCATTTGAAATGGTTCTGCATAAATTAATTCATTGTCTAAGACAGTGTTGTAGATGCTATATATTGATAGATATTAAAAAGCAAAGCCACCATGATTATAATCCCTCTACTTTATCTGATGTTTATGAAGGAAATGTACTGACTAATGGTAGTTCATGTACACATCAGTATTTTGGTGTCCCTTATGTAAATGTTTAGCTGAAAGTTCAGTAACTGAAAGTATCATTGTTTGGATTTCTATTTGTTGAATACATTTTCGTCTCATTCCATTGTCAAAGTTGATCAACGCATGAGATCATAAGTTTAGAAAGTCCCATTGTTTGCTTGTTGAACTTGACGAATCATCTTCAGAGCTAAGAGGGAACTGATAACTGCCAAGGTTATACAGTTGAAACATTTTGTGTGGTGTGTTGGGCCCATTATTAATAGAATGGATAGGTGATTAAATGGTAGCTTTGCCTCCTCTCTGCCTCGTTTCTATTGGAATACTCTTCTTGGTTTCTCATTGGCTCCTTGATGATGTTGTTGTTGTTGGCCTGACACAATGCAGGATACTGTGCCTGTGGTCCTGATGGCTTTATCTACACATTTTCATTCCACATGTGAAGGCTCCTGGGCTCGAAGGAGGTGGTTTTTAAGGTGGCTTTAGAGCGTGTAATGATGTGCAACATCCTTTCTTTATGAAAATCAATTCCAAACTCAGCCCTCAGCTAACACTTAGTATAACTTTTAATAAGGTTTGCGGATTTTCCCCTCACTATTTTAATAACGATGATGGAATAGGTCCTTTTCTACGTCTTGGTGCCCACAATCCCCCAGCAGCCTCAGCAAACAGACTGGTGGACTGGAGAAGAGCTTCACTGACATGAATAGATGCTTCTGCCTTGTGGATGTGCTTCACCGATACTGTATGAGTGTACCATTGTGATTTAAGGATGTGCTTCATTGATACGAGTGGATCGCTCAATCTAGATCTATGGGCATATGTGAAGCCCTTCATGACACTGATGGCTATACAAATCCATTTTGATTTGAAAAGACAATTCATCACTATCCAAAACATTGAGTGAAATGTGCAGCATTTCTATGGACGTTATCAATACTTACATTTTTGAAGTCATGGACCTCGAGGACCTCGTCACTTCCGTTGCCCATTTTGAAGATCTCAATGCGGTGGGCGGGGTCAATCTCCATGATGCTCTCTGTCTCCATCCCATCCAACACAGCTTTGTACTCATGGTCATAAACCTTCAGACACACGCAAATGAAAGTCAACCACACCATGAATGACTGCTGAACAAGTACCACCAGCAGGCAAATCATCATGAAATGTACGGCACTTCAGGCATTCTATCTTTGAATCTGTGTACCTTATAGCTATTCTGATTGAATGGGGCATCATTCTTGATGAAAGATGAGTGCAAGAATGGCTCTTATAGTGTAACTATATTTCGTAAAAATAATACATCTCCATTACATTTACGTTTAGTCATTTACGTTTTAACTGTGTTCATGTTTCGCTCATTTAACAAGAACAAATGACACAATTCTGCACCTTTGTTAAATTCTGCTGGTTGTTCTTTAAAGCACTGTAGTTTATAATAACAGCTTGCTTGTGTACTGTTTATGGATACACTTGAATGGTTCTTAAAATGTCCTGTCTGCAAAAAGGATTCATGCCCACCAGCTGAAGACTACAGTATTAATATTTATGCGAGTGTTATGTTATGATGAGAAATACATGGCTGTGTTCATCTTCATCTGTCTCAGTAACAAATCAGTGCCTTATGCTGCACCAATGAGATGACATATTAACATACAAATGCAGACACTGGCCAATGAAATACATTAAGGATTAATAGTCCACATCAATGGGCATGTTTGTCTGAAAAAACAAACTAAAATCTGTTTATACATGTTGCTCACTTACTAGCATACATAGAAGTATCACTGGTGACATTTTAAATGTCCAAACGTCCTATAAGCATGCATTACCATGAAGCGATTGGATGTGAGAGCAATTCTGATTGAATGGGGCATCATTCTTGATGGAAGCTCAGTGCAAGAATGGCTCTGGAATATCAATAGCCATTAACATGGGCCACATAGGTCTTGGCAGGTGATGTAAAGGAGGTAACCTGAACTTAAAAATCTCACGACAATGCCAAATGAAGATAGACTTGATATTCAAGTGTCAGTTGAGCAGTTATCAGGAAATGTAAGATCATTAAACTGTCTGAAAGTCTCACTGATGGATAAAAGGTCCATTTAAGCATTTATTTTCATATTATCATAAAAGTGTATTGGGAAAAGGGATTCTGGGGATTTTAATGATTTATTCTAAAACAGTGAATCTCAATTTTCAGCAGGCAATCTGTCCTGAGGGAAATCCACCATAGAGATTCTACCCATCATTGATCTAGATTACAGTGTATTACTGCAAAGTAGTCAAACCGTTTCTATGTTTAAAGATGGTTTAGCACGACACATTTCTGGCTTTTGGAAAATGAAAATGAATGGCAGGTGCTTATTCCTGGACACTGAGTTTGATATAGAGCTAAAAAAATCTTCAGTCCTACCCTATGTAGAAAGTAGAAAGCTTTGACAATATGTCATATATGCATGTAATATTTATAGATATGGATGTGGATATGTGTGTGTGTGTATACACACACACACGAATGCTACAGGTGCAAGTGTGAGCATTCAAAGTGTGAGCTTCAATAAAAGGGAAGTGTCTTACCCACTATTGGAAGATCTTACTATGACATTCCAAACTGTGCTCAAAAGGAGATGGGTCATCAATTCTAGTGTGAGGGATTTTTGCTGCCCTTTAAACTATTGAAACAACTTCAGCAAGTGACGAAACAAACTGATGGTATGTTGTAACAGGTGTGCAATCTATAGAAGGGTTCATGTGCAACATTCAACCTTAATTCAAAAGCCAACAATCTAAGTTGACAGATAATCAATGTCGCCCCTGGATATTAGGGAGACGTCAAGTTGTGGTTCCTTTCCAGCCCTTCAAAAGGTTGAATTCATACTCCATCATAGAGGTAAATGGAAACTTTCAATGTATTTTTTCATTAGTTATGCATGAAGGCGCACACGTTATGTTACCTTTCCTTTAACAACCTCTACCCGGTTGTTTTGAGTTGTGGACCCAGAGAGAGGGGAGTGAATAAGGAGCGGAAGGTACAGCCAAGCCTGCAGGTTGTTTGTGTGAGCGGGCGGGTGTTGTGGAGCTGGAGGACATTAATCAAAGGTCACGTTGATACAGTTGCAGGTGAGCGAGGTGGGTAAGTGTGTGTGTGTATGAAGGGGGAAGGGGGTAGGAGGTTGAAAGGGGGGATGTGTTGATGACAGTGCGTCCCCCAGTCGTCCTTGAGGGCGATGAGACAGAGGCTCCAGTCAAGCGGGACCAGAAGCCTGTCACTCAGTGGGACAGAATGCGGCGTGGGGGTGGGGGTGGAGGGGTGGAGGGATGACGGGGATGGGGAGGGAGCTCGGCACAGCAGCAGGCCCCTGGCGGTCTAGGGGTACCTGTGATGGATAGCGGTGGGCAGCAGCCATGACAGACACACTGGTCAACAATCAGCATCATACTCAGGTGGTACCTTGCCTTAGGTCCAGATGTCCTAAGAGATAGAAACCTTTAAGAGGCTGCTTTTAAACTCATTTTTTTTTTAGCGACAGTTATTTAATGACTGAATCGAACACATGACGAATGATATCCTGAAAGTGGCAACCTTCTAACTGGTACAGAAGACGTGACTGGCTTCTTATTTCAGGAAGGTTTAAGTCAAAACAGCTGTGTGAGGAGGAAAATAAGAAGAAGGAGGAGGAGAGGTGAAGATGAGAGTCAATTGTTCAGTCTTGGGTCTTTGCCAGTGAGGGCCTTCATAAAAGCTCCCTCTATTTTTCTTTTCCACCCCCCCCTCCTCTTAAAACGATCTGACTCTGTGCTTCCCTCCCTCTCTTTCCTCTCTCTGACTCCCCAAACCCCCTCTTTCTTCCTTTCCAGGCTCTCTCTCTCTCTCTTAGATTCCTCTATCTCTCTCGCTCTGAGGCCACACCACTGGATCCTTGTCCTCCAGCTGATGTACTCTGCAGTAGGGTGATGCAGCTCCACAATGTTCACATGGGCAGCCACATGAGAAAGACTCTAACGTCCCCCCAGGGCTGCTCTCTCCTCCGCAGTGTTGTTTTATTAGAACGGGGTCTGGGGTTTTTTTCCCCTTCCAAAAAGGAAAGGAACATCTCTGTTAGAAGCATTGGAAATTACCACTGTGCTGAGGCTATAAACAACATTGGTGAGGGAATGAGAAAATGCTAACAGCTATTACTGCAGGTCTGCTAATTTTCCAGCTCCTTCTCGAATTATAATAATTAAAAACACACAGGATTTAATAAGCACTCATTCCTATGGGGATTTTTTCTCATGTTCAAACAGAAGGGAGGCATCTTCTGTTTAAAAAAAAAAGAAGAAAAAAAAGACACAATGGGGTAATGAAAGCAAACACGAAACCCCAGACATTAAAGTCAGGAGAAAAAAAAGAAAAAAAAAACGATGTGCTACCTTTGGACATATTGTTGAAAAATCTACATCCACTGGGGAAATAACTTCACCCGGGAAAGATCTGCAAGGAGACAGGAGCACAGATGGCATTCACATATGCTGCATGCTCAGCCTTAGAGTCTATAGGACCAGAGACTGCTGGTGGGTATATAGCAGAAACACAACCATCCTTCTCTTCATAGAAATCTTCCTTCTTTACAGATCACATACTTACTCTCAGACAGAATGTTAATAGACACAAAGGTTCAATAGGTCCTTCTTCTTCTACATACAGTATGGATTTCAGCATGCCGCATGACCATAAAAGATCCACACTCTTCATGTTGTCTGAAAAGCCTTTATCTCACTTGTATGTTCCCTCGCTTCAAAGTAGAAATGGCATTAGTATATCAAATGAGCTGTAGATAGCACAGCGTTATGTTCTTGTTTATCTCTGCGGTGCTGTAGGTGCAGGCAGACAGCCCGATCTGCTTCGGAGGCGTCTGGAGACATGGAGGATTATGCTTGTGGACATTGATTAGCAGGCCTGTCAGCTCCCAAGGCCTGGAGAATAGGGATAAATGGAGTGGCTCTGCTCTGGGGCTGCCAGACACTCTCTCGCCTGCGTTTGGTGATGTCTGCTGAAGACAGGCAGCTGTTTTTGTGCAGGCGCCAGCTTGGAAAATTCAGTTTTGAAAATAGTGGTCAGTGGCTAATACATCATCAACTCAGGGAGTGTAGAGGAAAATGAGTCTGTTGGTGGTGCAGGGAATCAATCTCAATGAGAATGGCTTTGACAGCAAACAGAGAAGGCAATACAAAACGGGCAGATGCAAAACCACATCATCTATTTCTAATGGTACAACATTTAGTTGAAGCAGTGCCAGTAATAATAATAATAATAATAATAAAAATAAATAATCATAATGTGTTTTCTATCAAGTTTCATTAGTCGAGTTATTGTTTTATTACACAAGGTTTTTCATTTTTAAAGCAGTGGGGGTTTTTCTCTGCATTGCCGAGTCCTCAGGAGCAAACTGTCTTCTTCTGAACACTATAGCTGGACATAGAGTCCTAAGTAGTCTGTAATGAGACAGTAGGCTCTGCTAACTTTACATTCAGTAATGAAAGAGCCTAAAATCAATGGCACAAGCTAAATATAATCACTTGTGAAAGATTGAAACTTTGCATTATAATCAGCCACTCTTTTCTGTGGTTTCTTTAATTGCAGAGGTGCATACTGCTAGATGCTTAAAGAGAAAATATGCTCTTGAATTTGACCTTGTCTTTAGTTTTTTAATGGCTCTGTCAAGAGCTGAGCACTTTGGTTCAGATTCCACTGAAGCCCAAACATTTAAGACATGTCTACAAACAGAAGTTCAAATGGTCTAAATACCTAAACGTACACCAAATGATTAAAGAAGCATCAACACAAGCACAAGACATTCTTGGAAAATCCCAGCAATATACATCAAACTAAAGAAATAGAATTCTTGGCTTTCAATCTAAGGTAATGCTTCTTGGTTTTTGCCATCCGTCACGAACTTCTACTTAGTGCGATCTGACATTTAGTCTGGAGTTCTCAACCGTTTTATAAAGATAGCTTCTGGAAATTTGCTGAAGATCAAGTTTCATTTCAGAAAGTACAAGATCTTGACTGATACCTGACTATGAGTGCCACTTTAAGGAGTGTAATTGCAGGCTTGCTAACGAGACATTTCAGAACCATTCAGAAATTACAGCCCTACTGATGTGTGTTTATACAGCTCAAAAAAGAGCATTCTCAATGCTGAATCTCGAAATGTAAAATGTTGTGTACCTTTTCTACCCCATTCCTTTCATAAGAGAAGTTTAATGACCCACTTTCTCTTCTTGTTCCCTTGTGAATTTCTTCCGCTTGCCACGTTTGACCACCTTGCCATGGTCGACTACAATCTGTAGCTGCTGTTAATTTGCAGGAGCACCACAGTCCTCTTCTTTACCTCCGACGCATATATGACTAATCGCACCGGCCATTTTAAACAACTTGAGTTTTCTCTGGTAATAAATCACCTTGATAAGAACTACTGTGCCCGTAATAGAGCTACGTAGTATTGGAAAGACGGAGCCTTGAGTTCCTCTATCTTCTGGTTAACGCTCAGCATTGTGAGGTCAACTCTGCCAACAGGATACATTGTTGTCTGTAATGCTTCTGAAATACTGGTTATGATCTCAACAGAAAAATAAAATAAGAAAGCTACCGTAAGGTCAGAAACCTTCAGACATTACTCAGCTCAGTGTGGTTGAGTTGTTAAAATACCGAATCCAGAAAACAAGCAGCAGGTGGAAGTGAAGGGTCAAGCATCTATTGAACTCCTAGCTACTCTGTCCCTGGACCTCCCTTTTTAGCAGGCCTTTGGTTTGGTGCTCTAAGGTGGGAGGAAGCACATTATCTCACTACCTCTGCTCAGACCAGCGTGACCTTTCTCCTCTGTCTGCAATCTGTAAATCCCCATCACTCACAAGCTCTTCACCAGGCCTTTCAAAGTCAGGACAAAGGCACCTTTTCAGGATATTGAAAATGATCCAACACCCCAAAGTTCCAGCAGTCTGCACATCTGATTGGTATCACTGTGCTGGAATGAGCAACAACCAATAAAAAAAAGTAGAAAAAGAAAAAGTTTGAAAGACACAGTGATTGTCTGCTTCAGTCTCTCATCTTTCTCCTCTTTTTTTTCTACCATTATCTTGCCTTTTTGACCCCCTGGTTGTTTCCCCTCTGTGATGGTTCTGAAGAGCAACTCATACTTGTGAAGAACAGGAATCCTCTTTTGATTTTTCATCAGAATCCATCCTCACTGTTTGAATGACCAATCTTCTGTAATAAAAAGGGCAGTTGATGTTGCATGAAATATTCATTTTAAGGCATCCCCCTAAAGATTATGCCACACTCTGATGCATCTCCATGAATGAGAAACAGACTTTGCAAGACCAAATATTGAAGTAAATGTCTGTGCAAGTCACTGAATTATGAGCCAGCCGAACATCGGGAGGTCACCTCTGTGGCAGATCCGTCTCCCAGTCCCCCGTCTTGGTTTTCAGCCACATTCTAATAAATCGACACGAGTGCATTCTGGGCTCCTGCAGCTAAGAGAAATTTAGGGAACAGCTTGTGAAAGCAGTCAGTTTGGATTCTGGAACGTTTACATGCACAGGATCATTTAGCCAGATGAACAGCATAAGCGCTGAACTAGGGTTGCAAAGTTCTGACGAAAAAGAAAAGTCTATTAAAATAGCCTTTTTATAAAGGGACGTTTTATGGTTTGAAAAATAGACAACCAAGCCATTTCCCTTCCAGAGTTCATTAGTATCATAAGTTCAGGTGTCTTCTGAACCCAAACATGCCTTCACAGAGTTTTTCTCATATGCGGATACTGTATACAGCATTTTGTCCACAGGGTACTGTTTCTGCTTCTGACAGAATCTCACAGACTAATCTGTGTTAGTCCCTGAAAACAGACATATGCAAGACTACCTGCGTTATCAGAATAAGACAAATTTTTAAGACAACCAGATCTCTTTAAATATCCATACCAGCAATCAAACAGTGAATCCGTGTGGTGCATGTCACGAAGGTTCTACTATTCAAACAACCAATTTCTACGACATGGAATAAGGAATCTGCAGGGAGAGGTTCCATAGAGAGGGGCTGGGAGATTTACCGACCCATTATTGTTCAAACGTTGTTTACACCAAGCTGCTGTCTCAAAGAGCCAGTAAAAGTGAGGTGATGGTGATCTGCACAGTCCCAGAAGGCTGTGTGACTGGGGGCACTAGTGACAGTCACGTCTCCCTCGTCCCTGGTCTCCTGCCACAGCCTCTGGATACACACAGCCTGTCAACAGTTTAGCCTTTCCTTTGGGACTGAGTAACATTGGAACGACCTCAGATACGATACATCACAAATGCACATGATCGAACGCACGAGAATGATTCAGACATGATTCTCACCATCGTTGAAAGATATATCTGAGGTATATTTCTGCTTTATTGGGACATAGAGACAGTGTGAGTGATAGCAAATGTGAGGGAGAGAGAGGGCAGTACGTGGAAGAAACGCCCAGGCTGGGACGACACCCTGGGTTCCTGCGCTGAGCTCTCAGCCCACTGAGCTACTCGCTTATATCCAATGATGAGCCACACAGTGGAACCCCATTAAAAGAAATGTCAACGTTTACTAAAGTAACAATTCTGTAACGTTTCAACAGTAAACAATGGTCGAGTTTGATAGGAATTTTTTCATTATGTTTCCTTACTCTACATGTAGAGTAGGAGGGTCAGATGGCTCAATGGTTAAGGCGTTGGCCTCATGATCGGAAGGTTGTGAGATCGAGACCCGGTTGTGGCTATATGATGTTGTGTCCTTGGGTAAAGCACTTCACCCTACTTGCCTCAGGGAGAATGTCCCTGTACTTACTGTAAGTCGCTTTGGATAAAAGCGTCTAATGAATAAATGTACATGTAGATGATCAGAGCGTTCCCTTGCTTTACCATGCAAACACATACTGCACGTAATTGTGTATGTAATATGTAGATGCATGATAATGGGTTTGAATCCATATATCTGCAGCACTTAAATGAAGGCCACATTCTGTGCAGTTACCTGGTGTTGTAGACAGTCTACGTCAATAACCTGCATCATTTTCCTTTACAGAGAGTTTTCATCGGAAATGGCGCAGAAGTGCTCAGCCACTTTCCTCTGATTGAGGGAAATGAACAGGTTCCTAGACAGCCTGAATGTGGTTAGGCACGTCACTGACCAGAGCAAGCTTTCAAACTCGATTTAATAGTTCTCCATTAATCCATCAGACTTTCTGTCCAGTGGACCATCTATACGCTAAAGTTATCATTACGCTCCACACTATGGATACATTGTCCCTGTTCCTTTCTTTTCAGATGCTCTTGGACAAATCCTTCATTTCACAACCAAGACATCTAATACTTAAAGTAACATTTTAACTGTGCCAGTCATACAGCAAATAGCTTTTTTCAAAAACTGATTATAAGCTGTATTTTGACGTCTGCGTTTGTGGATGTGCACACTGACTTACAGTCAGTACTGTTTGTACTTGATTACCATTAAAAGTGACATTATTTAATAGCAAAGACCAGACAAATTACAGTCTAATAGTTTCTTTCAATATAATATCCAATTTAGGCTGCTACTGTATAATCAGACATGTACTCAAACATCTACTCCTCTCTGACCATCAATATAACAGTGTTTCTTCAGTGCAGCTACAGTTTGCCTACTCTAAACACAGTTCAAACCTTGCCTTGCTTTTACGTGGGGTTTCCAGAAGCTGCAGATTCTTCTAAGCTTGAGCGTCAGGAAACAGCAGTAGGACCGACCTCCTGAGCCACTGTGATGGAGGATTGTTTTTCTGCTACCTGGCAGAGTGTTCTTGCCTCTCACACAAAACAGATCGAGGCCTTGAGATCTGTTTCTTGGAAATGGACTCTCTGGGCCATCTCTGCTGGACTCATACACGCATTCAGTCGGTCCAGCAGATATAGTCCCCAGACTCTGCAGCGGGAGAACGTGGTCTCAGAACACAGTGGAGGACAGCATGGTCTCAGAACACAGTGGAGGACAGCATGGTCTCAGAACACAGTGGAGGACAGCATGGTCTCAGAACACAGTGGAGGACAGCATGGTCTCAGAACACAGTGGAGGACAGCATGGTCTCAGAACACAGTGGAGGACAGCATGGTCTCAGAACACAGTGGAGGACATCATGGTCTCAGAACACAGTGGAGGACATCATGGTCTCAGAACACAGTGGAGGACATCATGGTCTCAGAACACAGTGGAGGACATCATGGTCTCAGAACACAGTGGAGGACAGCATGGTCTCAGAACACAGTGGAGGACAGCATGGTCTCAGAACACAGTGGAGGACAGCATGGTCTCAGAACACAGTGGAGGACATCATGGTCTCAGAACACAGTGGAGGACAGCATGGTCTCAGAACACAGTGGAGGACAGCATGGTCTCAGAACACAGTGGAGGACAGCATGGTCTCAGAACACAGTGGAGGACAGCATGGTCTCAGAACACAGTGGAGGACAGCATGGTCTCAGAACACAGTGGAGGACAGCATGGTCTCAGAACACAGTGGAGGACAGCATGGTCTCAGAACACAGTGGAGGACATCATGGTCTCAGAACACAGTGGAGGACATCATGGTCTCAACACCATACCAGAACTCTGCAATGCATGAACGTTAGCTTACTGAACAAGACAGATAGTAGATTTTGTAGGTTTATGGCTTGTTTGACTTTCAGCTGGTAGAAATAATCGCTTGTTTTCTGTCATTGCAACGTATTAATTATGCAGTAATCAATTTAAAGCTGTTTATACCTGAGATTGCTTCAGTGTTTCTGGTTGTGGGATGTTTTGTTTATTTTCATAGATGTCTGCTTTGTTCCAAAAGGTGCCACAAAAAATGTCATACCTTTGGCAGTTAACATTTATTTGTGACAAACTCTGTTCTGGTAATCCAATGATTCGAACAAATGTCAGTATGTCAAAACTGAAACAAGATCAGTGTTGCAGAGTTTATGTATCTGAACTAGACAGTGAAAGAAACACCAGGTAGCCTTAACCTCACCTGCTCTGTATCAAAACAAGCCGCTTTCCCAGGGGAAGATGACTGCGTTTGATATTTTATCTGGGAATGAACGTGTTCTTTCTCAAAGCTTTGTCAGTCATGACTGACAATGCAAAGAACATCTGGCAAGCAAAGAGGACTTTATTTATTGCAGGCTACCCTTGATGAGTTTTGCCACACAAAAAAAAAACAGGAAGCTGAACGTTGAGAAGAATGGAACACCTTCATGGAGACTCGAATGAGCTTCAGCTTGCTGACAGATTTACACGCTGTGTATAATCTTTCATGGAATCAGTAGGAAAGTCATTTTCCACACAGATGTCATCCACATTGTGATTTTGATTACATATTGAAAATTTCCCATTGTATACGGCACAGCAGTGTTGTGAATGACATTTTATAGTGAACTAGCATTTTCCATCACAAGGCATGAATGTGTGTGTGTGTGTGTGTATCCGTGCGGATGTGGTGAAGGTCTAATGTGGTGCAGATGCCGTGGAGAAGCCTGCGCTCCTCTCAACAGTCCCTGCGTAGCTGGCAACGCACTGTGACAGGACCAGAGGACTCGACTCACTGTGAGAGCATAACAGAATGTGAACCCTCAATCACATTTGAAATTGTACAACAGAGAGTAGAATAAGGCTTGGCACTCACACCGAAGAAAAATAGGCAAAGACAGAAGAGAAAAAGCGATAGCGAGAGAGCGATAGAGAGAGAGAGCGATAGAGAGAGAGAGAGAGAGCGATAGAGAGAGAGAGAGAGAGAGAGAGAGCGATTGAGAGAGAGAGAGCGATAGAGAGAGAGCGATAGAGAGAGACATAAGTATGAGATAAGTCAAGCAGCCTTGGCCTTCATTTAGCCACTGTACATGCAACACCTCACACAGAGATGCTGGCAAAGATTGTGAAGTAAAATTCGGCTCCATTCAAATGCTAATCTCCTCTTCTCCCCATCACAAACGCTTCTGAAAAGAGTTACACAGACACTCTGCAACGCTGCATGGCTCGCTGAGCATTCCCAGCATGGTTTGCAGTGTTCTCATGGTCCTGCTTGTGGCAGCATTGATCCCACAGGCAGGCAGCGTGCCACAAGCCAACACAGAGCCTTCACACCTCACAGCGCTAGCCGCTACTTTCAGCACACTGCGAGTGCAGGATTTAAGCAACGCTCTCCCCCACTCCCTCCCCCCCTGCCTCCCTCTCCCCCTCCCCCTCCCCCCCTGCCTCCCTCTCCCCCTCCCCCTCCCCCTCCCCTCCCTCCTCCCTCCAACCCCTCGCCCCTTCCTAGTCCCCATTGTTGCTCCCCCCACTAGAAAGCATCATGCATCATCTCAGGATGAGAACAGCCTGAGAGAAGAAGAAGACGGGGTGGACAGGGGGGGCTCTTAATGACTGAATGAGCTTGACATGTAAAATCAGAAAAGATTACAGGCTGAAGGCAAGGACTCCCAGAGGGTTCTGTCTAAACCAGCTGTTCCGATAGGCCCGACTGCTCCATTAGAATAATTATTCCTCCACAAGACAGCATGAACGAAAGAAGATACAGGCTGCTGGGGGACAGGGCCTGTTCTCCCTTCCAAGTAACGCTTGGTGAATAGTGAAGGCAGGTAGGTGATAGGATGATAGTGTGATGTCATCATCAGCTCCCCCCCCCCCCCCCCCCTCCCCCACCCTTGTCACATTGCGACTCTCCGGGGCCACAGAGGGGACTATGAGATGGACACAGGACATGAGTGGTAAACAAACAAACTGAAGAGGGCTGTCAGTGAGCACAGCACCTGTGACCATTAGAAAAGCGCAGGTGCAACATTGTTCATTAAGCTACCTCCATCCTGACACAGAGGCCTTTAGGAGATGGTCAGGGGCAACGATTGAGGCTGTGTCTGGGGAACAGGGGAGTATGCATCAAGGTGAGCAATGCAATTTCAGCTTGAATAATGGAGCGCTTCCCTCTGGCCTGACACTCATGTGTTTCTGAGGCAATTTCAGCGTCCTGACCGACAGCACCTGTGAGCTGTCTGGGCTTCCCAGGGGCCTCTGGATTACAAAGACTCCTGGCTCTCTGTGGATGGGAATAGCATTGAAATTAATCTAAAGGAAAATGGCTCCCACATTGAGGAGACTTTTAGAAAATCGTTTTTTTTTTTTTTACTACTGAAAACAACCCCAAATTTTTGCTCCAGCCAAAACACTCAGCTGGTGGTCAATGGATCTCTGAACAGGTTTCCTAGCTGGAGTTACTCCAAAGTTATTAGCATACATTTGATCATAAAGGTGTTTATACTAATAATACAACTGTTTATGTACACAATTAAATTGAATAAAAGTTGGCATTAATATTTGTTAACTTGAAACAGCAGTTAATGATGATCATATTCAGATGTGGCTATTTCTTCTTCAAGGAATAAGACTATATTCCTGTGGACGCAGAAACATCCGATTCATTCACATTACTGCATGAACCCCTATGAGATTTTGGGACCCAAACAGTAATGAGAACACCACAAACACTGCTGCAAGACACACACACACGCTAACACCCATTAGGTAACAAGATGATGGCAAACCTTCTTCTCTACGCCTCTGTTACAACATATGTTTGTAAGTAATTAAAAGAAGGTCCCATGTGGTTATCATGTCATACTGAAATACAATGCGCCCACCAAATTACTTTTCCATGGTAGTTTATATAAAGCCATGCACTGCAGATTACTGTGGTGGAAGGCACTACTAAAATAGGGTGTGATTCAGACAGTCCTCTGCAGGATAGACTTAATGAGTTTTAATTACATTGCCAGGGGTTAAAGCTTAGCTGAGGAAGAAGGAGACCGGAGAGTTTTCTGGAGAGGCTGTGCAAGAGAGCCTGATAGTACAGAAATGACATACTTGTCCAAACAGAGGTAGGAAAGGGTGATGGGTGTCATCAAATATACATTGTTGTGTTTGAAATATTCATAGGTGGGCTGTGTTGCTGCCTTCAGCTCTAACGATTGCATACAGGTTTCACTGTGTTCAAACTGGTTTTTTTTTTTTTAACAGGTGAAGCCCACGAAACCACAGGCATGCACGTACGCACGTACGCACGTTATCAGCAAACAGGTCCCTGTAGACCAGCTTGGCCAGGATGTGTTTTTGTACATTTTGACTGCTAGTGTCCTTTGAGGCTTCCTGTCAGACAGACAGACAGGTGATCATACTTTGAAGTGTCTCCGTCCAGCTCACTGATAGAGGCTAGATGACGGGCCTTCCCCTTAAGACCCCATTAAAGAACCACCGACTGTTCGCTGGTCTCATGTCCAGATCTCAAGCTCAGGCAACCTCCTCCGCTAACGTATTTTGTGCCACATGAGAATGATTACAGCTTATTAAAGTGGATATAATCACTCCTCCACCTCAAACATGAAATATTAAACAAGGACAAAGGCAATGTGCTCTGAGATGGAGGATCCATAGTGATGTGGAGCTGGACATTGGCTGTCTGTACAATAAATGGAGTCAAACTTACAGGGATAACTGTCTGCTCGGTATTCTTGTATGATGGATCAGAAGAGTAGAAAATTATCTTGTTACTTATTTGGACTTTAATAATATGTTATTGTCAAGACTAAACAATGCCTGTGAAACAGTAAACTGTTGATAAGTAAAGCAGTAGGTAGATGGTTGATCTAAAGTTAAATACTTAAAATATGTTGAAATACTTTGTAACATACATCTCACGTTTAGAATACTGCCTCCCATACAACGACTGTCAAATTTTCTATCAGATAAAAATGATCTGTGTATATATTTTTTTGGCCTCAGTCTTGAGTGAATGAGCTTTAAGACCTCTAAGGGATCATAGGAGTAGTGAGCAGAATGAAAGCACTCTCCATCAAAAGTGAACGAATTGGATTTTACAAGATGAATTGCCAGAAAGAGAGTTTACTTTAATTATAACACCAATAGGCTCAAGTTCCAGTGTAGCCACTAGGGTCAACAGCAATTAAGGTTGGCTCGACTCAGGATTCAGGCGGTTGAATTGTGACAACATTTTACATTACATTATGAATATAGAGTAGCTAATAGACCCGTTTATGAATTATTCTGTAGGCTAACTTTTGGATTGTAGAAGACAACATAAAACATTGGGATATTTCTAAATCACAGACTTGACAGTCAGGACTTTCCATAAACAGAGTAACTTCCAATTCAGTGAATAAAACACTAAATTCAGATACTTTGAGGTAGCGGTCACAAACCTTTTTTTTTTGGTGCCACTGATCAGTTTAATGTCAGACAACAGTTTCACGAAACCGCCCTTTAAAGTGTGGCGGATGCCTCAAGAGTGAGTCATAGACAGATCGTTCAGAATCAGATAATAAATTAAAACTGAAAGAAATGTCTGTTTTGTATTCTTCCTGTGCGGAAGCTCTAGGGCATTGTGTGGTCAGCTTTTTCCAATTTAACCTGACCTGTCTGTCAAATGACATCTGAAGTTACTGAGGAGAAGACAAAAGGCCTTTTTAATCTTGTGGCGAAAGCCAAAAGAATGTATTTACACAACAGACCAATGCTCTGGAGAGGTCCAGTGTTGGTGGTTTCCTTGCAACTTGTTGTCAGGCAGATAAGCCATGTCTTACCTTGGCCAGACTGGGGCTCCAGAGATGCCTGAGACTGAAAGCCCCCAGGGTTAGTGTCAGGAGGAGCAGGCCCAGGATTACGGCCCCCCTCTGGTAGCTGCGGTACCTGGCTTTCCTCTCCTTCCCAGCCTCCACCTATAAAGAAGGTACACAGCAAAACCTCATGTGAAGAGTTCTCTTCTACTGCTTCTGTCATTCTTTTGCTGCCATACTATCAGTAGTAATATGCACTTTCAAAACAACTGGGGTTAACATCACGAGTTTGTTTTTCATAACCTCTAGTCTAGATTATGAATTACAAGGCTGCCCTGCATGGCCATAATCACTGTATCAACTAAATCATTGACCTTCATTTGATCTCACATCATTGTTACATCAGAAAGCACCCTTAAACTTTCTAGGACTATGCAGGCCGTTCCAGGGTGTGTACTGTATTAGACACTGAAAGACATCTGTTCTCGAAATATCAACATATGCCACCTTGACCCAGTTGAACCTGTGACGCTTCACAGAATGTTCCCAATGATGAAACAGGTGATACAAATATGCATGGAATTGGAAGCACGTTATGAATCAAGATGAATGAAGCAGGCTGTGATTCAGAGACTGAAGTAAATAATGGAGAAATGGTGATGGAAATGGTGCAGTCTGCTGAGATTTTAAAGGTTACGTTTATTAAACTTTCCCTCAAATTAAAGCTCTCCCTGCTGAACTCAATTCCCCAAGCTTAAGGCCACAAATTAATAAAGCACAGCTTTTGTTCCTGAAAGGCAGTGTGAGAATGAGTGGGCTGGATTTGCACAGGATGTTTTTTGAAGGTCTCAGAAGACACAAAAAAGATGGGTGATGAGTGCTGAATTGATTTGCTATTTCAATGTCTGACAGATGCCTCTTTGTGTTTTAAATCCAGCTTTGACCTGTTCTGTTTATCCTGTTTGGACTTACATTAGATTTTCCAAATGCACCTTGATCCTTGCATAATGTATTAATTTCAAATGAAAGTACATTTACTTGGATGTGAAGTGATCCAGTTTTCATAATCTACAGTATATTTCTCCGATGAGGGACAACTGGACACCCTGACTTCAAACTGACAAAGTAGGTATGATGGCAACAAAAAGTTGAATAAGCAGGGCCTCAGAAATTCCTAACGTCAAGAATTTATCCCATCATGGAAAAATGTGTGTCTGTAGTCTCCAGCCTTCTCCAAAGCCTTGCATAAGCATTGGAAACTTCAGAGGACAAGTGCTCACATACAGAGAGAGAGAGAGTGAGAGAAAGAAAGAGCAAAAGAGAGAGAGAGAGATAAAGAGACAGATACACTACTGACAGAGAAAGAAGAGAGAAAAGGATGGTATGTCTGATTCTGAGCAAAGCCAGCTGACAGTTTTAAAGGGGTTTATGGATTGAAAGTCAACTAGGCGGTTACTCTGAAGGCGGTAAGATTGAGCTGGCGTTAGGCAGGACCTGGGGCCCCCTGCTGTTGTGAAGAAACACACATACACTCATAAACCTTTCAACACACAACCGCCAAAGATAAACAAGCATAAGAAAAGTTTCATCATTAAAGGGCAGGTGGGGGTGAATTCAGAAAGATAGCAATTATAATATTGAGCAACAGTTCAAACACATTTTTTTATAACTGATTCATCACACAAGACTAACTGTCAGCCTTCACATTATAAAGTACTTTATGTCCTGAAAGCTATTCCACAGGTGTTTTCTCAATCATAACAAATCACTCGTCTTACATAATATCAGCTGCTATGAAGGAATGTGAGAATGGAGAACTGCTTTTTTACTGAAGATAATATTGCTCTTTCTACGAACCATGAATCAACATGCAGAGGTATCTTGCACGTCATTGTCACATTGACTACGTATGTCTTACACATTGAAACAGCAGTGGGGGTAGAAATCCTTGGATTATAGAAGCAATATATATATATTTCAGATTTTTCTTCTGGTCTCTTGAGCTAAACAAGCACTCAAAAACAAAACAGGTCAAAAATATGTGGAAGCTCAGGAAGCGTGAGCAAACACATTATGGAGGAATCAAGAAAACCCAGTGACACAGGTGAACTCCACAGCAACGACAAATAAGACGACAAAGATCCAAGGAGACACAGAAGACGGAGAGCAGGAGAATAAAGCACTCTTAAACCACTCAGCCAGATACCAATATCAAGTCTCATTCCATTTCAGATTTCATAGGGTGATATTTGTTTTTGGTAGAAAACTTTAAATGTGAGGCAGATTGTCCCTTGATGGAAACAAAATGAAATGGTTCACATTTCATTTTTTTTTCTTTCTATGTGGTTAACATCATCTCACCCTACCAAATTACACTAATAAAACTTAATTTATGACCAACATTTGATAAGAGCCAGCTTTGCAATGTATAACCTTGATAAACATTAGAATGCAGATGCAAAAAAACAATTAATGGTAAAAAAATGAAAAAAATAAAATCCAGACTCACATCTTTCCAAAGAGCATGTTGGCTGCAAGATTGGGAACTATTTTCCATGACTGGACCCAGGAAGGTATTCCTCCAGATTGACTCTTCCTAGCTGGGGGATGGACTGAGTCTCCAGAAGGCAAAGCATCCCAACTTCATTCCTTTTAGTAATTTGGGAGTTGCTCTGAGTGGGAGGGAGCTTGCAGATGGTATGGATTTACTAAAACACTTGTGAATCTCTTTATTCCAGCAGATGTTTCCTGTTGAAGACTACTTTCAATTCAAAGGATGGACTGTCTGAGGAAGATCCCATTTCTGAGATAATGATGTTTCACTGGACTGAAAGATGTTTGTGTACACTTTCCTATATGTAGCCTTTTGATAGACATATATACCTTTAGGAAAGTGTGCCGCAATGTATGAAATCGCCATCCATTTTCATCATATTCTACAACAGTTGAAATAATTATTGTACGATTTTTTTATCCTCTTGTTTCTGAAGTCTGACTGCACAACTAACACATATCTGCCCTCCAGAAGATTTAACCATGCTCTCAGCACAGGGCATTCACTTCAAGCAAAGGCTCCCTTTCTGTTCAAACTGCGAGTGACAAGAACTATAATACATTGTGCTGTTTGACGCCTTTTAAGGTTACAATGACTCAGTGAAGAAGGCTGGAAGCTCAAATCTGTTGACCGAAGCTTTCAGTCATGGAGGGGGGGGGGGGGGGAGGAGGTAGCACATTCAGTAGCATCACCAGTTTTATGTCAGGGGAGGTCCACAGGACATCTATAAGCAATGCTCTAGTGAGTTGTGTAATATGTGCAGCAGTACGGCAATCTGAAATTACACATATATATGCTATTCAGGTTACACTTACTGGCAAAAGGAACATAACACATATATCATGCATTACAACACCTAAATAAGTACACCAGAGGTCAGCACTGTAGAGACTATGATGAGGACTAACACTGGTCAAGATGTGAGTCTGCTGTGTTGTGGCAGGCAACATTTTACCACACATCAGGACTGTCAGATCTGATAGCCATAGGCCTTAGTCAGCGCTTTCCAAATGATATAAATCTAAACAATTACTGTGGCATTTTGCTTGGGTAAATCAAGCAGCAGGTTTTTTTCAGGAGTACTGTTGTGTCAGCAGTGGCGCTAAGCATCCTGAGAAGCCCATTCTCTACACTGGTATTCAGATCCAGGGCAATGCTTCAACATCTATTGGAGAGAATAAACAGCAATTTAGAGGTGAACCACACTGTAGATACCCACAGATTAGAGCCAGGCTGATGGAAAAAGCCTATGCAAACGTGGAAGAATTAGAAAATAAACATTTGCTCTTTCGCCTCCATGCCCTGACTCTCACTGGCATCCATAGGAATTTGATGAACCCTCATGTTATCTTTCATGTTTACCAGAGATGTAAATATTGTTTTTGGGGGCCTGACAATAAATGTTCCATTTCCAGTTTAAATGTTATACTTGAATATTTCCAATCATGTTGCAAGGTGACCCAAACACTTTTAAGATAACCTGATTTGTGAAATATTTACTTCATTGTAAATGAAAATCATGGGCTTCAATTTCACTGGATTTGGCTGAAACATAAACTCTATGGCCACAGTCCAGTAATCAACTTAACGGCGATGCAACAAGTGAAATTGAAAAAAACATTTACAGGTACAAAGAACAACATTTATCTCTACAATTCATATCCTTCCAGTCCGCGCTCGTCGCACTCAGTCCCAGTTATAAAAGATCCATGGACACTACTGCAGCGCTCACCTCTGTTCTACCATCTCTGTAGAGCTGCATTCAACTGGTCATGGTTAGTGAGCACAACATAGATTAACTGGACCTTACTGGAAAGGTGAGGAGGGCTGAGAGAGAGAGAGAGAGAGAGAGAGAGAGAGAAAGAGAGAGAGAGAGAGAGAGAGAGAGAGAGAGAGAGAGTTAGAACTATGAACAGACAGAGAGTGAAGTTTCGAAAAGAGTGGAAGTGTCCATCTCTTCCTCTCTGCCAGCAGACAGGTTCCACCCTCCCTGGAGGACTCTGCACAGTGACTGGATGACAAAGCCAAACACGCCTCATTCTCCTCCCAGATTCCATTCTATTCTGGCAGCCATACTGCAGGTACGGTAGTGCAGTATTAACGTGAAGTGGCAGTCATGGAAACTGGATCTGGGCTCTCTGGAAAGGAACAGAGTCTCCCCCCCACACACACCCCCACACCTCTCTCTTTTCTCCCAGGCTCGTCACGCTTCGGTGAGTACAGTTACAGTTGTACTGCAGCACAGGAAGAAAGCTAATGCTATTCTTTCTCTACTTTGGCTATTCAATGCATTGAAGCGATTATCTGATACAATAGGCATTTATTGCTACTATCACACAATGCAGGTTTTACAATTTATACACTCAGCGACTTTTTAAAGATTGTGACATTCATCTTCATGATAAATATGGCAATCCACAAGACTGTATAAATGCCTGATACCTGATACTTTGTCATTTCAGAGCCAAGATGGAGGCAGTAGATGATGATGTCTCTCATTATAGTTAATTAGCAGAACTGAGTCATTACACACAGTATTAACTTATTAACAGACCATTATTATCACATCAACCTATTAGGACACCTTTCTCTATGAAACACAAGGCAACCATTAAAGGATGAAATAGAAGGAACACCTGTGGTGAAGGTTTGAGGCTGCTAACAAATGAGAATGTGGTTATATAGGATCAAATCAAGTCAACATTTATTTGTACAGCCTTATTTACAAGCAATGTCACAAAGGGCTTCACATATGCCCATAGAATTGCCCCTCAGCCATTCTAATCTCTCAAGGGAGACAAGGGCAAAACTCCCAGAAAAACTTGCTAGAGGACACAAAATGGAAGAAACCTTGAGAGGAGGGATCCCCTCCTTCAGAGATGGTTGGTGAAAAAGTGGAGCAGAACACAGGCTAAACATAATCATACAACTAGAAAGAGTTGATTGGTTGTTGAAACACAACCAACAATGGTCAGCTTGGGTCTGAGGTAGCACAGAGTCAGTTTAGGCAGCCACAAGGCTTGGGCCCATGATTGGCGCAGGATGATTGACGCTACTGATCCTGGTCCAGAGGGACCCATGGCTACTGGAGTTCACAGCAAGCAATGGAAGGAAGTAAATACAAGTTTGAAAGGTAACACACTACACCACAGTATTTTAAGGAGCCTCTTTGAGCTGACAAACTGCAAGAAGCAATCTAATAGAAATGGAAAATACGATGCTGCAAATCCTTCCTTGAGTTTCCTGGTTCATTCACAATGGTAAATCTCACCTGGACAACAAAGCTGTTCAGTGATATTTTCTCACCTGTCTTGGTTGATGGGACAGGCGTGTTTACTTTGGTACTAGTATGACTCATCCAATCCATAATGGGCTTAAATATTGATACTATCTAGAGTTAGAGGGGAAGCAGATCTGCCAAAACGATCTAAGAAGCAATGTTACTTTACCTCTCCTGTACCTTGCCTACCACTAAATGGAAGAACATTGTTTTAAAAAGGATATACTGTAGGTATATATTACAGTCACATTTAGCAGAGAATAGATGTGCTGGTGGTAGAAATTCTTGAGTTTTTATTTCACATCACACAAGCTTTGCTCAGCAGGTGTACTGCAAGGTATTAGTATTGAGTGGACCACTCAAAGCACTACTGTAGGTCTGTATACAGACCCTTGGTCTCCCCGCACAAGCCTTTCAGCTGTATCTAATGGAGCTTACAGCTTGCTGTTGTGTCATGATCTCTCCTATTTGAGCCGTTACGATGACTGACAACCTCGGAGACTATGATTGGCCCTGCTGAAGGATGTAGAGCCATGGGCAAGCAGATGAGACTCATCTGTATAACGTCTAATTATACAAATATTTCTTACTGTAGCCAATGTACCTCATGTGTGGTTACAAGAAGCAGACTGGGAGAGAAATGAAAATAGAAAAATGAACACTGAACATACCATTGAAAATGAAAGATAACATCCCTGATAAGATGAGATCTGTCAGCAGGCAGGCCGGAAAGATGCACGACAATTGAAAATGTTTTACTGTTCATTAGAACAAGCTTGTATCATGTGACCTCCTATGACAGAGTGCATGAGAGAAACACACAGCTTCTAATGCCTTATATACACTGTATAGACCAAGTGAAATATAGTTTGAACAGAACGCTTTTTGTACTAGTAAAGCATGGACAGCAAGTTGAAAGACAGGTGAGAAAGTCGTAATTCAAACAAGACTTAATGTACACGTTTCTACTTCCTGTCTCCTTTGAGTCTGGACCTAGCTATATTAGATTAGATTAGATTAAACTTTATTGTCATTACACAGGTACAAGTCCAGGGCAACGAAATACAGTTAGCATCCAACCAGAAGTGCAAAACAGTTATTAACAACAGAATATAATAATATGGGTATACTCAGAATATACATATTATGAACAGTATAGACAGAATATACAGGGTATGTACAGATTCAATCAGGGTATGTACAGATTCAAATTAGACAAGCATATCTATATCTGTCTAGCCTTACTGTATGACCTCTTGATCTCATCAAGAGACTAGTCTATCTTGTGCAAGAACTCTGCGTATATTAGTCCACTATGTTTTAACGTCGCAAGATTTAAGTAAGAATGATAAAACATTAACTTTCAATTTGCGAAAGGAAAAGTAACAGTCATCTATGTAGAGCACATTTATGTCCTCAAGGACATTAAGTGAGCATCTGTCACATCACCGGTTAACAATAGTAATGATCCCATAACTATCCCAAGCCTTGTGATCGATCATGGCCAGAAGAATATCTTTTGACAGGAGTCATTATTTAACAGCATCAATAATTGACTGTGGAAATAAGAACTGTGTTTTTCTCTCAAACTTTGAACAGAATTGCGGTGCAACTTTGTAACCCTTAAAAAAAAAAAACACAATATTGGAACACCAGTACATTAAAGATATGAGTCTATATTCATTTGGACAAATGAGTAATCTACAACACCAAGCAGATATTTAACAAAGAACAAAATTCATGCAATGCAAAAGAGAATAACAAACATATTGTTCTATAAAGGTGAAATGATTTCCTCTTGGTCTCCCAATCCCCTACTGGGGAAACATCTGGCTCGCGTTTACTGAAACAGGTAAACAACTGTTTGCCAAATGATGCAAATAAAGCTCACAAGAAAGTGATAAAACTGTGGGTGGTAAACTGCTCAAAGATCCATTAAAGCCTCTAGACCCGAAAGCCAAATGAATGAAGGAAAACAATGGGCTTCAAGAAAAGTGCCCAGTGGGAAGGAAGAAGTGGTTCCTCAGCAACTGTTACTGCAGGGAGCTGCACACGGCCCAGTGAGACCTGATCATTATGAAGGTTTCATCTCTTACTTTTTCTAACTGCACACTGGCTTTTTGTCTTCTGTAAATTTAAATGAACTGGCATCAAGCTTAGTTATGCTCAAGATTTGAAATTGCTTTCTAAACAGAACATTGATGTCATACAGGATTGGGGTCTTTCCATGCCATTTCAGTCCAAATTTCAATACCTTGGAGATGTTAAGGACAAATCAGGTAATGAAAATACTGTAGCAATGCAAGCATTACAAATGCTATTCATGTTCATTATCAAGAAAAGCAAGACTTTTTGTTGTTTAGTTAGAAAGTTTAGTTAGAAATGTAGTTAGAAGTGCAGACCTGTTTGGATGAATGATCCATCAACACATTGTCCGACAACATTTCTACCAGTTGCTGTCACTTGTGGCACAAATGGACAAAAAACCTCCAGTATATCCAAGGCAATACTATCTATCTGGAACAAGAAATAACACATTGTATGAGTGCTGTAGAGGCAGCTCTACAATAGCACATGGTAGTGTCAATGCATCAGTCATTTGACAAAGGTAGTGAATACAAAGCCACATGCAGTGTACAGTATAATGTACCTATACCTCTTCTTATAATGCTGAAAAGAGAAATGTATCTAACTCTGCAAAGACAAATGAGGATTTACAGACGACAAGCATTGATTTTCCAAGTTTCTAAAAAATGGAAGAAAACAGCCCTATTCATGACGCATTAATTATGATAATTTGCCTCCACTCTTTGAAATAAGGTCTTAAAAGGTTTGTTGTATTCAACTGGACCCTTTCTCCTGCAGTGACTGCATTGAAAGTGAGCCCCTAATTTATTTTAATGCATTAATTATTTTCTCCTAATTTTATCAGATGACTATCAACAACAAAACGTATACTTTTTTCACATGAAGGAAAACAATGAAAAAAGTAGCTGTATGGTTCAGAATGTATTGTCCTTTGGTACATGTTTAATTCTTGCCCACGGTAAAGAAGAGAGAGAGAGAGCGAGAGATCGTTTCTTATTAGTCCCACAGTGGGAACATTTTTCAGGCTCACTCATGTTCAATGCATTGGCCCCAGCCCTGCACATCGTAAAATCCTTCCTCTGAACCACCGCTATGGCCCAGGTCGTCCTAAAACAGATAATCAAAGGACAGGAAGTAACAGTACATCAGTTTCTTTTGATCAAAGAAGCTTGTCAGAAGGACGGTGGTTCTAAAACCCTCTAATCCCTATCCAATACCCCCCCCCAAACGCTAGACTTGACTGGTGACTAGTAATTCTATGTACTCCATTATAAACAAGATACGGTGGCTAAGCACAGCCACTAGTTTTCAATTACATTTGCAGACATTTACAGATATCTGAATACAAGGAGGGGCCAATGGAAATGTAGCCGGGCCAATCTAATCCAAGCTTTAGGCATGTGAACCTCCCTGTGGGTGGTGACCACCCTCCAAACTGAACAAACTGAAGTTCCTTCTTCAGCAAGCTTCATCCTCTGCGCCAGCGTTACAAAAACCTGAGGAGCGAGACAGAACATGTCCTTAGTCAGCCACCAGTTCATGACAAATTTTGAATCAAACAGAATTAAACTGATTAAAATATGGGGACGAATGGAATCCGGACAGAGCATTTCAATTTATAACATTTCCTAATTTAAATCATCCAATGTATAATTTTAATCAACCCATATGTACCCTATTTTGTAAATGTGCTCAATTCAAACTGAACAGAGGGATATAATTGCTGTGTAATTACTTTGTGATATAATTAGACCATGATTAGTGAAACGCTTCGGAGTTTTAATAAGAATATTTTCCTTTTTTTCCCTCTCTTTCTGATATATTTGTCACTGTGCATGCTGCAGGTTAGGTGGTGGTACTGTTGGCTTGTCAGTCAAGTCTTCCAACACAACCTTTCATCCAAATAGTCGACTGCATGATACTGATATTCACTGTCATTATTCATTTTTCATCATTCATATTTTGGTTGACAGTTGATGAGGAGATTATGTTGATTGTGATGAGGTTATGTTGAAGGTTTCACACACTCTCTGTAATGACATTATTTTTCACCATATTCTACTTGTCTTTGTGTGTCAAACGCACAATTTCTTTCCACCTTCTCAAAGAATCCTTGAAGCTTCCCTGTGCAGGTGCTTGATCGGAAGAGCTTTGGCATCCAATCAGCATCTTAGAAAACGACCTAACATGTGACCAGTGTCCAGAGGTCGTTGTGGATGTTGGAGTCGTGTGGAGAGAACTCGTCATCCCCAGCTCAGCAGGCTTCAGGAGGTGATCCAAACCCTCCAGTCTGCCCCATCAACATTCTACCCTGCCCTAAGGCCAACAAACCAGATTTTTCACGTCAGCTGGCATGGACCTTCAACTCATAAGTACCTGTTTGACTTTCACAAGTCTCTCATCAACCACACATACACACTTCCAAGCAAGGTTGCTATATCCTTGGTCCTTAATGATATGCCAGTTCTAGGTGTCCAGTTACGCATGCAGATTGGCTGCATTTGTGGCCAGCAAAGATACCCTGGTCCTTTCCCTATACAAATCGCACATTCTCTATCAAATGACATGTTTCATGCTGCTATTGAAAGGTAGACTACAGTACCACTGAAAGATAGGGAAGTTGCCTAGTCTACGGAAAACCTTAAAACAGGTTCCAGTTCCTTTCTGTCTGTTTCCTTTGCGTAGTTGTGAGGACAACCAAGCCCTGAAAGAGCAGATCACTGTACTCAGCAATTCATCATGTTTATTACTGGCTAAGTGCCTCATCTGGAGTGACAATGATTCTCAATTGTAATGCATGACACATGATCAGTCTAATATCTAACAATGACAAATGGGTCTGCACTCACCATGCAGCCTGTGTTGCTGAGTTCAAGGGGGAACCGAGACACAGGGCAGTTGGCTAGTGCGGCTCTGGAAATATTAGAAAAACTTTGATGTTTCATGGGTACGGATGAGGTTGTTAGAGCAAAACACTCAGTTGGTGACCCTAACATATCCTCTACATGTTCAGGCTTGGGAACAGTCAGCAATTGGTTGAAGTGAAAGTACGTACGATCCTAAAGGACTGCAAGGGAAGATGCAGATCGACTTTCTTGTGTGATTGGGACTCAGGAGAAGGTGGAGTGCATCTCGCTCATTCCACTCAGCACAGCCCAGCTGTAGGAACAGCTGCAGCATCTATTTCCACCTGGTGGAGAAAGAACAGGCAATGCTTAACAAAAGCTAGTACATCTTATTAGTTAGGAAAGAATGGTTAAATGGTTACAGTTCAGCCTACAATCTCAGTATTATATTACATGCTATGTTGCATCGTAATCATCATTTTAATAAATACCCTATCATGGTCCAGATGTCCATTTAACAGGAAGTGGGCAGGAGTCCACTGCTAGACTTGCTTGCCTTAAATTTGTAGGCTGAATACTCTTATGGCTCTTCCCTTGGCTCTTATTGGTTTCTCACGATGTATGTCTCATAATCTATAAACCCGCTATGTTTGGGGACTATCACGTTGCTATGATCAGTGAAGAGTGCTCTTTTGTAAAGCTCTCTCTTGGAAGTTGCTTTGGATAAAAGCATCTACTAAATGAATAAATGTAACATAAATGTAAGACAATTACAAAGAAGGTAGTTATTTATTCAAAATGTCTTCCATATTACTGAGAATTATTTTTCCCTCCCATTTTTCCCCAAACATGTACTCACTGTTCTCACACTTCTTTGTATCCAAAGACGTGCCTTGCTCAATAGTATGCCCTGGTACCTCAACAGTTTAGGGTTTAAAAATAGGGTTTTAAAAGTTCCTGATAAAATATAATGCAATAATATGTAGAATGACATTCAGCAGTGATAGTTATGCACATTTTTAGATCAGACATCGACTTTTGTGTGTGGACAAATGTTTATTCATACCACCTCAATTCCCTAGATAAACAGTGGTATTAAAAGTGCCCATTCATTATCCACAGCTCAGATGGAACATGTCTCTGGGAAAACATGGAACAGGTGCATGGTTCATCAATCCTGGAAATCAATCTGCTTTTTCTGAGTAGCTCTGGGTGGGACTGGTACAGTAGGAGAACATGTTTTCCACAGCAGCTTGAAAATTGAACTGGCTGTTCTCAAGAAGTGTTAATTAAAGACAAGGTTTATCTTTTGTCCTGGCTCGTTCCATTATGTGGCCTGTGTGGGTGGAAGATTTATCTAATTAGTAAGGGCCCTTTAAAATGTAAAAAATGTATATTTGACATGCAGCATTGTAGCATTATATTCAGCATAATTAGGTTTGTCCTTCAGCCTGGCTCACGATTTTCTTCAACCAGCTTTTGTCCAGTTGTGTCACCTTTCACATGTAAAATGTTCAGTTTTTCCTCATCTCAGGTTCACAATGACAGGGTTCATTGTCCAGATTTCTTTTGAATGTTGCAAACAAGAGACTGGGTTCCAAAAAGGCAAAGAAAAGCCCTGCGTCCTTCCAACGCTGGTGAAGAAACACAGCTCTCTTCGTCCTGGCTTTTTACAGTTTAATTCAACTGTGGTAAAAACGTTTCACAGACTAGCATTCTGGACTTGATGGTTTATTGGGGAACAGATCACTGAACTCCCAGAGGGGTGCTGGGACTCTCTCTATCGTCTCAACACTCCACCATCACACCCTGCTGCTGCCTAGAAGGGCATCCAAAAAACATCTGGTAACCATAGCAACAGCCTCATGGCCTGAGTGGGCTTAGGGCAAGCCTTTTAATAATGTATTGGCCAAACACGGTCAAGGCAAATATAATATCTCTGTTGAAATGCCAGTCATTGATTTAATAAGACTGAATCACATCTTTGGAGTAAATGACAATATACTTCTGGCAAATAATGGATTTGAACTTTTGCTGTCTCAAGATCTTGAAATATTACAGGTGAAAGTGAACAGCACATCTGTTGTGGTTCAATGCAGTGGACATAATGACACAAACTGCCCCCGTATTCAGTTTCATGTGTGGCAGAAACTGTCGTTAGCATCAACATATATCAGTCGCAGTGGAGCTCCAATATAAACCCTTCATCACGTATGAAAACAAGGCGGTCCCATTTACCCTTCGTGCAGTCATGAATCTACAATATACATTGCAATTGCTACAGTAAGGATTAACAATGTGTGTTTGTGTGTGTGAGATGTGCCTGCAAACAAGAGTGTAGTATTGCAAAGAGGACCTTTTTGAAATGGAGAATTCTGAAGTCTTTATTAAGTGGGCTCACAACCCTCTCAAGGTTTTCCTGTAGCCGCAAAGAACAAGATGGTTGTGATCTGTCAGAAACATATGCTGTAGTTGAATTACATGTAAATGGCATGGCAAGCAATCATGAAGTGAACCCTGTCATCTTTTCAGATCCAAACTCTAGCTCCTTTCTGGAGCCTGGACTGCATTTATATCAACGAGCAGCACCAAGCAGTACTAAAGCGATATTTCACATTTTTCAATGAACAATTGTAAAATAGTTGACAGGTTTTTCTTGTTCTGATACATGTACCTTTAAATTACCATCTGCAAAGGAAACAAAACGATCTGGAAGGCACTGTTGATGCCATGTCATTGGCCAATCTTCAGGTGATTCCTTTAGATATAGATGTAATAGATGTATAGATATAAATCTATCTATAGATTTATCTATCTATCTATCTATCTATCTACACTATATTACCAAAAGTAGTTGGTCACCCATCCATCTGATCATTTGGATGGGTGACCAAATACTTTTGGTAATATAGTCTGTCTGTCTATCTATCTATCTATCTATCTATCTATCTATCTATCTATCTATCTATCTATCTATCTATCTATCAATGGTTAAGGCATTGGCCTCATGATCGGAAGGTTGTGAGATGATGTTGTGTCCTTGGGCAAGGCACTTCACCCTACTTGCCTCAGGGAAAAATGTCCCTGTACTTACTGTAAGTCGCTTTGGATAAAAGCGTCTGCTAAATGAATAAATGTAAATGTGATGATCGATAGATATAGATATATTGTCCTAAATAATCATTAAAATAAATCTGCCCATTACTTTGTAGTTGAAGACAATAGAAACACCAAAAGTTCCATTCAGTCTTCCAAGCGTGTCATCTCAGAGACAGATGTTTTCCAAGTAGTGGGTTTTGCACTGAATCACATACTGTAGGTGGTAGGTGGTGTGTGTGAGGATATTTGAAAGCAGTAAGGTTCTGAGGACTCCAATGGCACCAGTGCAAGCCCTGTATAGGGTCACCAGAAGGGTTAAGTTTTCTGACACGTCTTCACAAGATCCATTCATCTTCTACATCTGTACTGTTTCTATGTAGTCTTTGTCTATTAAAGTTTAACTTTCGAAACACTGAATACAAATGGACTCTTCATGAAAGAGATGGTCGGCTTGAATATGAGAAATTACAGCTGCACGTGCCATCTCTGGAATCTAGTGAGCCTCAGCGTCTGCAGCTGTGGAGAGACAGTGACCCCTCTAACCCCTTACTGAAGGCAAAACAGATGGGCCGCTCACCACCCACTCACCCCACACACCCACGACACATACGCACATACCCACACAAACACACACACACACACACACACACACACACACACACACACACACACACACACACACACACACACACACACACACACACACACACACACACACACACACACACACACACACACACACACACACACACTCCCACACACAAACACACACGAAAGCTGGCTCCAAAATGATTACACTACCTGTTGAGAACGGCTAAATTAAAATCTTTAAAATTTCACTTTAGACCGATATTAATTCACTACTGGAAAATGCTTCCACATCACTGGAATAAATTGCCTCTTCATATAAAAACTGAATCAACAGATGATGGTTTTAAATCTCTTCGTAAAACTGTAGTAACAATGGTAAAATGTTTGTGCATTGATTGCCTATGATTGCATTTTGTATGTGTGTTGCTAATAGTGTAGTTGAGAACTTGGTGACTTGGCAAGCAGCTGTTATTTTATTTTTTACTTTACACTGACCGACAAACTATTTCCATTAATAGGTTCACTGATAAACATTTATGATTTGACAAATATTTAACAGTTAACGCTCACTCTTTAAATGTTTTAAGTAAATAATGTGCTATTCCCAGGTGATGACAAAGTTTATGTAGTTTGTGTGACCAACATGAGCAGCTGAGTTGCTTAAGGGCTGTACATATGAAGCTTGCTCCAAAACTGATCAACTCTGTCCACAGGTAATGTTTACACCAGGCTTAAGCCTTGACATTTGTTTAGAGCATGTGCTGAGGCTAGTGATAACTCTATAGGCAGCATTTAACACCCTGCAGTAACACAGTGTAATATTTTCCGGTGGCACTGTGATCTTACAAATTGCTTTCCAGTAATATGCATGAACCTGAGCCTCTTATGGTCTGTCTGATCTATGCCATTCATCTGCTCTGATATGTTAAGCAAAATATTGCCAGTTGGCTGAATCACATTGACCACAAAAATAAGCAATAACTTCCCCTAGTTACAGTATCTGGTGAATCCAGCAGATTTGAGGTGGCCTAACCCTTGGTGATAGCTGTATGGTGGGTTCACCAGTGCCTAAGAGTACATCACATGCTGCTTGAAAAAGCAAGGGTGCAACATAGACCAAGGCTGTCGTCTTTTTTAAGTTTAATTTCCTTAACCTTGTTGGTTACAGGAAGACACAGTATATTTCTCACACGTTTCTTACCATTGGCTTCTACTCATATGTGGATGCTTATGATCCCCAAATAAACCTGAGCATGTCTTAAAGTAATAAAATACAAACTGAGCTGAGGAAATAACAAAATCCTTCACAGCAGGTTCACAATGAAGACATGATGCATGAATTAATGCTTCAACAGCAGAAGCAGAAGACAAATGTGTTGAGGTATTCAGAAAAGTTGCAGGCTTTGACTGACATCTAATTTCAATGGCTTTGTTAAATATATTATTGCTCAGGTGTCCTTATGTGTTATTAATGAAGAGGTGTAATCACCCATGGACAGTATTCTCAGGTCCTCACTGCACATTGTGCGGATCATGTTCCGGTTGGGTTCATTTCTAACAGAACTGTACATGCACTGTAACTCTGAACAGAGAAAAGAGATTTGGCTCAAAATGTGTTTACTCCTCTAAACAGAAAATGAACAGCATCAGTTCAAACTTATTATAGAAACATACATTTACAAATGTATGGTAATGGTACCATAGCAACCACTTTGTGGTTACAGTTATGTCAAAGGATATTTCATTCATTTAGTAGATGTGTCTTTCCACAGTAATTTATGAATAGTGTGTGTCAAAATACGGCATAAGATAAAGGATCAGAAGATGGGGGGTGTCATTATTTCTGTGGTCAAGTCAAGGAACAGTGTAGAGCTACAATCCACAAAGTCAAGTCATCGGTTACCAGGTGTAGAATACTACAGTGCTGTAAAAAACAGTGCTATATTATATACATTTATCTAGATAGTCTTGCAAAGTGTTATAATTAGTTGCACAATTCAATTATCTTATATTTGACAGAATATGTTCAACATTGTGAATTGCTACAAGAAAAGCACATAAACCTTGGATTTGTCTGTCACATCTACAAATACACACATGAAGAATCTGCTAACTTAACTGTCTCAGAAGTTGAAACGCACGTAAAAAGACACATTTGTTCGGTACTTTTTCTGTATTCATGACGCATAAATGACAGAAAAAGGAAGAATGTGCCTGGGAGTGAAAAACAGACAATAATAACAGTGTAAATGTTGGGATTGAGATTCCAAGGCTGCACCTTCAGCACCTCCAATCTACAGCAGGAGATGAGGATCACAGTGGTCACAAAGCCTTCCTCTCTGCTAGTGTTGTCCTTAGAACTATTTAATCAGGACAGGAACACCGTAGCAAATTGGAGCATTTGTCTGTGACCATATGGAGGGAAGGGATATACCTAACTGTTATCTCCTCCTGAGTGATGTTCCGAGTAGAATAGATTAATTCATTTAGAAATACTTTATCGGGGTTGCTTTGGGCGGTGGAGGGATATGAGATTTTCAGGTCATTGTAAAGCACCAGGCTGTACATCACCTGAGCCTTTTGACTGTCCATTTCCTTCAGGATAAATTGAATCGACCTGTTCAGACTGAGACATCAGCTCAATCAAACATTGTACGAAAAGTATACACTGTATGAACGACGTATGTTACAGAAAAACAAAAGGTTCTGTAAGAAAAGTATTGTTTACTGTTGTTAACAGGTTTCAAATGAGTACTAACAAAGTTTCTGATACTTAATGAACTTTGACTCACCCCATTTGTGTTAGAAGCCTTTTTTTTTTCGAAAAAAAAGGATTTGTAAAAAGTGTTGTTTTGTGAAATGACCTAGAGAGAAACCTATTACTTGAGAGGAAATGTGGTGTTTAGTGATATTTAGAGAACAATTGTACAGTGATTCGGAAGGTGCATTTACATATCAGACATATCTTGACGTTAGGGCCACCTGGATGGCTGGCATTTAGGTAAATGTCAGCAGAGGAAATAAACAACCTGGCTATTTCATTTTAGGTTCACTGTCCCTTGTTCATTAGTATGGAATGTCATATTGTGCGTTTGCTGCAATTAACCATAATTTAACTTAACAAAGCCACACGTTATGAAATGTTAATGTTCTGTGGAGCTGGCACTTTTCTGTTAAATAATTACAATATTGGATGTCATTTAGATACATTATCATCAAGTCACATGAATTTGAAAGCACATGCTGTTGCCTAAGTTAACCATTATATCTGCAAATCTAATATTGTGGTCATTATACCCAAGCTTATAGAAAATTGTGGGCTGAATTTATGACACCCTGTTGCAAATGTGCACAGGGACAATATCAAGTAGTAAAATTGAGTTATCACATTGCATCTGAACTAAGTGAATCCATAAGACTATTATCAAATTACCCATTTGCTAGTATATGTGTGTTGTGATAACTTGAATATTAAGCGGAGCATGATTCAATCAGACTGCTAGGGAAACAGGATAGAGAAAATGGAACGTGTTTTTTTCGTAGTTTTTTTAAGTAAAGCGTAAAGATATTACATACATTGTCTGAATGTACTGGGTCCTCTTATTTTAGAGATAAGAAGATGTATCTCACTGTATTCATTAGGCATCGTTTGACAGTGACCCTGTGTGGGGTGGTTTTTGGGGGGACCCTACAGGTGCTTCCTAATTCATTAGAACGTGGTGGAAAAGTTCATTTATTTTCAGTAATTCAACTGTAATTGTGAAACAATTGGTCGTTCCAACATGATGTTGTGCCCTTGGGCAAGGCACTTCACCCTACTTACCTCAGGAGGAATGTCCCAGTCCCATTTTTGGCAAGATCACAGACAGCAAAGATTGTAGACAGGTCAAAACATAATAAACTTACTTCAGTGATAAATGGATGTTCATGATTAATGGATTTAACACAGAATTTAATTGGTAGACCTAGGTTTAGTAGGGATTTGTCCGACGCTGGCTCAAATCACTTCAATTAAAGCGATGAAATTATGGGCTACTGGTTGTTAGTGTGAAATTTCACATTAGATAAAATGATTTGTCAGAATCAATCTTGTGATTTGCTATGCTGATTAGATTAATTTGCTGATAGACTCAGCTCTTGAGACATTAGCCAGCATACAGTACAAAATAAATTACATTTTTATGTCTGTCTCTGTGGTTGAGGAGACATTAAATCCACTTATTAAGAAGGCCAGTGTTAAATGTATGCCGATGTTAAATTCTGAGTCTGAGATGGTTCAGAATGTACATTTAAGTGGCTCTCACAACACAGAACCACACAGAACCTATCAGGGATCTTGTATCCTTGGAGGCATGAGGCTGGCATGAGTTTAAATAAAAATGCAGTTAGCTCAATTTGATTTACCCTGTATCAAACCTTGTTCTCCCCTCCCTTGTCCGTCTTATTCCAACCCCTGATTGGTATTCTAGATCACGCATGTTGTTTGCCCGTTTCCATTGCTGTGGTTTAATAAGGCTGCTAATATCAATTACACCAAAGATTGCCTTGTGTCTCCGTGTCAGAGGCTCAGGGTATTCACTCTGGAGAGATCAGAGTAGGGAAGAGAGCTAACCTCTAAACTGAGGATTTTCTAATTGCTATGACATTGCTCACGCCATTGGGCCTCATTTGAATGTTCAAATGAAGGAGCAATTTGGTGTAATGCACTGACACAGATCATTTCCCTCCACCTTCACTTTCTCTCCTCACCTCGCTTCATCAGCCTAAGGTGGACGGGGAGAGAGAGCAATATATTGAACCCATCTGTTCGTCTGTCAGACCGCTTCTCCTCACAATTCATGACGTGTGTCTATTTGTTGAAGTGCTCGGCCTCCCACAGTGGTAGGGACAGGATGGCAAGAGAGCAATTCTCATGTTCGTCTCATATCCTGTGAACCCTGATGGGATAGCTGGATCACATGCGATGGAGTGTTGAGACAGATTCTAGGCTAACGGGTGTCAAGGCTACAAATTGCACCCACTCCAGCTCCCTCAGCTGGGGGTAAAGTCCTGTAGACTGCAAGCCTGTGAGAATCTTGGGTCCCCAATGATAGGTGTGGAGTTGGCACCTCCTTGATAATCATTGTTAGACATCTTTTTGTCATTTCAGCCCTCTTCTAAAACTAGACAGATTTTTGCTTTGTCCAACCTGCTGTTGCCTTTGATCTATCTGCAAGGTTCAGTTAGTTCGTTTTATGGAGCTATCTTTATCCATACAGGGCTGTATTTTATCCAGAAAGAAGCCAGATATTCTACCATCTGACACAACCCCTAAAACAACTGCTGATTAGCAACAGAAGGCCAATCAAATTCCTCTGTGGGTGTGCAGTGGATCCAACATGGCTCCTATGGTAGCCATATGGGAAAATCTCCAATTAGCATAAATTATATCACCCTGTTTCTATATCTCCTCTCCAGGTCGATCTGTGGGAGCAGAATCATTGTGCTGTATCTTAAAATAGGACTTGACTTTTTACACTTCCAGTCCAATAGAAAGGTCAAGTATACAAAACCCAAGGCTATGAAATCCCTGTGCACAGGGTGGCATATGTGAGAGTAAAAAAACACCCTTCAACACATATGTTACTGAACAAAACCTGGATTTAGAGAGAGAATAAAAAAGAATACCACAGTGTAGCTAAACTAACTGTACCTGGAAGGTAAATACAAGAGTTTGTGACACTGTACACCATATCTGGCAATCCAGAGAGCATGTCTCCTAATGCTTCAATCATTTCAGCTACAGTTCAGTTCAGGACTCCATCTCCATCCAGTGGCATGAAGGCGTTTGATCATTGTATGCAACTTTTAAATGGGCTAGTTCATATTGAATGATAAGCTCTGGCTCTGATTTGAACTACATAAAAATGATTTCCATCTCGCCTCCCGAGTTGACATTCTGCATACAGGAATACAGGGGGAGCAGCAGATCACTTCTTCACAAGAGGTCACTAGTATGTTCCATTATTTATCCAGCATATGTCGATCTGTCATTTAATTCTCTTTGATCAGAAGCGAGCCTGTCTCTCGTGGAGCCACAAGTTTCCTTTGAAAGCATTGGGACTTCCAACACACACCTGCCATGGAAATGTCATTAGGCTCTCATTCACATTGCATGCACACACACAGCACTGCTATAAACTTGGACAGAGCAGAACAAGTAAAAACATGGTCTATAATAATCTGTAATCTATAATAATATATATTTTTTTATAACAATTTTTTCATTTCTTGATAACAGAGAGCTACCATGACTACATGAAGTTTGAAAGGAAACATCTGTTCCCCAAGCTACCTGCAGTATGACTCACAGCTTTGGAACACAAACACATACTAATCTGGCAACTGAGAAACAGCTCCAAAATCTGATCTCCTGGGGAATGGTGAAACATTTCAATCCAAAAGACAAACTGCACATCTTCAGAAAAGAAATATGAAGAACAATAAATCCTAATAATACATCAATACAAATTTAGTTTGCCCATGCTACAACATTTTATCCTTAAATGTGTTTTTATAGACCTTAACACGTGAACATAATTTGACTGAATTAGTGGTGAAAACACATCTTCAAGCGAGTATAAGGCCGATAATAAAGTTAGGTCTCCATGGCAACAGACTTCACCAGTAATCATGGAAAGTGTGCTGAGAGAGGGGGAGGGTACATGGATACTGAAGTCATGATTTGACCACTGAGGTTTTTCACCATGTTAACGTACAGGACAACAGACATGTTTGTTTACCATTGATCCTACATATACATTTACATCAAGTCCAACTAAAACATACCGATAATCATCCATGTTATGGGTAAATTGGTTCATGTTATTTAAACATTGCGGTTGAAGCTCTCTGACGCATAGACGCCGATATGCCTTGAAGCCTTGCAGCTGCCATCAGTGCTGCCATCAGTGCTGCCATCATACATCCCATACCAGCAGAAGGCTGCCTAGTAACTAGTTTCTCACCTCTGGTGTAAAGGCAGTGCTACTGTGATCACATTTGAACATACATGATGAGAAACCTGGCTCACCATGTTTACTACACAGCCCAGATTACCAGCCTCCATGTAGCAGTCCTGTGAGTCATAGCAACAATGGATCTCCTGACATGCAAAACACCCAAACTTTACCCTTCAACAAAAATGACCTTGTTGCTGCGACTGAAGTGTTGTCAAGTAGTTGATAAGGTTGCTGTGGTGTCAGGTTTTGAATAGCTGATTTGTGAAGATCCCTGGTTACTATAATAAGGTGTTTTGTGCAGCAACAGGTACATACAGCAGATAATACAGCATGAAGGCTTGAGGTTCTAGATGCTACGGGTTCAGAAATGGAAGAAAAAAACAACAACAAAAAAACATTCCTAACAATAACAATACAGCTGATCTAATGAGCCTATTTTTGTTTTTCCTAGTGAAAGTAACTACGCTATTGTATTTCTGCAAAGAGTGTTTTCTTAATATTTTTATTGCAAACCATTTAGCGCATGTGAAATATGTTAATGAGCGGCTAATTGTACACAATTATACTCATAAAAGAATACACAGATATTAAATATGCTATTTTACCATGATCGAAGTGATTAGACAGCTCACTAACATGCATTTAGCAAGCTGATCAAATTACTTTTTAGGCAAATTAATCAAATTTTCATGATTTTCTGCACCTTCACCGAATATTTCCCATATTAAACCCCAGCAAAGTTAATAAGAAAATGTAACACTTTAATTGTGAATCCTGTCTCGCATGCCACCCCATATTTCTACTATATGCCACATTCAAATCCTCTGTCAGCTTTTATTAATTAACAAGTTGTTCCACTCAATGCAATGGGGCTTGATGGAAAACCTACCTATTTGTATTAGTGCTCAGTGGTTCTTTGATTGATGCAGTCCTTAGTGGGTAATTTACACTATTGAGCGAGTCTGAGAAAAAAATGAAAAACGACATTTGTGCTGCATAGACAAATCAAAATCTACTGAAGTGTGTTAGTATATTAGCTGTATATCAGATGGTTTCCTACTGTACGAATCAAGATAAACTTTTACGGAGATAAAAGGTAGATTTCCAACATAGTCCCCCCATAAAGTAACAAAGAAGCACAAAAACAAACAAATAACCACCTAGAAACCAACACAACAATGCAGTAAAACAACAAATCACATAGAGGTCTCGATCTGGACAAAAAAACATTAAATTGCCTGTCAGGCACCCTGCTCTTTGGAAAACTCATCGTCTATTTTAGCACCTTACACACTATACTTCCCCGCCCCTGTAAAGTGTGGTTATTTTCTCTGTGTGTCTGGCTGAGTTATGAGCCACATTGTCTGGGAGAACCCTGGTGAAAATGCAGTGTGACCTGAAGCAGGGAGACAGGAACAGGGGCTGAACACATGGGCACCGCTTCACTGCAACGAATAATGAAGTAGCGAGGCCTGTCCTCTGTGAATAGTACCCGGCAGTATATCGCTGTATACATCCCTTGGACTATTCCCTCAAAGTACAACACAGCTATTTATTTATCATCCTGCTTTAATACACAATCCCTCGAACCAAACTAAGATCAGTTTGACTGTAGTGCTGAAGGGAGCGTACTGGTGACAGATTTATCCTAAAAGCTGCAGACAAAACAGACTTTTGGAATCCCCTGTGCAAGCCTTATGGTGCCCCTTAGGGGAAAGATAAGGAGAAGCCTGGAGACTTTCCCATACAAACGAACAGCCATTTACATTTAATCATTTAGCAAATGCTCTTATTCAGAGCAACTTACAGCAAATACAGAGACATTCCCCCCAGAGGCAAGTGGGGTGCAGTGCCTTGCCCAAGGACCCAGCCTGACAGCTTTACCGCTCAGCCACCTGACTCCTTCCCCTCCTCATTTAATTAATGATAGCTTAGCTGAAAGACTAAAGGAGAAACTAGTTGTGCTTCAATCGTATTTGGCTCTTTGTCTCACACGCAAATAAATGAGCACATTCAGTATCATTAAAGCTTTATTAGTGTGTTCTTGTTGTACATGTTATCAATACTGTCAAAGACCCATGAAAAATGTCAAACATACACATACAGAGGATTTCTCCCTGTACACTCCCAACACAGCACTGCGTGTTGTAGTGAAAATGACTGGTGGAAACACCTGGTTTACTTACTGCCCTACTACAATAGCGCACGCATCCTTACCTGAGATAGGACGTGTCACAGCCTAATGCACCAATCAAAGTCACACGGACCTTTATCAATATAGAGCTGTGAGACTGGATTGCAGATACAGCTAAGAGCTTGTCAGTCTGTTTGAAACATGATACTGATGAAGGGTATCCTCTTCATTATGGACAGCACAGAATAATCTGCAAGGACATCTGAATGGTTATTATGAATTCACCTCCTAACGAGAGGAGTGTAATACAAGGAATCACCTCTAATGAACACCTCTATAATGGTCCCACCAGAGGATTAGAAGAACAGATGGATTTAGTTGTTAGGAGACGTCAATGTAAATAGCAAGAATGCTTATCTTGAAAGGTTTTTGAATGGTATCTAATTAGCAGAAGGACAATAAATAATTATGGAGTCGGCATTTAATCTTGGACAAACGATGACTCTCTGTGAGGCCGTCTTGTTCTCATCATTCCCTTGTTAGGATTAGACACAGGCTAATATGTGTCTTTAAAGAGGGAGTGATGTCAAGCTAAGACTTGGCTGAAAGAGAGGAACTATGGGAAGAGAGAAGACTTGGAGCCTTTTGATCGGCTTACTGTATTTACCCAGTGTGAGGTCTGTAACGCAGGTAAAGCGGACACTCACCAGTCTCTGAAGCCCGGCCCATTATGTGCTTTGATTAAACTATCGTTGCTGGCATGTTCCCCCTTCCAGAACCAGTGATCAAGAGAAACTCTGGCAACAAAGAGGCATGAAAACTCCCCCACCCCCCTCTCTCAACTTGGCTAATGCATTGAGATTAATGTTGCAAATCCAGAGAGTCCACCGATGACACAATCACTGTTCCTGTCAGTGCCCTCCGCAATCCTCCCTACTTCTGAAATTTATTAGGGGATTTGTGTTCTTAATGACACCTGGCCCCTGCCACTGAAGCTATGTAAATAATCCCATCACAGAGCCCAGCCTCATCAGCGACAGGCTAATCCCTTGTTTAAGGCAGTTACACCGGCCCCACCCATTAATACCCCCATGGTAAGGACACAGCTTAGCATACATTATGGAGTTATGGGAGTGAGGAGGCAAGTGCTTGGAGCCAGGCAGGGCAATCTCAGTCGCACGTTCTGTTCCGGGAAGAACATGTCACCTCGGCAAGATCCCATAAAGACTTCTGCCATGCTGCATCAGAGCCCTGCTTTTAAAATGCAAGGAGAGAAACTTCAAACTGTACACTGTGTGACACATCAGGACATAGTTAAAAGAGGAATACATCTGACTAAAAGCAAAGGGTTTAGTCCTTGGGGAAATGTGAAGAGGAGTGGAAAATGTCAGACATGACTTGGGATCCAGGAAAAAAAAAAAAAAGAAAAGAAAAAAAGTGCTCCTTTATTTTCTGTATTCCAGATGGAAGACGATAGCGTTCAATAGCGTCCTCTAAAATATCTTAGAAATCTAAAGTGACATGTAAAAAAACAATGGTCATTCTCAAGCCAACTATATACTGTACTCAATTACAGAATGCACTGGCACAATTCAAATGATTCATTCAGAAGAGTTTCTGGCATCATACTAAAGAGAAAACTGTTAAACACATTGGTTTAACGCCACAGAAAAGTGTTAATAAATTGGTAGGTGAGTAGATGGTTAAGTAAATAACTTTTGCCGCTCACACTAAATGAAAAACCGAATACTTTCAGCTCCCATTTCGTTGTCCTTATGTGGTATGTATACAGTACTGTAGGTAGCATTTAAATGAAGTGTCAATCTTGTGCAACTGATAATGGAAGACACATAATCAGTGTCACGTCACATTATACCTTTAATACGATATAAGGTGCTAACCTTACAGCTGTCTACTTGCCAGATAGTGCTTCCTTCACAGAATGAAATCTACCGTATGAAGTGAGAGAGTAATTTATTTTACATTTTGAGATTGTAAAGTTTATTTCCAGCCTGTGCAAAGATAAACAAATTTAATCTAGTCACTCAACTGTCACTATTAGCCACTGAAGTCTAAACTATTCTATTTAGGATAGTAAGCAATAAATCAATCTGTATTCCAATGTTACTTGTTAGTGCAAGGCACTTCACCCTACTTGCCTCAGGGGGGAGATGTCCCTGTACTTGTTGTAAGTCGCTCTGGATAAGAGCCTCTGCTAAATAACTAAATGTAAATGTAATGGAATCTTACAATTGAGCTACTGCATCATTGGACTCTGATTCCCTTTAAATTGCTTGCATCTAAACTTCCTGTACTTGTCCAGGTCCTGGGTCTCCACTGTCTCCACCGGCAGACAGGCCCCTTGTCAGAGCTGGAGGCAAGGGGAAGAATCATGAGCAGTGACAAGGTCTGAGAGGACCAGAGGAAAGCAGCCTCTATTGGATTAGGGTGTCAGATATGCTGAGCCACTGTCCTTGGCTCAGACCATACAGGGTGAGCTAACTCGATATCCACCTTCCCAGGAGAAGTTGTTATTAATGACAGAACATTCTGCTTGAGAGTCACAGAAGCTGTTCCTTATAGGCTTGTCTTTGCTTGTGTGGAGTAAAAGTTGGTGTAGAGTAAAATTAATATTCATTTAGCAGACGCTTTTATCCAAAGCGACTTACACCAAGTACAGGGACAATCCCCCTGAGGCAGGTAGGGTGAAGTGCCTTGCCCAAGTACACAACGTCACATAGCCACAGCCGGGAATCAAACTCACAACCTTCCAATCATGAAGCTAACGCCTTAACCTGCTGAGCCACCTGACTCCCTTAATAGAGAGTAATGAATGCAACGACGGGTACTGTTCAATGCAAGTCACTGCGAAGAGCTGGCTTAGTAGAAATGAAGCGCGCCGTGCAGTCTGGCTGAAACGGCAATGCGGGATGAAGCCCTTCCTCTAATGGCCCAGTTCCACTGGAGTTTATGTGGGAAGGTTTCAGATAATAAGCTGTCTCCTTGATTCTACTCAGTTGCGGTCACATCTGAAGATTGTAACAACCATTGATTTGGTTGGGTGTGAAGGGTTGTAAAATATCAAGAAATTAAATTTAGAAAATCAAAGAGAAGAGATGATCAATGGTTTGTTTCCGACTGTTTGAGTTAAGAATGATTGTTGCATACGTAATGAATTCATGGTGAGACAGAGATTGAAGTCTCTGTTATAATGGTCTGAAGAAAATACAGTACTCTAAGGAGTTTCTGGTTCAGAAACTTACTTAATTATATCCAAGCATTTAAGTTACCCATGGCATACTGTATACTTCTAGAATCTGAAGAATCCTTGGTTTGATTCCAATGTTGACCATATCCTCTGTGTTCATTTGATATGAATTCAAGAGCAATTTGTTGAATGTATAAAATGTTTATCAAACATTTACATATTGCAAGGATAATTATCAGCTAACTGTTCTAATTAGAACAATAAAGAGTGTGAATTGCTTCCATTTTCCTGTCTCCCAGTCGTCATGTATATTTATTGTCTTGCTGTTTGTCCTCCAAGTGGTCATGATATTGAACGACCATATCTATTCCTCTCACGCTCTGGGTTCCGTGAGAGGGCACAGGAAGAGGTTTGAGCGTCCACCTTGTCATCCCGTTAGCGCTAATTAGAGCATCCAAAACGAAAAACCTCTTCCTGTGTCGGCTGATGACTTCTCGGCAATGTTCACAGCATTTTCTTCAAATTGTTGAAATCGAGACAATAGAAAAAGAAAGAAAAATAGAAAAAAAATGCTTTTGAATTGTTATGTACCTATTTGAGTCCCGTTGTTATATGGGATCTTAGAGTATAACAACAGATTATAAAATGCTGTGGACAGTATATATATATTTCAGAAGAATTCAGATGTTTATGGGGGATTGAGGCTGTGTTGAGTAATAAAAAGGCTATCTTCTCGGTTTTGCAAGCAGAAAGGAAGCAGACAGCGTCTTATATCTTCATAGGGAGATTGTTGTCACTTTAGGCTTAACCATAATATTAACTGTGAGTGTGGATTCTGCTACAGGGCTTTGGGTACCCCCTGCAGCCATATTGTTTCAGCTTGTGCACCACCCTCAATCATGACTGGCTTCTCATGGCCAAAGAGCAAATTGCTCTTTGATGTCATGTCCTAGAGAGGGAGGAGTATGAAATGAAAAGCTAGTTAGTGGAGAAACCTTTGAGACTGGCCAATCAAATCATGATTACAAAATGTTCCCTACTGAATCCTTTTATTCATTCTGCCCAGAGAGCAAGGATGCTAGACAGTGGAGCTGTTATCCTCTGACTCTAGCACCAGAGGTACAACTTTGGCCTCCCAGTCCTCTCTGCCTTTAGAAAAAAAAAAAAAAAACTTTGAAGGGATTATTAATTGAACCTTGAACAGACTATTTCATTGTGACACCAGAGAACGTTCTATCCAATCTGAAAGACTCTGTGACAGTGTGTGTGTGTGTGTGTGTGTGTGTGTGTGTGTGTGACTGATTATGTGTGAAAGAGAGAGAGAGGGGAGGATCAGCTGTAATTGCAATGTGCTCTCTTGACTTCATTAGGCAAGACTCTGAGGGCTCAATGTGGCATAAAAGGTGACACTCCTTCTTTGTGACTAAATCACAGCTATACAGTACCGAAGGTTTCCGACTCCCCATGTCTTCTTTTGTGTGTTCCAACATAATCTACTTTATTAAACTAGTACATAAGGTGCATTTGCAAGGAAGCCAACAACATTACTAATTTCAGGCCTGGTGGAAACGACCATTCCACTGTCCTGGAATTGCATTCAATGTTTTACTGTAAAACATTTGACCCTTGTAAACATAAGTTTGGAGACTGAACTGAGACATCAAGCGAACAAAACATTGGATCATCACACATTCACAGCCCTGTATCATCATACAAGACGGCACATCCCTGAAACATGCTGTCACAAGCAGGTTTGGTTATAGACCCACCCTCCTTCCCCCACTCCTGCAAACAGAAGACATCCGGTGTTTACCACAAACCGGTCCTTATTATCTCTGAGGCAGGAGACTGAGTTTGAGTCAGCTTACAGGACATTAGCTGGACTGGCAGTGGGATTTCTCTCTAAGGAATTTGCTGCGGAGGAGAGGAATGGACTGTTAAACGAACCCAACTGTCCCCACAGCGTGAACATATAAATGGTTCCCCCTGGTCATGAGCTGGTTCACTCAGACACACACGTACAGTACGCCCACGTGCATGCACGCACACACACACACACACACACACACACACACACACACACACACACACACACACACACACACACACACACACACACACACACACCAACAAAGAGACCACCCTTCCCCCCTCTCACACACACACCACATCCCCCCCCCCTTTCACACACACACACACACACACACCAACCTTCCCCCTCCCCTCACACACACGCACACACAACTACTCTTGTCCAACTGCGAGGTAGAGGGTTGAGCAAGGGAACAACCCATAATTCATCACCACGAACCCTGGACATCTGCTGTCAGAGCCGAGCCTGAGAGAGAGGCCGACTCAGCCTCATTGTCTCAGGGCACCAGCGTCTGTCTCCCTCGCTAGACTCACTGAGCAATTGACTCATTAGCTCACTGCGACAGTCTGCTCATGCATTATTCATGAGCTGGCAGGGTGGGGGGGGGGCGTGTCACAGGTGGGTAGGGGTCTCAAGGGGTTGCAGGCAGGATGGGTGAAGGGACAGGGTGGTCTGTTGGCTGTGACACCCGGCAGATGTTGCGTGATTTCAGGCCATCCTACTCAGGACCGGCCTGCATGTCAGCGCTCATGGGAGGTTTTCTCTGATTTTGGCCTCGGAAGGTTGCATCCTGAACCGTCCATGTGGAAGAAGAAGGTGTTCCGGAATCTTTGGCACCACTGGCAAATGGTGTAACGATGCATACACCGATTGATTCAATGTATTATTCTTTTTTTTTTTTGTATTTAGGCTTTAATTGCTGGTAGACTAGTATGGTATTGTATATAATGTGACTAATCTGCTGTACTTATATGACCGACATAAAATGGAGCACAATATAGCAATCGAGAAAATTACATCACAGAACAGCTGGCATGGGAATTCAGTGTTGATCTGGCAATATCATGATATATTGTAAAACTCCAACACTCTTGTAAGACCAAGGGGAACCAATTACAGCTGACTGTGTTTTAGTGTATACTTGCACCATAACGTTACTCAAGGGGCCTTTGTGACTGTCCTAATGATACAATACTGTAATCTCAACCACAGATAGTCTCAGTCCTGTGTGTGAATGTCACATCTGTGCAAGTGTGTGTGTGTGTGTGTGTTTTCCAGTGCTTCTGTGTAAACATACACACCACCTTATCAAGGAGTTTCAAAGAGTGAAAATAATTTGCTGCTGATAGAAAGTGGCTGCTCGACCAGAGTGTAATGGCTCAGTTTCTAGTCCATCACATTTTAAGGCCCTGTGTGATGAATGCAATGGGATGATCAGGATCACAGAACTGATTATCCTAAGACTAAATCCTGTGCCACATGAAATGCAGGTGATCCAGGTACCTCTATCTGGCAAGCACCAATTTTATTTGACCACAATGGTCTGACAAGAAGAGAAAGAAAAAAGTGATTTCTGTGGAGATTGACGTTTAAAGGAGAAAGATACATCATTAAGGAGCACGGAAGACTGAATTGTGTCTAATAATTGGACCTTTTTTTCTGTGGCGTGTTTGAGATTCTGTGCTTCAAAACTTGAGTAGCGTCAACATCCACTGCCACTTCCTGCCCAGTACTTCACACTGTAGCTGAACTTCCTATCCTGTCTCACTGCTCGCTGAATAGCATCAGTGGGACATACCTGCTGTGCCCATCACCAGGTCCAGTCTCAACCAGTCAGGTCCTTGGCATTTGCAGTATAAATTAGCCCCCCAGTGAACCAGGACACACCTCAATAGGTGCAGAACTGTCAGCTCCTTACTAACAGAGGCTTACAGAAAAGCACCAAAATATCCTTTTTTTCAGCTTGACACCCCATCTCTGTGCTGAATGGCTGCCTATGATGCTGTGTGACCAGCTCAACCCAGCTGAGGGCTTTTATTAGGCCTCTAATAGGTATGTCATGGGAAAGTGACAAATCTGACATCTTTTTCACTCAGGGTGTATGGCTCTACACTTTAATAGAGACATCTTTTTTTTTCGGCTTCCCACAAAAGGGAGAAGAAGGCACCAAAGCAGCAGCGTCTCTTTCGCCCCGGTCTTTGGACGACTTAAATGTGAGCCGCCTAGCCACGTCTTTGTTCCACCATGAAGGGATTGTGGGGGATTGGGAGACACTGTGTTCTCAGGGACCCAAGGCTTGTCCCTATCACAAATCCCAGGGATAGATTCTGCCTCCACTGTTGCAGTTGGTCCTCATGGTCTGAACATGCTGAAGAAGAGCAATGCAAGAAAATCACATTCTGTCTGGCTTTCTATCTTCCGCATAAAGCAGCAACAATCGACAGTCCAAAAGTGTTGTGGACATAAGAATACAACAGTGAAATAATGTGTTTAAAAGACTTCAGTCCTGCCTTAAAGACCTTTCAGAAGGCAAAGTGGAAAGGGTACCATGTTACTATGTGAAATATCTGATTTTCAGTGCCATGAATCAATGACCATGATAAAGATTTAAGTCTTAAAAAAGCTACGGCTTAAGATGATTTTGCCCTTCAAACAAAACCAGGAGATGAACTATAACTTATCTTTGATAGTGGGCCGTGTTATGACAGCGTTGAAATATCCATCAATTGTTTTTTACAGCCTCTTTGTCACTAGGACTGAAAATTAAACAGTATGAAATACACAGTGGTTTCCTCATGTCAGATTGGTTAATATATCTCATGACTTTGCATATCTATCTATACCATATAGCATTACTCAACATCTGTGGCACTTTGAATTCGGTTTCCAAAATACCTGCAAATTATACTTTAAATCAATCTACAGGCAACCATTTCTTTAAATATTTGCCTACTTATCATACAGTATATGTGATCACATGGTCCAATGCAAGTATGTCTTGTTCACCATGGTGCAGTAGAGAACAGCTACAGTATAGGAGGTTCCACTGACTACCCTCTATTTCACATGTGACATACTACCTTACAGCCCCAAGCGTCTATCACAGAGGTTTGCTGTATGGATCAAACTATGCACTATAGGGGGTTGCAGATTAGTGTCCCCCCTTTTCCTACATGGTACGATCCTGTCTCCAAGAAAACACACAAATGGAAGCCTGTTGATGGTGATGCAACAATCAGTGCCAAAGCTTCACATGGAAAATGCCACATGCAGTAATTATCCTTCTCTGAGTGATCCCTGGTGCACTTAGGCTGATGACACCACTGAGAGGGGAGGTGTGTGTGTGTGTGTGTGTGTGTGTGTGTGTGTTTGTGTCCGGGGGCTTTCCACATGGCCACACCTTCTTCCTCAGAGATGCACAAGCAGGCTCCCACACAGACACACAAACACACACACACACATGCTCTCCTACATGTGTGAATGCATGCATGCAATCATGCACGTACACACCCACCCACCTACACTCTCTCTCACACACACACACACACACACACACACACACACACACACACACACACACACACACACACACACACACACACACACACACACACACACACACACACACACACACACACACAGCCACACTGGTGGTAGAGCCACATTAGGATTCATCCCTCATCATCCAGCCAAGTTATGACCCAGTAATAGTGAGCCCCTGTGGCCTTGGTAAATGAACAATAAAGCCAGAATCCTGCTTGGGATCTATGAAGATGGAGCGAGCCAGGTGCCAAATCATCAGCTTCACCCAAACACAGCAGCCAGCATGCATCTCTGCTGAGTAAGATAAAGCACAGACAAATAGGCGTGGTAGCATCCACTTAACCTCAACAGTATCTTCAGCAAACCTCCCAAGAAAAAGAAAAAAACGCACAGTTCTACTGGATGGTGCCAGAATGCCTGAATGAAGACAGAGCTACTGACTGGAGGAGCTGGTATGATCTCACTGCAAAACAAGATGTGTTTTCATTACACACACGAGGACACAGGTGTCTGCTCATGAAACCATGGCATGTTCCACACATGCTCGCACACTTATGTATCAACACTCATGGAATATGCATAGAAGGCTACAAGATGATCCACATATGCTTACAGGAAAGGGCAGTGGGAGGGCGGGGGGAGAGGGGGGCGTTCACCCTGTCACATCTCGTTCTATCACATTCTATGGGTGCTGTATTTTACAAGGAAGGAGATATGATTAACTTAGCCGAGATGTGGCCACATGGGGAGTTGTTTGAAAGGCGAAGGGGGGGGGCATGGGGGGGAAAGTTGTTGTGTGGAGAAACTAGAGGGATGGCACGGTACCTGGGGACTTCACAGGGATCAATATAGTCAGAGTGACAGCAGCTCACTTGATTAAAAGTGACTGGTACATCTGGCAAGCATGGCCATTACTTTCCCACTCCCAGTCCCCCCGGGTGGGAGAGCATGAAGTGACAGGCCTCAGTCAGTCCCTCCATTACCACCTCTCCTCAGCCCTCCAGGTAGCACCTCGGCCAGGCCAAATTGGCTGATGGACCGTCCTGGGGAAGAGGGGTAGAGAGGAAAGTGAGTCGGGGAGGAGATGGGAGAAGTGAGGTGTAGAGGGGAGAAATATATGGGAGCGGTAGAAAATGAGCAGCGTGCAGGAAGGGGTAAGGTAGAGAGGAGAGGAAAAAAAGAAAGAACGAGAGGGAGAGAGACATTGAGATAAAGAGACAGAGCAAGAGAGCGGGCGAGATGATTCAAGACAACATGTTCCATGCCTTGCCGAGGATGATGAATGAATTACCTCGTTTCACAACCGGTGCTCTCTTTTAATCTTGTCTCTCTCTCTCTCTTTCTCTCTCATTCTTACCCTTTGTCCCTCATCCTCTCTCTCTCTCTCTCTCGTTCTCTCCTTCTTTCATGTTATCACTCAGTATTACGCAGCACATCCTGTTTCTAATCACCATCACACCGGGGTGAGCAAATGCTGCCTATCAAAGGCTGAGCAACATTAAAAGAAGTCATTGTGCTTGATTGTGCTAATGTCCTCAGGAGAATACAAGATGCATATTTGCAATGAAACAGCATGGCCTCGGCTCCACTCAAAGAAAGATCATAACGGAACCATAACAAATAAGCTTCATTTCCTTATCAGTGGCTCTGGGTGCTGATGAAAGTCGCTGTGCGTCTTAGCACTCCCACTGTAGAGGGTGAGTATTTCTTCAAAGTAGAGTCTGACACAACCTTGTTCAAACCATTTAGAGGATTATGTGTTTCAGTATACTTTACTCCTACTATACACTTCAGTAGGGCGCTCAAACGATCTCAGTCCACACACAAACAGTGAGAGCGTATTTACTTCTTAGCCATATGGTTCTTAGCCTAACCTTGAGAAATCCAGTTAAATCTGGAGCATTTCACCACACTGACACTGACAAAGAGAACAACAGTTTCAAATCGTTCAAGGACCTGTGTGCTGTTCTGACAGTCTAGTGTTCACAACATTCGCAAATAACTGTCAATGACTCACTTTAACTGTGGACTGGTGATTTTCCAGTGGTTTTAGACTTCCTCCAGTCCATTCTCATAAACTGTGCAGAGAAAAAAACATAAATATTAAACTTTGGTTAGGAGACATACACGTAAACATAAAGTAAATGTCCTTGGTTTGAGCTTCAATTAGTCTGTGATCAAAGTCCTTAGCAACAGCAATTCTATCTCTTTAACAAGCTTGGAGTTTCAGTTGGTTAAATATTAGATAACAGCTATTGGAGGTTACTGTACAAAACTACCATTGTGTGTGTGTGCGTGTGTGTGTGTGTGTGGTGTGTGTGCATGCAAGTGTCTGTGTGCCGGCCTTCACTGGTGCATGAGAGCATGTAAAGTTCTAGTGTGTGTGCGATGAATTACGTATTTCTGGCACCATCTGAGGAGTGTGATGATGCGCTCCAAAGTCACCGGGCCAACCTGCAGACTCAGACCTGCAGACTCAGACCTGCAGACTCAGACCTGCAGACTCAGCTGTGGTGGGTCATCAAAATGATTCAAACAGAGCAATTCCATTTAACCTCAACCTCCAAGCCAGCCTTCCACAGAACCCCCCGTTTCAAATAGCACCTTCCTGGCTCAATCTGTTCCAATCAAACAGCATGACCCAGGGACAAGACACACTTAAGCTCTGCCATCTTCCAGGATAGGAAAGACTGTCACCCAGCTGCCTTAATGACAAGCCTTACCCGTCTAGCTACAACACAGCCCGTAATTACGAGTAAAAAATGACTCCAGCTTTGTTCATAAAGCGTTTGACACCCAGAATGCACAGCGGCTGTTTTAATTTGAACAGGGGTGGGCAAGAGTGGATTAATCATCATAACTGAAAGTTGAGACAAGCCTTGTAGGTGTGCATTATCCCTCCCGCATGTCCCACCCTGTGCTCAATCATGGAGACAGTAATTAGCATCAGGCTGATGAATATACCTCTCAGCCTACCAGTCTTTAGACGGAGACATGGTGCCGGATGAAACTCCGTCCATTGTTACATGCTGTTCTCTGTCAACACATTTTGGAGACGTTGAGTGTCGGGTGTTGATGATGAGGCCTGACACGGCGCCAGTTCTTTTCCGTGTTCTTATTAGTGGTAATTGTGTTGTATTTACACAGCGTGGTTAATGACACTTTGAAGCTCGCTGATGAGTGTCAGATCACAGTACCACAGGCTAATAGCGAGCGATCCTTATTTTGTGTGGGTCTGTGTGTATGTGGGTGTGTGTGTGTGTGTTGTGTGTGTGAGAGAGTGCGGTTCTTTATTAACCTCAGGACCTTGTCTCCATTAGGGAGGTTGATATGTTCTTGTCATTGAAGGCTGGCTTGCTAATTAGTGTGCCATTCATTGAAAGGTTGTCACCTCAGTCAAATCAACGCTGGAACTCGTGGGTCTATGGCAAACAATGCCTTTCTACCTCATTTATTTCAATATAAGTTGCCATGGGTACTGCATTTAAATCAATTATGTGACTCAGAAATCTCTCTGCATCCACATAGTTTCCAAACCAATGAGGACCTTAGTGCGGATGGATGTATCGAGCCATAATAGATGGGACTGTTCTGTCATGGTATGATATGTTAAATATGTGATCCAATTTCAAACAGCTCTTTGTGAACGCAGAAGGGAAGAAAGCAGGCACTAGCCCACTCACATTACTAACGTGTGGTACCATCAATATGGTCAAGGAGGAAAAAGGTAGAGGATAGAGAGAGAGCGGGGGAGGGGCAGATCTGTCAGAACTGTGCATACTTGTTTAAAAAAAAAGAAAATTACAGGAATTACATGGGTGGGTTAAACTGGATGACATTCATTCAAATGGATCTACCTTTATCGAGTCATGTCTCATCAATAGTCTCATATCCATTGGTATTAGTGAGACGTTTGATGTTCGACATGTCCGCTATCCTCGCTGGATTTCACACAAGTCGGTTGCCCACCAACACTTCCTATTGAGCAGGTGTGAAAAAAGAAGCAGCCTTCCAGTGCTCCAACTCCCACCCACCAACGGACACCCTGACAGGGTTTCACGCTGAGCTCAGTCACTGAGGGAGGCCTGCAGTGTGTATGTGTTGGTGGCGTTAGGTTTTTTAATAGATGCCTTGGGAGGTGAGAGGTCTGTGACAGGAGGAGGCATTCGACGCGACATGCTGCTTCCCCAGGCTGAGTAACAGCTGTTCCAGTAACCCAGACGAAGCACATGAAGCCCCACTGGTGTGTCTAGCCTCCACAAAACATAGCAGACTAAAAATACACTCTTTAATTACATGCACAAAAAACTCCAGTGGGCGGATAATGCCTTTATAATGTGTGATTGCTAAGTGGGGGGAATTCTAGTGCACTTATCTTTGGATAGGGGCAGAAATTTTTCTTTGATAGAGCTGGAATGAAGCTTTGAATGTGGCTGAAATTACAGCGACAAGCACAGTATTAGCAGCAGAACGTACTTCTATCTAACTGATTCAAAAATGTTCTTGACTGAAAACAGAGCTTCCGTGAACCTGTATAAGATTTGAGGTACATATTCTTATTTTGCACAAAGACTGTTCCACAAAATAGCATGTCTTTCTGTATGAATAGTAAAACAATCATTTTGGAATGCCACACATACTTTATTCATCATATCATTTTATAGTTTTAATTAGAAATCACCTCAAAGTGCCTCTCAAGTTGTCTTTCTGCAGTGTGTGAGGCAGCAGTCTACAGCAGTATGGGTAGACATGCAGCAGAAGCTAAACGGTGAATACCAAACAGTCTAGGTTTGTGTTTGCGTTAGCCTGGAATTAGTGCTTTCATTACTGGAGGCTTACATCTAGCCAAGGCTGTTTGAATTAGCTGGGGTCACAATGAAATGACGTGTTTGCCAAAGGCAGAGGGTTCCGGTCACAGGGGAGCAAGAGACCCAGTTATGAAGAGCTGAGCTTATCTCTCTCTCTCTCTCTCTCTCTCTCTCTCTCTCTCTCTCTCTCTCTCTCTCTCTCTCTCTCTATCTGAATCAGCTCCAGTCTGCAGCCAACACAACGCATGTTATGAGCGAGCTGAACACACAAATTTCCGTCCGTAAACCAGGGACCTTCAGGCGAAGCAGTCCCTTCTAAAGCTGGGCTTAATCACACATCCTGAAGACTGTATTTCACACAGTGACACATATTCATCACACATGTAAAGCCACAGAGCTTTGTAGACTGCTTCTGAAAATAGCCACGGAACATTCAGCGACTGGAACTGCTCACTGATACGCACCATGTGTCATGACTGTGTACCTAGAGCCAGACTATAGAAAGGGCTGAATTGCTCAATTAAGGTACACTTTGACTGTAGAGCTCCGTTCCATATTTCCATGTAAGCATACAATGGAAACATGCTCCCTGATAGGAAGCTTTTCTACCATAGCTAAGTGGTGCTGTTCTACGTGGTGCTTGAAGAGAAGGGTTACATATCTTAAGAGGATGTCAGATTTTGATTAGATTTCCCAGCGGGCAACACTCATCGCTATTAAGCCATTGCCATATGTGTGTATTTAGAACGCTGATATTAATTCCATTTTAATACATACATAAGCTTAAAAACGCTGGGATTTCACTCATTTGAGGATCTCCTATTTTACTCTAATAATAGATTAGAGTAAAGTGTAAACATATGCTTCTGGTCTGAGGCTGCGATGGCTATTAAGAGGATTGAGTAAAGTACAGTTGATGATAGACACATTCCTGTGATTGAGAGGGATGTATCTCCCACCCAACAGTTTTTGCTGAACTATTTGGAGCTTCTAGTTGTGTCTATATCCTATTTCGTCCGACTTTTAGTTGTAGCTTTTACCATTTCCCGTTCATGTCATAATTCCAGGGACTCTTTTAGTGTCGGCCTTCAATTTCAAGAAATGTCACAGATGAATCTGTCCCAGTTTGGAACACCATGTCTGAGGGTAAAGTCAAATCTGTGTCTATGCTAAAAAGCATTTGTCTTTATTGGATTTAGTGCATGTTATTTTCTGTGAACGACATTTCAAGGTTAAGTCCTTTTTCTAATGCTGTCCTTGGGTGATGTGGACTTCAGCTATTCTGCATTCAGCTAGAAAACTGAAAGGACAGAGCTAGTCAAAAAGGCCTTGAAAATGGAATAGTACCGACACTGGTGGCTTTGAGTATGTAATGACCTTGTAAATATCCATAATGAATATTTCTCATAGCTAGTTACTGTGAAAGGGAAATAGAAATGTTCAGGGTTTAAAACTAGGGATTTGACAAGAGGCCAAAGCTTCTCCTCATCTCTCAACTTTCCAGATCATTTCCTTGTAAAAACATATCGAAAAAATATGATAACTTCAAAGACAAGCTGTTGACTTTCTAGAAGCAGTTAACTCCTTAATGAATGAATCATGAGCTGTGTATTTGATCCGATTGGCTGTAGTTCCAGCAATAGTGTGGCTCAGCCCTTCATCTCTAGTGTACTGTGACAGCCTGTGCTTGAAGTCCTTTCCTGTCTTTCAGTCCGGGCACACACTGCCAGCCTGGACTAGAGGAGGGAGAGCTTGTTTTTGAGACAGAGAGACAAGGGCGGCTTCTCCGCTCACCTTCCTTGATCGTTCTCGTTTTGCTAAAATAACGAGACAATTACGAGAGGACAAACAGTGTTAAAATGCGGGAGATCAGCTAGCATCATTAAGCTTCCTCATTATCTGTCTGTGACACTGAGGAGCACATCTAGTCGGGGACAATTCACATCTGCCCGTCCCTGAGACGCCACTGAAGGAAGAGACAAGCTGTGATCTGACACTGTGCCACTATGATTCATTAAAACAATGTCATTTGGTTTGGCGTGCCATTCTTAATGTGACCATCGTAAACATGGGCACTTACATTAATCTGGGTTGAGCTGAAGAAGACAAAAGGCTGATCTTTCTCTCTTGTTAGACGAATATGTATTCAGGTGCTTCACAAGGACTTCCTAAAGGAGACTGTGTATCTCAACACAAAAGCTTTCACAGCACACAGATAAAGTTACCTGACTCAAAAATTTACTCGCTGTAGGTTACAGGTTTCAGAGTAGAACCTGAGGAACAGTTATGGACTGAGCCTTAGAGACAATAACTCAAGGTTTCAGTTGACGAACACATTTAAAAAAGAATCTATGCAGTTTAGAACTCAATTCCTGTGAATACTTCTATTAGTTTGATGTTCACCCACTTTATGATTGTACTCTGTCTCAAACTCCTACCAAAACACAATGAGGAAAGAAAGGAATAAGTGTTAAATTGATTGAGAAGAAAAAAAAAAAAAACATTGTTATTTCTCTCCTTCGCTAACAAGGTGCCTTGTGAGTTGCGCAGAAGCGCAGTTGAAAGAGAATTATTCTGAAGCGAAGGGGCTTTGAGTGAACTTGACCTAACAGGCAGCGTTTAATGAGAACAAAACTCTCTTGGTGATCAATATGGACCGTCGTTCCAGACTTTAAATGGAGTCGGTTCCCCAGGAAGGATACCCTTTCATATGAAAACATGCACAAAGAAAACAGATACAACTTTAAATTATTGTATTTTTTTACGATTAGTTATAGTTTGCGACTGTGAGAGTTTACTGTAAAAACTGCCTCCCCAAAAAACTAATAATGGGTTTTGTTAGTAGGCAATCTACTGTAGGCATGTTATGTATCGTGTTCTTGTGGAAAGAGCTTCAAGTTAACTATGAATGACCCTCATACAGTGGCAGGGGCAGTTTGGCATCAACACACATTCTGTAAGTAGGACAGTGGTCATGCAGCTCCAAGAGTTATCGGTCAAGGCTGTCTGGGGCAGTGTGTGTGTGTGTGTGTGTGTGTGTGTGTGTGTGTGTGTGTGCACCCCTGTGGAGGACCAGCGGTTTCGGGGTGGTAACACACAGCACAGACGGTGGCATCTCCACTAAGGTCAACACTCAGCTCCCAGCACCCCTCCTGAAGAGCTCCTCATGCAGACCAGCAAGCCAGCTCCGTCCCCACTGACCGCTGTGATCTCTGGCCAAGTGGCGGCTCCCTCTGCCCGATCAGATCCAGCGCCTCTTGTTCACACGCCAACTGGCCTCCTTCCCTGACAGCCAGGGCCAGCGCCCCCCCTGATTCCGTATGTTCAGTCCTTTTTTTAGGCCTGTGATGGATGTCGACCAGCCAGCCATCCCTGGACACTCTCAGAAGAAGCACCAGAGAGGGGGATTAAACAGACACCCCCTTCCAACAAAAAAGGGCTGGGATGAGCGTAATCACCTATAATCTCAAATTCAGGGCCTCTTGATAATGAAAGGAGGGCTGTTCCCAGAAGCAGATTAGGTCCCTCAGTATCCTGCAGTACTTAGGCAGTGAGAGGGAACTGAGATGACAGCCAGAACTGGGGGTCTAGGAAGGTGGAGAGCAGCAGTACAACCAGACCCATTTTCTTTTCATCTCCTGGACTCATAAGCACTATCACCATAGATCCAGGGTGCAAATGCACCCCCTATTGTTGTGATGAAAAGATTTACGTGTTTAAATGTAACGCTCTGGATGTTGATCCAGATGTTGATGCTAAATGAATATAAATTAACCTAAAACAAACATGAATTATACAAATAAAATAAAAACGTTTCAGTGATGTCAGAGTTATATATTATATCATGATTTGTTGTATTCTATAAATACATTTTCAATTTAAAGACCTGCTATTACTTTTGAGCTTGTTTTTGTGAGCTTCCTTGTGCCTGAACTGGTCCAACCTGGGTTTACATTGTCAGGAATATTAAGTTGCACCTACTTCATCTACCTTTTATTGTTGGACTGCAACAACCTTGCTTATTTACGTTTGCCCAAGCTGGTGATCACATTGACATTTAGTCATTTAGTCATCCAGAGAGACATGCAGCAAGTACAGGCCTCATCACCCTGAGGCAACTAGGGTGAAGTGCCTTGCCTAAGGACACAACGTCATGTAGCCACAGCCAGGAATCGATCTCGCAACGTTCTGCTCACAACGCCTTAACCGCTGAGCCACGTGACTCACTGGTGATGCAGTGTCCATATCCTGGGGGCAGGAAGGAGACGCAAAGAGCTCACTGCATCAGCCCCAACGCAGTGACGCCCCCTGTAGGCTGTTCTATTAAAAAGATGTGTTTTTTTCCGAGGTCATACATCTTCATTTGTAGAATAAAGAAATCCTAAGAGGCGGTGGCAACACATGTCAATCGATTCAGCCGCGCACACAACAATTTTCACAGGAACAAAGTGACCCTTCTCCTTGGAGGTGACCTACCTTGTTTATCATACATCACAACAGGAGAGACCAAGAGAGGGAGTCCTGATGTGTGGAGGGCTCTCCTGGCTTGGCAGGCATATCGATACCTTATGACAGCCAATGAACTGGAGGGAGGTGGGAAGGGGTCGGGGAGGGGGGGGGGGGGGAGGTGTTTGAAAATAAAAACGACCAAAATTGCCAAGAGGAGCAGCGCGAAAATGAAATGTCAATCCTTGACAGCGACATCAGAGCATTAAGCTGGCTGTGAAGTCTGACAGAGAGTTGTTCAGTGACAAGGCAGAAGAACATGAACGTCAACACTTCTCTCTGAACACAAGTGCTGGAACCACACTGCCAGACAAACACCAGCGGAAAGGGACATGTCCCAAACTACGACACAAGGTGTGAGAGTGAGGGAGATATCATGAGCAAAATATAAGAGGAATAATCCAAGGTAAGGAAAGGTTAACTGTGCATGCTATCATAATCCATGACATATAACAGGAGTGGATGAACTGGCATCAAACCAGAATAATCACCATGTTCCATGGCTGCGTAACGATGTTATCTCATTAAAAACCTCAGACACTTAGCTCACTGCAAACAGCCAGGTTATAAACACACTGAAATCCCTCTTCCATCTGCAAATGAGCACACTTTAGACTTTAGACTCCAATTACGATCCCATCTCGTCAGTGATGCAGATGTCCTGAGAGGTATGTCCCACACTGGACATCCACACTGAGGTAGTCCCACCTTCTGAGATGTCATGTCCATGGAATAACCCCACATGCCCTAAACCAGAGAAGCATGTCCACTTCATCCGCTGGCCCTCATGTGGGGGAGACTTTTGACCACTCATGTGGATACTTTAATAAAACCCATGTCTGTCATTGGTGTTTGACCCCATCTGACTGTGACAGGTGACAGAAACAGCAGAGCCTATGACGAGTCTTAATTAGAATGACTGAAAAGTTCAGCCTGCTGAGTGAATGCCAGACGCCTGCTAGCTGCTCAGGTGATCCACCTTCCCTCAGCCTCACCTGGCCTTCTGATCAGGCGTTTCCTTGGGAACCTGTGTGCAGTTCCAATCTTGGACCAAACGGACCACTGTTGGCCCGGGTTCTATTTCTTTGTCTCTGTTTCAAAGCTATGCTAATGCGGGCCAGACCTGGACCTTGATGTCAATCTGTGTTCTGATGCAGCCCACAGATCATCCCCTGGTCTTCTCTTTGATCAGGGTCGACATTAACCAGCCGGCCTCTCTGCTGCGGCTCTACTCGATTACAGTGAATAAAGCACACCATTACTTCCTCTATTCATGAATCATTAAGCTCTGGTTATGGTCAATATGGCCCATGATGAACTAGCGATGGAAGAAATGGATACTGCACATGCTGCATGAAGGCACGAAGTAAAGTGGTTAAAGTTTGACGCTAATGAATGCAGCGTGCATAGTATCAGAGAAATTCACCAGTTTTCTTGTGCCGTTAACAGACTTTCGCGTAATAAAAAAACTCATTTAAGGCACCATTTAATCAAAGGTTAGGGAAATCCCTCCACACTGGGTGAATCCCCGTCTAAAACATTTCACATGTTGTCAGCAAGGAGACAGTACGTGTCGAAGGCCGTCACACGACACATGACACGGAACACGTAAAACATGAAATGAACATTCCGGCAACGTGTGAAAAAGTGACATGGAGGAGGACGATGGTGTGAGTGAGTCAGAGGAGGAGATAGGTAGGCGGGGGGGGGGGGCAGACATCAGGAGTGCGGCTGACAAGCAGTGAAGAGGAAAAGGAAAGAGAAGACGAGGAGAAGGCAGATGGACGGAGGGCTGTTGAAGCAGAGAGGCCAGTCTGTGTGCTCAGAGGGATAAACTGTGGAGTCGTAGTGACTGGAGGGGCGTCCATGTTAACACTGTACCACAGCCTGCAGTCTGGGGGGGGGGGGGTGAGGGGGGGGGATGTAGCCCTGAAAGAAGGACGACAAAAAGGGAGTGAAAGAGAGACGGATAACAAGAAGATGGACTGAAGGTCTTGCCTTGAAGCAGTTTCCTTGATTTGTTCATTGTTGTCATGATGGACCAGATTGTCTGGGTCACCCAGCTGGCTGTCCGTTCTGCCATCTTGCAGTTTTCCTAATAGCAGATCCAGCATCAGGAGAAAGTGCACATTAAAGCTCATTTCCCCATGCCTGGACCATCATTTCATTACACATTACACTTTAAAGCCAATACAAACATAAAGGGCATATCTAGGATACATCTCGCACAATTCCTCTCAAACGCCTGAAGGAGTGCCATGGTTGTGATTGGTCATTTCGCTCATGCAGTACAGGCAATGCAAACAAGGTGGCAACATTAGCATAATGACTGCTCCTTCTCTTCTCAAAAGCCTGGCTTTTCTACAGTCATCCTCAACCCCCCCCCCCCCCCCCCCCCCCCCCCCCCCCCCCCCCACTCCTCGTTTGCAGTGTCTAGTGTTGTTAATGCCCAGCCTCTAATGGGCATGGCGTCTCTTCCACTGAGGCTTAAAACCGTCTGTCTCCTCCATACTCATCCTTACTTATTTAATAATGAGACCACACAGGGGCTGTGCTTCTGTTCATAATGGGGGAGCTGTGGAAGCAGGTCTTTGGCGTATGCACGCGCCTAATTGAGAGATGAATCGGATTCTGAGACTGACTGGCTTGGGAAACTGTGGAACTTTTGATGTCCCCCCCCACCGGCCCCTGCCTCGCCCCCCCCCCCCCCCCCCCCCCCCCCTCCCTGCAGCGTTCACACGTCAGTTACAGCACAGCTCTCCTCTATATGGAGATCTGAGCATGTGGGTGTGTTTGTGCTGACATTGTCTCGACATCATCACTGTTATCTCTGTCTGTCAGAGGATCCCTTCTGTTGTTTCTATCTCTATCTCCTTCTTTCTCTCTCTCTCGCTCTCTACCTGACTCTATTTACACCAGAGACAACAGGCAGTGGGCTCCCAGATATGAGAGAAAACAACTTTGATGCATTTCTCTCAGTTTGAAACCGAATGGAAGGCAGAAGTATTCACCGAAAAGTATGATTTCACTCTGAGTCTACGCAATGCCCCCCCCCACCCTCACTGAAATATAGATAGATAACTGCCATCTTATCGACCCACCACCCATTACAGTTGGCACACATGTACTAACATGAGGAGCGTGTGTTCATGCTTCTGTAATTAGCAGCTTTGGTTGTCTTCGCCAGATAATAGTAAAGAAAAAAAGGTTCTTTCTACAGCTTCAGTGGAGCAAGAAGAAGGGCAACACTGCCAGACATCATTTACATTCATTTTCTAAAACACTTCTGAGAGTGTAGACTACTGTACTGTATTTGAATAAACTTTTTTTTAAACTTGGTTACAGCCTTTCTGCAGGCTCCAGCATTAAGACACATGAAATATAACATATCTCCCTTTAATCACAAAAAAAACAATTTTTGGACTACTTTATTTGCATTTAGCAGGCGTGAAGAGAAAGAGTGAAGCAGGCAGACAGTGGAGGAGCAGGGGAGGAGCAGGGTGGGTCCTCAGGTTGATTAATAGGAACAGCTGGTTTGGAAATTTGTCTTCCACCCATCTTTGATAATAATAACCATAATTGCTGCTATGATGTTAAGGGACGCAGCTCTGATAAACTTGCCCACCATAATGACTTACACTGGTTGATAATCCAAATTCTCTTAAGCACATAGTGGACTTTGTTTTGCTAAGATCATTAAGAAAGGGTTTTGTCTTTTGAATTCACAATATCACGGTCGTAATTTCTCCCAACATGTTAAAGAATTCCCTGCTTTTATCACCATGAGTTCATCAGCTTTCCCCGCCCCTCATCCTTCTCTCTCTTCCTCTCATAAACACATACACACAACGCAGAGTGAATGATAAACAAGTATGCAAATTGCTGCTATGAAATCCTCCTCCTTCAGACTAATGTTTGATCCCTAGAGTATCATCATGCAGTCGGTCAGTCTGAGCTCCTGATGGGGGGGGGGGGGGGGGGGGGGGGTCTGTTCCCTTGTGCGTCCACCTCTTGATTTCTGGCCACCTCTCATTTGGTAGAATGATCCAGCCTTTCACAACTACTAACAAGTCAGTAGCAGGGTGGGTCAAGCAGGACTAGATTATTGCTTGATTGATTGCACATCCTGTTTTTAAGTTACAATGCGTTGGCAGCTAATCTCCTGCTTTCTGGAACAGCAGCCTGCACTGTAGTTGGAAGCATGTCCTGTAAAATACATTTGTGGAAAAAATCCTACTGGGTAGAGGATAGGTCAATGGGATGCTTCAACAATACAGCTAGAGTTTTCCACTGTTGTTCGAAACGAAATTCAGAAGATTTGGGAAGTTCAACGCTGAAGTGCAACTTTGATCAGAGGTCAAGGAGGGACACTCCCTACCGTGCGTGTCTGAAGAAAGTGAAGTTCCTCAACCTTGACTGCGCAGAGACGGTAATAGGAACGGACAGTGATATTTGCTGTTTGACAGGATGAGTCCGTGCATTAAGTATTCAGAGCAGCGCAGAGGAACAAAGAGAACATGCAAATGTTCTCTCGAACTTCATCCAACTCTACAAAGCTCCAACCACCACAACCCCTCTCCCACCCTCCTCCAGCCCCTTCACCACCACCGCCCCTCGCTAAAATCTGAACCTAATCTCCCATTGAACAAAGACGGGTACCCCTTTATTTATTCATAAAAATCAAGCTTAATAAATTGCAATTGCAATTTTTTGGAGACATCTTGTCTATTATGCTGAACCTCCAAACCGTGGAATTTCTCTCGGACAGATTGCAGCCTCAGCTTCATGTGCACCGGGCGTTTTACGCTAGGTTTAACAACCAGATCTCAAAGACTCATTAGATGTCTTCTGTCTCTGTTCTCAAGCTAAAGGGCATCTGCAATTCATATGTGAAGTGGCAGGCTCTGCTCAAATAAGACAGGGGCTATTAAACGGGGGAGTAGCTCAGCTCGGCCATAAAGCTCGGCTCCAGAAAACTTTGCAGGGGAGGGACGGGCACACCAGAGGAGAGGGATGTTTAATGTTTCTCTGTCTCAAGGGAGACTGAGGTGCCCGCCGTGATGCCTCCAGCCCAGAGGCATTGTGGGCTGTCTGCAGGTTGGATCCTGGTAAACTGATGGGGCACATCATTACCGTCTCCCCAGCCCTGCATCCTGGGAGACGGCAGATAGAGAGACAGAGAGTCGTGCCACGGCTCAGCCCAGCTCAGCCTTCCCCTCATCTGCAAGTCAGATGGCCAGCGTGGCGTGCTGCGACAGGCCTGTACTTCTCCTCCTACATCTGTATCTCTCTACGCCGTGCACAAAGGAGGCGGTGAGTGACAGCAGGTGGCGATGCTGGCCAATTAGAGGAGGGCTGTTGGGGGATGATGAATGCGGCTGGCGTTCCAGGCCAGGGAGGACCATAGGAAAAGGCAGGCATGAGCTGCCCACAGCTGTCTCTCCGAATGAGCTTAAACATGCTGAGGGTGTCCTCCGTACAGAATAATGGAGCTTGCAATTGCAGGTCTGTGTGTGCTCTGCTGTCGCTCTCTCTTTCCCCCTCATAGCCTGTGACAGGTACGGGCTCACCTCTCTGACTAGCAGGCCACTGAACATAAGGACAACACTGATGGAGTTTGACACTTGTTTCCTGTTGATTGCAAAACAGGACCAGGTAAATACTGTGGGGGGGGGGGGGTTACTGGCAGTTGGAGCATAATGTTAGGGTATGGTGTGGAGAAAGCGTTGAACATTTCCATGAGCTCATGTCAAGTCTATCACCTGTTGCTAGGGGAAATGAACACGCTGCCTATATATAATGATAATCTATCACACTATCCAGAGAACAGCAGGACAGAGAGATTAGAGCAAGTACATTGTACATTTAAATTACTTGATGTCTGAACATGTGAATTCTAAAAAATATACAATATTTTTTCTCATAAAACCATATAACAGTCTAAACTGTCACATGTCAATACTTCACTCAATGTTTTCACTTCTTTTCTACTTTCTCTTAGCTTCCAAACAAGTGCAGCTGCAAATCTATCAAAGATCTTACAGACAGAATGACACACTTGGAGTAGGAACAATTCCAAAAAATAATTCTGTGAGGTGATACTTTAAAGCTTTGGAACAACATCACCAAAAGATTCTTCTCCAAATGTTCATAGAGAAGATAAGAGCTGATCGAAAGGCTTGGTATGTGAAATAGGAGGAAACGTTTCATTTTCTTATTCGCAACAAACCACTTCCAAAAAGGAAGACGTGACATCGTTAGGTGTAATTATACTTTTCGTGGAGTTTGTGGCATGAAACTCCAGGTCAGTAGTTTGTGAGATGTCACTGTGCGATTGCTGAACAGCGTGTTTGAGAATCCAGCTGCGGTATCTGCATAAATCGACCCTATTGAGATGAAGAAGATGCATTTCGCTTGCCAGTTCCCAGGAGGATTGCCTTGCCTTGCATCACTAAATAGACGGGGAAGTTGTACTCATGTTTGTCAGTTTCGATGGAATAAAGAGAGAGAGAGAGAAAAGAGAGATATGAGAGAGTGAGAGAGCGGGTGAAATAATAGACCTACATCACACTTACAGTATTGCTGTTGTTTTATCTAAAACACCTACTGCGAAGACCCTTAAATTCATGTACGTACAACCGCCGCGCCGAAGAGGAACAAAGAAAATCATTATGTCGATTCTTTCCGCTGAATCTTCCGTTCCATAAAGCGGAGAGTAAGAGATGGAAAAAAAAGTGTGAAATTTACACTACCCACATTCACCAAATGCTAAAAGCAACAGAGTGTGGAGGATGTGTAAACCCCATGCTCTGTCAATCCCACATGTCTTCTATAGTAAGTCAAACCAAAAAGAAGGATTATATAATTGAAGGTGACAATCAGTTTGAATATTTATACACAGCCAGTATAGAGTCTGTCAGTGTCAGGATGTAGTTCTTGTGGCTCGTCATTCACAGAGGCACCCATCTGACCCACCCTCCCATAGACTGTGTAGCTCCGTGCGTCTCCAACCACCAGCCTCAAGTCTACCTTCCAGAGGTGAAGGTCGAGGTGTCTCCTGGTCTGACAGGTCTAATCCCCCTCTCCAAAATGTTTGTGTCCAGACACTAATCAGATCTGATGGCCAGATTGAGCGATCGGACGGCTGCCGCAGCTAATTTATGGAAGCAGAGAGAGGAAAGCTTAAGAGAATCCTGTGGTGTCATCACACTGATGGATGTGTCTTCAAGATGGCCTGCTTCCTGTTTCCTGCACGGCCTTCATATGTTTACAAGCCTGGTCTGGGCACCCTGGGTCTTAATGGGCTAGCTTGACTTGCTCCATTCATAACCAAAGGCACCTGGCCAGGGAACAAGAGCTTAGAACGTGGATCTCCTCTCATTCTTCTCTCCCTTGGGAATCATTCGATGACAAATTCCCAATATTTATAGCAGCCTCTTTGGAATGCATTTGCATAGTGGAATATACTCTGTCTAAATGACACCGAGTTTTGTGGAATCGATATGGCTTCACTACAGGGGGTGTGGGTAGTAGAAGCATCTTTATGAATGCATTACTGGTTTGTGTTTGCTTGCTTTAGTGCTTTCCTGGTGGGAAGGAGGAGGATGAGGGCATTTCCAATCTGCTAAGGACTGCTTTGTATCCACTAACCATGTGTAGAGGGAAGGCAGCACGGCTATTAAGTGTTTGGCACTTGTCCAGATTAGGCTCCAGACCCCATACATTTCCCCAGACACTTCTGTAGGTGTAAGTAGCATGACAAAGAGGCTATCACCCTATCTGAGACAACCTCTACAACTGTTCTATGAATCATGGGTGTGGTCATGGAGTAGGTGAGACTCCTACTCCCCCACCCCCCCCCCCTTTCTGCGGTCATGTAGTCCATGATGGAAGGATTGTAGGCTTGGATTTTGGAATTCAGCCTGCTGTTCTCCCCAAAGCAACTTGGATTATTTGCCCTTCCTTCACTTTTACAGAGTGTGCCACCTGGTGGAAGGTTCCAGGGGCTCCAGAGGAATTCAAGATGAACAGTTGTCCGTGTTCACAGATCTTGTGTGTCTCAAGACCAGCATCAAAAGGCTAGACAACTGATTTGTTGTCGCAGAAAACAAATTATGAAAGTGCAGAAAAAACAATTTCATGTTGAACATCCTCAGACACTATTCTAATAAATCACTGCCATCCAAAACAACTAATTTGTGTTGTGGCTGGATCTGTGAATATGATTGATTAGCTCCCCATTCAGTAGCTGAGGGAAACACAGTACTTAACAATAGGAATTCTTATTATCAAACTATCAGACAACGGATGTATTCAAGTGGCTCCCATGATTATGAATGCACTTAGCACAAGAAAATTAGTCAAATCACCCACAGACCAACTCCTCTGAAAATGATTTTTAAATTGTTTTAGAGGGGAAAAAATTGAAACAAGTCACCAAAAATGTCATGCAGTTGCTACAATAACAATTATTTCATAGTCAACACTGCAGTATGAAAAAAGTAAGATAATCTACTGAACGAACAGCCTGTGTGTTTTATTGCTGTTGAATCTTTCTCAATATGAACGACTCTTCTTATGATCCAGAGAAGACAGTTCCTCTGATTTACTATTCATACATTCCCATACATTCCCATTCCCTGACTGACAGCTATAGAAATGCAATGCATGTCCATTATAAAGGACCTCAGAATAAGGCTTTGCACTAGCTGGGGGGCTGTCGAAGGCAGACTGCATCCTTTCATAGAAAGACTCTGGGAAAAGCCAACGACACACCATTTCCTTACATTAACTAAGTCTAGACGTTTGAACACACACTCATACACTCAGTCCAAGAGAACGAGGGGCATCTTGAAATGGTTTAGCCCCACTGTGGCGCAGGGCCGTCCCAGCAGTGGAGGGACCCCGATATGAACGCTTGTGAGAAGCCTTTTACCTTCTGAGCCATCACTCTGGCAGTCAAATGCCTACAAGAGGCGAGGCACAGCTGAAAACATGAATGTTTAACAAGGCGCTCGCAAGGTTCACCTCCCTGCAAGCCTCCAGCTTTGGACTGAATTATTAACACGGGCTAAGATTGCTTCGAATTCCTCTTCAGATTACACGTCCAGACTCTTGTTGCAAAATGATAGGATTTAAATGCAGGATTCTCAAATTCCAAATGTCATAGCAAAAAACCCATTGGTGCACCAGGTGAGGAAAGTATAGGGACGCTGTCCTTTTTCAGAGTCAAACAATCCCTCAGCTGCATGTGTACTGTCCTTGTGTTTGTTGCCTACTGCTGAAAGTTACGCAATTAGGATTCCAACCAGGTTAAAATCGCCATTCATTTGTGAATGTTCGAATTTGAACTTTAAACTGATTCTGCTTGAAACTTTATCGTGTTTTTATATCTGTCTGTGTAAATATTCTGCTGTGCTTTCAGTGTAACCAAGTCTCTAGCCAGGCTCATATAGTTACATGCTGCATTCCATCCTGTTTTCGAGTACTCGCAGAATTAAACAAGGAACAGGCAGCAAAAGGGTGTTTAGCCGAACAAAAGTGTTTACATGTTTCTAAATCAATTAAAGCCCCATGAGCCACAGGAAACCTGTTGCTGCTGTTGGCTGCAAGGCAGGCAACCAGCGTTTTTCACTCACCAGAGAGTTTCCAATACAGAAAGAAATGAGAGTCGGTACAAAAAATAAAAATAAAAAATCCCACCTTGATAACATAATACTGTTCACAGCACTGCACCTGGTGCCCTTGAAAATAACAAGCATTAAACTGGAGTTCTTGTAGAGTTTAAAAGCACCTGTTGTTGCCATGTACTAACCAAGGATCCTGGACTCAGTCACAAGATAGAATACAATGTACATTTGAGAACATTTAATCAAGAGAAGGCATCTGAAACAGGGGGGGGGGGGGGGGGGGGGGGGGGGATTGGAGTCAAAGAGAGGGAGCAGAGTCGACTCAGAAGCCTGTCAAGGCCAGTCATGGATGGGTTGCTCCTATCCACAGCCTATTAGAGAGCTGTTTATCAGTGCTGCTGTAGATGGCTACAGCTCCAAGTTTGGCCATCTTAATCTGGACTTCATAACAGGTACATATGGCGCCAGTACAGTTCATTACAGGCCAGCCAAACTCCCCCACACGGCTCTAATTTGATTCCAATGAAGAGGCAGTTGAACTGTGACTGCCATGAGATTTCCGCCCTCCCTCTTCTAAAGATGGGCCCCGACACAGGTGTGTGTGTGCGTGTGTGTGTGTGCGCAAGAGAGAGTGAGAGAGACAGAGGCAAAACGTGTTACTTTTTTTTCTTAGTGAGAAAGAAGTTATAGAAAAGAGGTAGAAAGAGGTGTTTAACGTGTTGTTTTGTAACCCTAAAATAGTATTTTTCACACAACAACTATACCAACAAATTATATTCTGAGGTAGTTTCTATGCCAAACATCCTATTACCATTGGTGTCCCTGCTTCACCATGCTTAGACAAATCCGTTACTCCCCGTTCATTAGGGTGAATTATTCTTGCTTCACGGAGATACGTTTTCCCTCAAGAATATTTTAAATAGCGTCTTTCTTTTTGAAAATAATAAGTCTATTTGCTGTGCTTTCTGGGGATGATCAGGGGTTAACATGTGACAGAAACATTTCTAGTCCAGTGTAAAACCAGGACAGGGTGTAAATTATTCCACTTGTGCATATTTAAGGATAAACAGCAAATGAGCCGGCGAGTTGAGAGACCAGACTGTGAGATGAAAGGCAGAGCGAGAGAGAGAGAGAGAGAGAGAGACAGAGAGAGAGAGAGAGAGAGAGAGAGAGAGAGTGAAAGAGAGAGTGAAAGAGAGAGAGAGAGAGAGAGAGAGAGAGAGAGAGCGTGAGCTGCAACTCTGATACCTGGAAAGCTGGAAGCCCGCAAGCCAACAGCACTAGTCTGTGCAGTAAGACACAGACAGTCATCATTACAGGGGTCAGAAATGGAGTGAGACATGGAGGGGAGGGAAAGCAACCACAGAGAGACTGAGCAAATGAGAAGAGAGAGAGAGACAGGGACGGAAGGAGAGAGACATAAATCAGGAAAGAAAAAGGAAAAGAGAGGACGAATAGGTGGGTGAGTCCTTTGACTTCACTCTCTCTCTCTTTCACCAATTCTCTTTTAACTCATGGACAATTTCTGGTGCTGGTGCAGATTTGAGCTTCTGAGCCTAAAGAGCTGGGAGCTCCCAAACTGCTGGCCCCTGCTACCCAGCACCTCCTAGACCCTCTCAGCTACCCTGCAGCCAGAGGAGGGAGGAAGGACCAGGCAGCAAGATGAAGGGCTGGGGCTGACGTTGCCCCTAGGGCAGGTACCTGGGGCAGCTAACCTACCACAACATAGTACACTTTCCCTTTACAAAGTGCACATACTGTATATATTGTTGCTGTAGCCAAAAGCTCCGCTTTCAAAACACATTTTGATCCGTCAGTCAAGCCAGCCTCATCCCAGTCTTTACCAGGCTCAGTACAGTACACTGGAGAAATTAGATACAGATATTAGCCAAGTTCAGTGAGTGGAACAGAGATATGTGTCTAGACAATCTCCTCTGTGCAAATATGGTTTTCTACAACACATCATCCATAAAGAAACAACTTCATCTGATTGGGTTCAATTGTTCTGAGAACCTGTCTGATACACCTTTAGTGTAGTGTACATACAGCCCCTCTCACCTTTACAAGAAGTTTAGCCTCCCTGGAAATAGAATAACTTTAAATATATCATAAACTAATGCTGTAATTCACAGAGTAAAACGCAAAGCAACTGCTGGCTCACACACCACTTGAAATATGAGTGTAGATTTAAATGTGCATAAAACACTTAGACTCCAATAAAGCTTAACAGGAATTGCAGTACACTTTAACCGTCATTTAAAACACAAATTAAATTGAATATCTACATTCCAAAGTTTGACAATTAAGTAAGGCAGAGAAATCTGATGATACTAACTTCTTTTTGTGTGAGTAAAACAACACCATCGTATGATTAAATAGTAGTTTGCAACACCGAGAAGAGACACAGTGATGGTCAGTAGGTTCTTATAAGGGAATGGGCACCAAACAGGAGGATCCCTGAACTCACCAGATCACATTCACTTGGCACGCCTCCATTGCGGTAACTATGGAAACAGTTGCAATACTACAAATCAAAATAAATTGCCCATCTTCATCATATTTAGCCTGTTAGGTTGTTTAGTATCATACAACTTGCTCATATTTTCCCTGAATGAAGAATTACACATTTGCCAACAGCAGAAAACAGATAGGACATGTTTGCATCATTCTGTCTCTATGGTAAAGCAGAGAGACTGTGGGCAGCTCAACACCCACTCTCAGCTCTATCTTACCCTGCCAATGTGGTGAGAGGAACGCTTTATTACAAATGGCTCTATTAAGTGCCCTCTGTGGAGGATTTTAAGTGGCACTGTGGTAATGTTGAATCCTGCTGCTTTGTTTCTCCCCGTTCTCTCTCTCTCTCTCTCTCTCTCTCTCTCTCTCTCTCTCTCTGTACCCCTTCCTCTCTCTGTCTCTCTCTGTCTCTCTCTCTGTCTCTCTCTGTCTGCGGTGCTCTCTTCTGAAAGCTCTGAAAGACACTTGTCTCTAGTGTCCTTTCAAAGGAGAATTGACTTCTCTCTCTCTCTCTCTCTCTCTCTCTCTCTCTCTCTCTCTCTCATTCTATCCTTTATGCATATCTTCTAGAGATAAAAAGAGTGCGGTGAGTTGGGGGGGGGGTGGTCTTTGGAATTTAGAGGGCCCCGTTTTGTATTCACGGGGGCCGGCTTATGTTAGAGATGAATGCAGATCAGCGCCTTTACTTGAGAGTGTTTGATACTTTCAAAATTCTTAATAGAAATGATTATGGATTCCAAGAGGGAATCTGGGCTATTTGAATAGGCCTGAGCTGTAGGCCCGATTCCCGTGCTAAGAAGAAAAGAGAAGATCAGACGTCATTGTCAAGCCCTGACAAGAGTAAGACGGCTTCAAAAGCTGATCAAATTGAGAGAGATACTGCCGGTGTCTGGTCAGGATCGAGTCTTCCTAAGCAGCACGGTGACATTGACAGGGATACATTTATGTGTGTGTGTGTGTGCGAGGGGAGAAACAGGGGTTTCCTTCAACTGAATCCTTACAGTGACTGCACCATAGGCACCTTATGCAGGGGGAATCTCAGTTATGGAACCCAGATCCTCATGCTCACCCATCTTCTGTGTAAACAGAAGGTAAACATTTATTTATAGGTAGACATTGTTACTCTGGAAAAACTTCTATTTGTGTTAGTACATGCTCTCGTTTCTGTACTGTTTTTCTGTCATTTGAAGAAGTTGAATCTGAGCTTAGAAGGATTGTTCTGATGACATCTATCAAAATATGTGAGTCCCAGGTCCAGATGTTGACCTCATGGATGTGTGACACCTGTGACCAGGGCAGAGAAGTCACCTGACCAGGTTTGGTTGGTGTGTCAGATATGTTCAGCCATGCAACAGGGAGGTCACATCCGAACCTGGACAAACATGTTAAACAGCTTCCCATGAGCATAAATACATGAAATATATCAACTAACTACTGAGCAATGTGTGAATACATGTGTTGTAGTATCACCACTGCAGAATTACTATTCATAAAGAATACTTGTGGATATTATAATAAATATCCAACACATTTATATACAGGTTGTAGCCCTGTTAATGGCTGTGTTTACATTCACTAGAGTATATTCTTTAAAAAGAACAAGAGTGCAGCATTACTGCTCATTCTAATGAGAAATTGTCTGCAACAGTAATCAGTGATGGTAACCTCATTATTCTAATGGAACATTATGTGGAGGTTTGCCGAGACATTCCACCACTTCTGCATCTGAGCTCAGTTTCTGTGTTAATAGCTGTCAGCCAGTAATGAATGTGGAAATTAGTGGAACAGCTGTACTGCATGGCAGAACAGAGAAAATAAAGTAATCACAGTTTATATCGAACCAGACAATTCAGCCAACAACGTCGCAGAGATGCATTCTCATCGAGAATGGGCTCCCCACTCCCCCAATGCAACCCCGGGCCCCCCCTGCCCCCCCCCGCCCGCCCCCCCCCCCCTCCCTTCCCCGTGTGTGTACGTGTGGTCTCCCTTGACAGGCAGAGCGGTAGATTATAACATTAGGAGAACGCCGACTCAGCAGACACGCATACGGTCCGTTCCCTCCGTAGCGCCATGTGGCCGTCCTCCATGTTTTCATCTCCTATGCAAATACGGACCCAGCGGAGCCAGTGATCATTCATCAGAGAACTGTCTCCCAATGGTTACAGCTCTTGTCCTGTTCATTAATTATTCATCAGCAACAGCGAGTCTGACTGGGAGACTACACAAGTACACAAGCTCGCCTTGCTGTTTATCTCATGCCAGCGTTGAAAGAAACTCCAACGCAGCAACACCACAAGCGTGTGCAGCTGTGTGCTTCATATGGCCTGGATTCTGCCTGATAAAGCACCTGTACGAAATCCATTCATGTTTATTTCTACCTGATGCTCTATGCATCTTTATCATGCAGCGGAACGCAAGGCACACACCACACACTTCTTAAAAAGCAGAGGGTTGTTCATTCAAAGAAAAGTTGCCTACCTCACCCCCACCAAAAAGTGTTGTTACGTCACCTTCGCTCTCTCAGTATCTCGCAGACAGTTTCATTTAAATGATACAGAGGCACCTCGAGTGTTTCCCCACATACTTGCAGTTCCACATTACTATAAAAATAAATAAGACTGCTGAAGATGTAGCGCTCCACAAGCGCTTCTCGCTGGCAGCTCGTCCTGATCCCCGCAGGAACATTTTCTGTGTAAAATAAACCACTTCAAAGCAGGAAGTCTTTCCTGAATGTCTTTCCCGCACACACGTTCTATCCCCGCGTCACTGTGACACCCTGGGGCGCTAAACAGGAAGCAGTAAACGGAATATCGACTGACTAACTTCATTCTGTGACGTCTACCATGCTTGTTTTCTCCTTAAAGCCTGTTATTTCTTTACTAGATGCTGTGAAAATATAGCAGGACGGGAATCCATAACAGTCCAATGGGAACAGTAAAAGGATGAGTCTGAACATTGTCACAATACTAATAACCAAGAATGTATATTTTTTTTAAAGCCTAAACTATGCTACTGATATTTGGCTATTGATGAACATACCAAAGGTTGAGAAACAGCTGTTCCATGTGCTGGTCTAAACCTATTAGGAACAGGCCACACATTACAACTGTCTACAGACCAATATTCAACATTGCCTGGATCTTTGTGCCAAGGAAGTGTCTTCAGCAGGTGGAAGCTGGGAGTTGTACTTTTTTAATATAGGTTTTGGACGCCTAATGAAAGAAAGGGCTGCTACACATCCCCCCTTCCGGCTGTCGTCATACTTAAGTGTAGCATCATCGAGGCTCCGAAGCCCCATTTCATAAAACTGCCAGAGGTGCAGTTTCCTTTGAGGCCCTTAGGGGCCATAATTCTCTTTGTAGGTTGGCTGACAATTTACCAAGCAGTTGAAGCCAGTCAAGCGAGGGAGAGAAGACTGAGAACAAATCTCAGCCTCCTGTACTGTACTCACACAACAAGAGCTGTGCTGACGATTATTCAAGACACTTGGCTTCTTTCCTTCCTTTTCTTTCCTAAGATTCATGTGACAGTGTGCCACGCAAATGTTGCATGCACAACACACACACACAAACACACACATAACAAGGACACACAGACAGACTTGCATGCTACTTTATGCATAGTCACACAGAGCTAAAGACAGACTCAAAATGCATGCATGCCCCCATCCAGTCATCAATGTGTGTTGAAGCATGAGAGAATGGGATGTTCTAGTGCTGGTGAGTGTATTGTATGTCTAACAGCAGTGGAAGGATTAGACTCAGGTGACCTTGTAAACGCCCCGTTCTATGGTAAATAAGCGCAGAACAATCGGAACCAACAGTAAACCACACAGCCTAATGGGAAAGATCTCAGAAATCCCTCTATGTCTCTGTGCTGTTGCTTTCTGGGTAACCCAGCTTGAACAGAAGCGTTAATCACACTGCCAAGTGGAAGAATCGCACCCAAGGAGGCTGGTGACTCTAAGCCAGAGTGACATACATTTAGAAAAAAAGGAGTTGTACCAGCTGATGCTATGGTATATGGAGGATGCTGAACCCTCTCTCTCCCTCTCTCTCTCCCTCTCCGTCTCTCCCTTTCTGTCCTAGTCAGATTGTACACATGGTAATGATTGAGGTTGTTTATCAAGCCATATGTATATTAAATTGGTTAATGAATCAGTTACAATAGAGTGCTTCCAGCAACAACAAAACAAGCTTTATTGAACAGAGCCGATGTGCATCATTGAACTCTGAGCTCATCTCTACTGTGGCTTGTTGTTGGTGTGTCTATGTTGCTGTGTTTATGTTGTTTACTATCATGTGTTATTATGTGTATATTGGTGTGTGTGTGTGTGTGTGTTTAAGATGAAAAAAAGGATGTATCCATACACAACTCCAGCTCATACCTGCCCTTCACTAGGGCCATTACGCAATCGGTTTGTTTCACCTGCTTTTTGTCCTCTTGTGAATGAATCATATTGTAAGACGATATCTGCTTATAAACATCTCCATGATTACATCACCAGAATTTACTTCAAATTTACTTTAAAATGAAATAATAATAATATCATTTCACAGTACTGCTGGAATGAATGAGTCCTTGTTTGGGTGTGTGTAATAGTGTGGTGACCCCACTCATACATGGGTATAAATGAAAGCATACATCCTAATCTGGCGCCACTTCAATTCAGTCTTATATGACCTGAAAGTCTGATGTTACTGTCTCAAAGCTCTCTCTCATGGTCTCTTACCTATCTGTTGCATTGATGTCTATCGTATTAAAAAGCTCTCCGGACTAATTATGCACTACAAAACACAAGTGGTTGCCAAGGTGACATGAAGTGTGAGTCAATTCTTAAATCTGAGAGTATTAATTAATTAAGAAGTCAACTTCAAAATGTTCCACTGCTTTATTTTTCTTCTTAATTAGGAGATCATTTGGAATTTGGAGAGGAAGCAGATCCCAGGTAATGAAGATTGACATCTGTTATTACTGGTCCACCTCTTCCTCTGACAGCTTAGGATGCCTCTGACCTTCTGTAAGGTTGCCTGGACTTCCTGTGAGTTCACAGTGAGGTCACGAGGGCTCCGCCCCCAGAGGGGGCAGAGATTGGTGGGTTAGCGAAGCGTACACCATCTGGGATAGACCAGGAAGGCGGAGCTACCAAGAGCTGCATATCTATCTTTAGCTTGACTGTTTTTCGAGGAAGTATAGGCAAAGTAACAGCTATGACTGATGAGTTTACTATGTGACAAGATTATTCCTAGGAAGCCCAGACATAATAACAGCATTTTCACATGAACTCTCTTTGCTCCACCCAGTTCTGGTATCTGCATCGCTGTTGAACTCATATGAGCAGCCTGTAATCTCCCATCACTGGCTGGATTGTTGATGCTACAGGAAGAAGAATTGCCTTCTACTGCCTGGCGGTGTTGGAGTGTTGCGTGTAGCCCTCCTCCCTCCACACACCCACATACACAACTACAACTACTACACACAGTTAAATGCTAGTCTACAAAACAGATTAAAGCAGTGTGTACTCAAAATGGTGTTGTTTTACAGCCGGACAGGCGTCATAATCAAACCCTTCTGGCCAATTATCAGCTCTGCTTCCTACGGGAGCACAAGGAGGTTGTGGAACAGTTGCTGGACTGGTTCCGACAGCAGCCGTCATCAAAGGACGAATCCTGATTTTGCATGTGGCAGATCGGGCAGTTTGGAAGGGTTAAGCATGAGTGGATTAAAAAGACAGCTCACATCCGTTTCCATACTGTAATCCTCTTAATGTCCAGAAGTAAAAAAAAAAAATATATATATAATAATAATATATATACATATATTTTCTATTTATCACTGAGGTTAAATATCAGATTAGCAACCCAGCTTTGAATATATCATATCCTCTCCTTATCCAACACTATCCAATACATGTGTTAAGATTCAGTTGTTTGGGGGTGGGCGACTGGAAACTGCTTCACTGTTATTAAAGATAATCTCTTAAATATTCGATGCATCGATGAATCGAAACACCGATTTCGCTGGATGATTCCTTTTTAACACTCACTTGTTTACAATAGTGTGACACAAGCCAGTTCCTGCTACATGTGATTTTAGGGAAGTGAATTGCTAGCTTGTTCTGCTCTGCTGGTTTGTGTGCAGAGATGAATGTACTGTAGATCAGGTTCGAATGTGGGATGAGGTAACAGTAAACCTATCCACGCTGCTTTACACTGGATGCACCAGGAAAAAAAGTAGAACCAATTAATGTATTAATAACTGGATACTCATTCTTTATAATGTGTTCATTATAATTTGTGTTAATAAATATATTAACACAAATACTTTTATATAATCTGACATTTAAAGACCAGAATTTAAAGGCTGGTTCATAAACACTTCGTTGTGCATGTGCCCACATTACATTATGTAAATTATCAAACTTCTAAGCAACAGAAATCCCCCCCCCCATTCATGACAGAAAATTGCTGGTTTGTACCTGTCTGAAGCTGGTATTTGTGAGATGTTTGTCGTGTGTGTGTGTGTGTGAGTGTGTGTGTGCGTAAAGAAAAGGAGCCATGATTCACCCCAGAGCAAGGCTAGCGTGGGTGGAAGCTATACTGACGAGCAATGCACTGACACTACGAACACAAAGCTCACATCCTTCTTATGCAATTCTCACGCTGGGGCTTGGATTCAATTTACACGGGTAGCCTTTACCCTGAACTTAGCCTCTCACTCTCGTAGAGCCAATTATTTTCTAGCAATAGTTAATGAGAAAAGAAATGACAGACTCAATTCAATAAATATACCCTCTAGATGATTCCCAGAAGTCATTACATATACAAAGAATATGTACAGTATTATTTTCATTCTGAGAATTACACAGCAAACAGACACAGGTGAAGCTCATGGCAGAACCAGCATGTCCAGATGTTAGATCCACACCTGTTTACAAATGAACCTAACGTATCACTAACAGCATTTTCCTCCGTGAGAATTCAAGAACATTTTAACAAGGCAAATGGGTCTTAGATCACAGCTGCACACCGAGCCTGGGTAAAACGCTGTAAATCCACGGGGGTTGCTTTAAGGAAGGTCCCGCTTTATCCACCGAGCGTTAAGCCCTGCTACTGAGCCCTGCAGAGGTAAGCAGAGGACGTAAATTGGAGTATATCCAAGTATCTAGATCTGAGGTCACCTTGGGGTCAGAAGGGCTTATGCGTGGCTAGTGCGTGGTTGTGGTTACCTTTATGAGCGCTGGCTGATACAGCCTGCCAAGCTCTCGGCTGGAGGTCCTGACCGGGGCGAGAAGGCGTATTGATGGCTGAGTTTAAGAGCCTGACTGCTGAAAGGGCCAGAGGGGAACAGTTGTTTCCGTTTGGATTAAATGGTGCGTTGGCCAAACTTAATGAGGTGGCTAGTGGCAGGGGGACAGGGGGAGAGAGGGAGAGGAAGAGAGGGGGGAAAGGGGGTTTGGTAGCTCATGGGTGGTCTGGAGGGCGTGAGGTCTCCTGTGTGATGCCGTCTGTCCCTTGTTGTCTCAGAAGAAAGCCTCTGTTCAAACAGAGCCTGTTCCCTTTCCATGAGTGCTGCCGCACACATCAAGACTGTTCACGTGTTGGTGTGTCACACCTCATTACAGGTGAAAAACAATCCAAGAAAAATACTTGTGCGTCATCAGCAGAGTGGCAGACTGTATCTACCTCTGGAGCGACAGTGTGAACTAGAGATCTCACTTGCATAAAGAAATACAGGTACTTTATAGCATGACTTGAATGAATGGGATTTCAAACGTATAGTCAGTTAAAACTTGTGAATGGAAACCGAATGCAGGTAAACTCACAGCCAGGAGTTTATAGTTAAAGTTATAACTATATATATAGTTATAAGTAGTTCTAGTTATATAGTTATAGAGCTGTATGAGAGAATGCTTCATGCTCAGGTCAATGGCTCTAACCTACTGTACAGCCTCCTTCCTCTTTCTCTCTCTCTATCTACATTACCACAGTGTCACTGCTGCGTCTTGCAGTGGGGAAATTACCCATGAATTAAACTACTGTTGACACAAGGACAATAATTTTTTTTTATACATCCCCCAGTCCCTCAGCGCTAAACAAACATCAGGCGACACATGGGGGAAAGGAATCTCCACGGCCTCTGGCTAAATCATCTCCTGGCAAGTTAGATCATAAATCCATGGAGGTGGGTTTTACTGAGTTTAGTATGCCTGGAGTGTGCTTACTGTACTGTACTAAAGTACTGTACTAAAGTACAGCAGAGAGAGAGAGAGAGAGAGAGAGAGAGAGAGAGAGAGAGAGAGAGAAGGAGAGCTTAAAAAAAAACACAAAGTAGTGATGAGGACTGGTTGACTCTTGGACATGATGGTGACCTTCAGGACTAAGGAGGATTTCTATGATGAAGACTGAGGATCTGCTACCTACCGTCTCACCCTGCAAGCTATCTGGGATCGGCATGATCTCGAGCAGAGCTGGACCGTGCAGACTGGGAGATCTGGAACACTCTTGTTCTAGAGCGGTCCCTGTGCTGAGGATGATGATGTGCACTACAATCTGCCCTCCACAGCCTGTCTCACGCTGGACGTGCAATTAGCCTGTGCACTACACAGCATGCCGTGGCCTTCATATGCTATTTCCTTAATCCCCACTGCAAGCAGGGATATGAGTCTCCTAAGGAAAGCAATCTCCCATTACCCCAGTGTTCCCTCTACCTCACATATCTGCAAAGGGAACTGCCACCTCCAAGTCTCTCCTCACACCACCTTTAATCGCCAGAGGCATTAAAGAGGGCTAATTTCCATAGTAATTTCTTTCTTCTATACCTCCTTCTTGCAGTAATTCCAGACCAGCACAAGCCAAGCGGACGTGTGTCTCTTGATCCAATGGCAGAAGACTAATTGCATTCTGGGATACACGATTGGAATTCAAAATGTCAGAGAATCTTACGCAGGCAGACCACATACAACATAGGGACGATTAATAACCCTTCTTCAGGGGAGAGAACATTGGACTGTCCAGTCTACAAAAAGACTACATTGCCACCTTTATTGATATATCTGGCCAGATAGAGACAGGCCTGCCATCCTGAGGCAGAGAGATTCCTCTGGGGCTCCACTGTGACTCCACTGTTACGGAGCCAAGTTAGCCAGCCTGCACCAATCATAGCAGCACAAACAAGCAGCATGTTAAGCCAGATCAGTCTCAGGGGTGGTTTGTCGGGTTTCGCAGGGATAAAGTAGCATGAGATTATTTTCTGTGGGTGAGTGTATGTCTGTGTGTGTAAGAGCAGCTCAGGCAACTCCTCCTTAAAATAATACACACGCTTACACACACACACACACACACACACACGCCATGTATACCAATGTCTCTCCAATACTCAGTGGAGCATCAAGGCCTCTGTCTGAGAGGTCTACAGTGATCAGAGCACTGAGACCAGTGGTGAAATGAGAGTGAGGTGCTGCCCCTGATAAGAACTGATATAGAAATAAACAGAGGTGCTGATTAAAGCTGCCTTATGGAGCCTGTCACTGTACATTTAAGCATCGCAGGAGTCCAACGGTGAGGTGATGAAGTGTAACATTTAAAGCTGGCACAATCATAGGGCAAAGTCCCCATTACCTTGAACGCTGGTGGCACATTGTGAAAAGCAATAAACACAAGGCCCTTTACACCACGGCATCTATCACAGAGGCAGCATATGGGTGTCCAATGAGGGGAGAGGGGGGAGAGGAGGGGGGCGCAAACACTCCCCAGAGGCAAACCAACCACAGTGGTATGGACTCTGCAAAGGTAAAGTTGCGAAGAACATTACAGAGAAATGTCCTCGTTTATCTGACTCCCGCTGACGGGGGGGGGGGGGGGACGACAAAGGACTAGTTGGACTAGTTGGATTCAAAGCTTCTGTTATAATGGTTTCGGTCCATACTCAATGAAAGATTTACAACCCAGGCTTCCATTGACTGTTTGTGTGTGCAGGACAGTGGAACAAAATTGGGTTGGGGTTGTAAGTGTGTGTGCAGGAGGGAGGGGTTATCCTCTGTCAGAATAACATCTTTCTCTCTGAATTCACCAGCACACAATAACTAAATGAGACTAGGGAGGATTAAGAGAATTACTGGCTATGAATCAGCCACAGCTGCTCATAAACGATATACTTAGATTAGATAGGCAGATTTGGAAGGGAATATAAACACAGACAATATGTTTCTCATTTTTCCTAAGTACATACATAGAGTACTAAACCATCAACATACTTACTGGGGTCACACAATGCTGTGTAGGTCCGCATACATCCAACCC